>OZ007534.1:7712365-7871331 GCA_963931895.1 Eupithecia pulchellata | reverse complement strand
TTTGAGTATTGAGTATGCCCTAACAGCATTTGATAATTTTTTATAATAAAACCAATCAGAATTGTCGATGACACAAACTTCGCCGGCCTAGATCCGCTCCTGAGCGACCACCACGCGCAGCTCCTTACCGTTTCTCGAAGCACCCCGCGTCCCCCTTGTCATGAAAAGATGTTTCAATACGTTGAACTCTATGATGAATTTCGTAGACGCCTTGGAGATGGTCGACTGGCCTGTGTTGATCGCGGAATCTGATAAAAACTGTAACGTTCCCTCTAAAGCGCTTACCGGAGCGTCCTAGCTCTAAGAACTGGGTAGACACGTTTTAAACCTAAAATATTTGCTCTATGATACCAGTACATTACAGGAACAAGTTCCCTGCAGATGAAAATCTAGGGAAGTTTGTTGATAGACTTACAACAAAATACCACTCTATGTTAAAAGCGAAGAGAACCCGTTACTATTCTGATCAGATCCGCGACGACCCCAATAAATCCAAAAGAATGTGGAAGATAATAAATTCTGAACTCGGTCGCCGCGGGCGGGATAGAACCGACTTCACGGACCACATTAGGAGTGCTGACGGTCAGCCGTTTGCATCTAAAGCCTCGCGGTAGCCATCGTCCGCGTACCCGGTGGCCTTGACTACGGTGACGTGGAATCAGAAGAAGTGCCGTGCGCGGGGTCGTTGACCCCCACCTCGTCCAGCAGTGGGGAGCGGCTGCGCCCGGGCGCGCTCATGATGCACGCTGACTCAGATCTCGATATTACGAAGACGTCGGAGCCTTCGAGTAGACATAACCTCTCTAGTAAGTTTCTATGACGACCTTAGTGGCGTGGTGGGCAAGAGTCCGCCTGTGACGCAGGGGGTTGCGGGTTCGATTAGAGTGAAGATCGTTTTAACCGCATGTCGTTCACTTCCAGACCTCCTCACACTCACCACATCTCGGTCCTTCACGATAAACGAAACCAAAGACCCGAAGAAGAAGCGCAAACTTAAGAAATCGACGGACATGCATCGGCCGGTCATCTACAACACATCCAACGGACTCGAGCTGTCGAGTGACCAGGTGACTCAGACGTCCATCTTCCAAAATAAACAGGTAACAGTTCTTACTATAGGTAAAAAAAAACATACTAAATTAATTTATAGGTACTTTATACACAAATTAAATGTATTTGTAATCCAAGATTTTATGTGTAATGTAAATTTAATTAAAGTTGGCTCTATGATTTTGTGTAATTTTTCTGTAATATTATATAATGATCTCTTTTGATATTTAATGTAATATTGTACTGTGTATTGGGTGTTCCCGTCAAAATAGAGGAACGTTTGTCATTGGAAATCACGATTCCATTCCATGCAGAATGAGCCCCTCAAAACTCATACCTCTGTTTGAATCTCTCCTATTGGCCTCACCATCCTACTGCCCTACATCATCTCGCAGCGGTCCGCCTGGGCCAACTGCAAGCTGCGGATCTTCGCTCTCGCCAACAGGCATCATGAGTTGCAACTCGAGGAGCGGATGTAAGTTTACTGATGGTAATGACGTAGAAAATATTATATAAATTAGGTTCCGTATGAAATAATTTTTTTCTTAAATACCCGTGCGAAGTTGGCGACTGCTAGTTATTGATGAATAGTTTTAGAAAGGTTTTTTTATAATCTGTCCCCTCTCATCTGAGGATGAGACAGACCGTTTTGTGACTCATTGCAAAAATAAGTCTGTTTTGTTTATATTTTTCTTTTTTTACTTTCATATGCACGTTTTTGTATGACTTGCAAATAAAAATATTGTATTCATCATGTTCCAGCATGGCGAACCTCCTGTTCAGTTCCGCACCGACTGCTCCTCACTGACGATGGTGCAAGACATCACGCGTCGCCGCAGCCACCAGGACACTCTTCGACGAACTCGTCAAGAAGTTCCGACTCCGCGGACCCTGGTGAGGTTCCATACATGTTTGTGTTTGACGAATATTTGCACGACTAACAAGTCAAATATAATAGTTATTAACCAACAGGTTTGTTTGTTAGGTGTTTTGTTGCAAATAAAAAATATTTTAATAAATTTTAATACATTCGCAAAACTGTTACTTTTTTTGTAATCGTTGACCATAGGTAGTTTTTTTTTTTGCTGTTAGATTTCTTGTAATCGGTGGCCATAGTGGTAAAAAGTATGAATATAGATCGAAAACGTAGTCCGATATGTTTCGAACTGCTGACAAATACAAATTCTTTATTCGACATAATTAGGTACATTTTCAGTTATTGTTATATGAATGTGACGCATTCTGTAAACATTCTAATTCGAGCTCGAATTCACTCCAGTGACCGAACTCACTTCAAACGCAAACTCATCTCATCTTGAAATGTTATTCTGTACAATTACTAATTTAGAAGCATTAGCGAAGTGAGTATCGTGTAAAAAATAGTGCGTCTTTCCTTAGCTCAAATGTCAAAATCTCACTCGACTTAGTTCATTTCCTTACCACGCTCATCATTGAGGCAATACCAAGGAACTTATACCCAATCTGGAATGTGAACAAGCTGCCGATACGCGGTCCGAGCGAGATAGCTTCGCGAGAGCCCTCTGTCCCTGGATTACGGTTAAATGTCACCATGTTGATCAGGATCACCATTCACAACAAATTGTAACAAGTCAGATCTCAACCTGCCTGTTACTGTAAATATAAATATAATTACTAGTCTCTATCTAAGTAGGTATGGTAATAAAGTAACGAGATTTATGGCGTTCTTTGTAATCATTGAAATCCAATATTTAAAGTGTAGCTTTCTGCAACTTAAGCTGAACATAAATAATTCGTCAAGTGGGTCTTTGTGACTCGATACTTCAGATATCATTCCCACAGCCATAAATGAGGCCCTTTAAAAAATAGAACACTTGAAAACAACGGTCCACTATAGGTAAAATATTCAAAATAATTAGGGATAGTTTAGACCTTATGTGCGTAGGCGTCGCCCATGTGTGTGTTGGAGGTTTTGGGTTTGGAGTCTGGAGATGGGGAGTTCGAATTTGGACAGTTCGGTATTGCGGGCCGGGTTACTGTTCCCAAGCATTAAGAATCGATATTTTGAAATTTAATTAGTTGAATAAATTCAGTGTTTATTGTGGAATTAGTTTAGAAAATTCGTTGAAGTCTGTATTAATTTTTATATAAATTATTTTATTTTGATTAGTTGGATAAAATTAATGCTAAAATTTCAAAGAATTTTGCCCTTTAAGAAATTAGATTCGAGCCAGTGTTTGCTTTGATTTAATAAGTGAATTAAAATTAAAATCAGTGTGCTCCTGGGCAGTTTCCTGATATAGCTAAGTCGCATGATTTTTATCACTAAAAATACGTCTGATATTTATTAAATTCTAACAAGTTACTACGTATCGTTTCCTTAGCCAAAGGTTAAATAAATCAATTATGATACAGATTTGAATCATACTTATTTTACCTATTATCGATTATTATTGCATGAACCTAATGAATTATGCTGAGCGTACAAATAGAAATATATAAATACAAATAGATGCTAAAATTTAAAAAAACTCGCACAGTTATATACTCTGATTTCAGGTATATATTTACATTATAATGTACCTAACTGTATTTTCAGTTGTCTCCAGTCAATTTTTTTTTCAATTTCAAAAGTTCTTTATTAATAACATAACACACATAATACTATTACTAGTGTAAATTTTAATCCTAGAAAGTACAAACATAATCTTACAAAAAAAAAACGTTTTAGAAGCTAGGGCGCTTGTCAAAACTTAAGTAGGTATTTTTACTCTTCGCATTACAAAATCATATTTACATAAACGTAAGTAGATGTAGTTTTGAAAAAAATAAATAAATAGAAAATTACATTCCTACTAAATATGCAAGCTTTAGATGAGCATTTGCATTTGATAACATAAATATTCGATATAATTAAATTGCATTGCTTATCCAAAAAGTTGGATAAAGAAATTTCTTAGAGGGTATTATGTAACAATTCGGTTCAGTTGTCTCCAGTAGAGAGACCATAACATATAATTATTGTGACTAATCTCAGTTCAGTTTAAAGACATTTATTTCTCAATTTATTATTCAATTTATTATTTCTCAACAAAAGAGAACAGGGTTCACTTAATATGAGAATGCTTATATAATAATCCTAAACTTACTCTAATCTTAACTAATTAATATTTTATGTGTGGTGTTGTACATATGTAGGTAGATGGCTAGTAGGTAGTTTAAGTTATTTTATAGTTATAGTAAGTTCCGTATCTAACAAAATTTGTCATAGATATGTTGTTTCAACCTTTTCTTGAATACATGCATTGATAAGCAGTTTCCAATGTTATCAGGTAAGTCGTTATAAATCTGCGCACCTTCGTACATTATGTTTCGCTTTCCATAGTTGGTGTGTGGACTCCTAAGTTTTAATTTATTTTTATTTCTTAAGTTGTAGTTGTAGGTTTTCTTTGTTAGTGTGATTTGTGTATGTATTTTATTAGTTACTATTTTCCTAACAAGGATACAAGTGAGGTAGGTATATAATTGTTTTATGTATATTAAAAATTTTGGTTTGTTCGTAAATAGTGTGTGTGCTAGTTAGGTAGTCATATTTGTATAGAACTTTAATTAATTTAAAGTCATTTATAACGGGATATTTACCACGATTAGAGTTTTGAGTTTTCAAATATTTCGGCACTTGGTAAATATCCCGTTATAAATGACTTTAGTGTTAATAACCATGATAGTTTCAAAAATTTTAATTAATTTATTTTGGGATATTTGTAGGGATTTTAGATTTGACACGGCTGCTGTTCCCCATACTTCCAGTAGATATTGTAAGTGAGATTTTGCTAGGGAATTATAAATAGTCAGTAGAGCTTTACGTGGCAGGCATCCCACAGATCTGCGTAGTGCGCCCGGTAATGAGACTAGTCTAACCTAACTACAACTAATCTAACTACAATAGCTTGGTGCGAATGTCACCCTGGATAATTCCTCTGGTTGTGAGAGAGTCCTAGTAAGCTATGAGAAATATCTCAGTTGGATGAATCACTGACTATATGTATAACTATTTTATAAATAATTAAAATAAAAAGCTGTAGACTTTTGGGCATAATCTCTATGTAAAGAGGCCCCACCTAGATGAATATTTCATCTTGAGTATATATCTCAAAAGAAAAGCTGATAATTAAGATTATTATTGCAATTAAAAGCTGTAGACTTTTGGGCATAAACTTTAATTAAGGTAGCCCTGGAACTTCTAAGTTTTATATTTTAATATTTAATTTAATTACTACTTATAACACCTGTTATTAGAATATATTTTACTATCTGAAGCATCGTCTTCATTGGTGGTTTGGGGAAAGGCACATTTGGAATTACTGCCTACATTTGAAATGTTGCCTTTAAGACTAAGATCATTGGAATCTAATGATTTAGTACTTAACACTTTTAAGTTTCTAGAAATAAAGGATAAATGAACTCTATTAGTTCCAAGTGTTGGGGTTGGCTATGGCGGCCTTTCCGGTTAGGTTTTAAATATTCTTTAGTGGATAGATTTATACTATACTAGAGGCCCGCCCCGGCTTCGCACGGGTATTAAACAAAAATTTCAGAAATTATACACACTAACACGATGGGTTTCACAGTTTTCATACGGATCTTTACTTTTTTTAACAGCATTGGTTTTTGACATTGACTCGACATTCCAAAACTGACACTGGCCGTAGAGAAAAAGCAAGCACCGTGCGCTATACAACCTCTTTTTCTATTCTGACGCGCCATAATAGAAAAAGAGGTTGAATATACAGCCCACGGTTCAATTATTGAACTTTTCATGCGGATCCCTAACTTTTTTGAAAATATTATATAGCCTATGTTCATCACGGAAAATTAAGGATTCTAATTGTGAAAGAATTTTTTTACTCGGTCCAGTAGTTTCGGAGCCTATTCAATTCAAACAAACAAACATACAAACAATCAAATCTTTCCTCTTTATAATATTAGTATAAATATTAACAAAGATATAAGAGGTTTGATACACATCTCAATTAATAGTAAGTAAATAATATTTATGAGAGTTTAGCTATATTAAGTAATTATTGTAACCTAAGGATTAGTTTGTTTGTCTTTAGCACCTAAAAGAATCGAGTAACTATCACAACGCAACGTAGGATCCTACCACTAACTAGACGATAATTGGCAACATTAATCATTTATTCTACATTAATTACTTTAAGAACCTTAGGTATATAATTTAAGTAGATTAAGGTAGTAGTTAGGTGTAGTGGTAAGAAATTATAAATAGTTATATTAGCGGAAAAAAATTATGAGGGGTGGGTGTTACAAAATGAATATGGCTGACGGGCTGCCAGTCTTACTTATATTATATTCTACTTACAATCTTTTCTTTTTTTATTGACATTTCAATATACAGAAAAAAACGTGTAAATAGTTAGTTAAAATAAGTAAAAAAATAATCAAGAAGGACATTTTTGCATCGTTTTATAAAAAAACTAACAGCGATCAAAGAGTCCAAATGCTTTTAAAAATAAAATAAAAAATTGGAAAAATAAATTAATTTCAATTTGTATTTTACAAAAAGGACCACCTACACACCCACCGAGTTTGTCTAACCCTCCACCAAACTCCCTATCATCATCATCATCATCAGCCTATGTTAGTCCACTGTTGGACATAGGCCTCCCCTAATGAGCGCAAAAGCACAAACACCCTATAACGGATATAAAACAAGCTATTTATCCAATATGGGTACAATACTATATACCTACATAGATATATCATATGTATCATTATACCTACAATGTGTAAGAAAGAACCTTTAAACATTCATAGAAATAACACTTGCAAGGCCAAAGACAGAAGCTAGATTAATACAATATTAAAGGAATCATTCAAACCTCAATAAAAATTGACAGAGAAATCAACAGAAATACTACTTTAAGGTTAACGTAAGCTGAAGTTGGAGAAAAGTTTCCTATAATGTGCGGCATAGTGGGCAAAGGTCTGCCTGCGTTGCATGAAGTTGTGGGTTCAATTCCTTGGGACAAATATTTGTATGATCTGCAGATATGTAATAGTAATGTTAATATATCATTAATCTCCTCTAGTAACCATAACACAAGCTCTACTAGCTAGATTAATAAGTGAAAATAGATCCTCACAAAAAAAAAACAAAAAAAAATCCTTGACCATGAGTTAAAAAGTTGTATTTTCTATTACAGATGATGTAGAATCCCACAAGGAGCTGTGGTGTCTGGAAGCATCCTCACCTTGAGGACCCTGTAACAGACGAGATGAAGAAAAAGCTCTGGATACCGATAGCTGGGGTTGCGACAGGGTATTCACAGGTGAGACGATAACAGAATGAGCTGAATTCTGCATATTTTATTTATTTTATTGGTAATACAAAATCCTTTTTTTTTCAATTGACTTTAATGCTGTTGAGCGCAGATGACCATGACAGCGTTACCGGACTTTAAATACAAAATCCACAGCCCTTAGATACTATTTATACTAATGTTAAGAACAAAACTTACAGCCAAAAAAAAGGATTTACATTATATAAACTATGATTTCTAAACAGACAGTAAACAGTAACCCCTTACTTTTAATCATCATCGTCATCAGCCTACATATAATAGTCCACTGATGAACACAGGCCTCCCCTAATTAGCGCCATAGATGGCATTATTTATGATTCGGGGATTATTGCCCATACTCCTAACGCTAGGCATGCGGGTTGGAGATCGCAGTTTGGAGTTGTTTTGCAGAGGGCGCTGCTGCCCGCCTCCCGGTCTCCCTTAGTCGCCTCCTACGACACCTACGGGAAGAGATGGGGTGGTGAAATTCTATGCCGGTACCATACGCCAAACCTTTACTGTGATGATTAGACTATTGCAGAATCATCTTTATCAATCCTCATCACAATATTGAATCTGTCCATTCACCTCCTTTTGAAATTGCTCGTAGGGTGCTAGGTAGTGTGGTAAAAACACTCTAAATAGGGATTGCGGTGTATCAATACTTTTTGTAATAAAGGGTCTTTCATTAAGCGTGTCCTATCTTTACATTTAAATAAAACAAAGTGTATGTGAGATATTATCGAAATGATTTATTTATTTGAAAGATGTAGGGTTACCATTATGTGTGGAATATGACATCATTCAAATGTCCGCCACGGCTTCTCTGGATGGAGCGCATGCGAGATATCCAATTTTCCATGACTTTTGCGCAAAAATCAGACTGAATTTGACCTATGGCATAGGTTATGTTGGCTTTGAGGGCCGCTGTGGTTTGTGGTTTATTCGCGTAGACCTGCGACTTAAGAAAACCCCGCTAGAAAAAGTCCAGCGGGGTTAAGTCGCACGATCTCAGGTGGCCAGTTCACTTCAGCTCCACGTGAGATGACCAATGCCCTCAAATCTCTCATGCAGAATATTCAATGTGTCATGAGCTGTGTGGCACGTAGCACCGTCTTGTTGAACCACATGTCGTTGGTGTTCAGATGAACCAGATAATGCCAAACAAAGTTGGCCATCATCGACCTATAGCGCTCACCGTTGTTGTTGAATGCTATAGCTATCCATGATGATTTGGCAAAATCAAATGAATAAATGAAAACCAATTTGACAGTTGTAGCTTCAACAAGATGGCCGCTACCAACTGTCAAAGTTCGGACATGCCTATTGGAAGACCCTTTACTTATTGCGCATGTCCAAAAAAGCAAGCGGCGCCTTTTGGAATGTTCGCGCATTTAATTGACATTGTATTCGTTTCAGGGCACCCCTCAACCGGCCCGTGCTTTCTATACCTGACCAGTCGAAGGCTAGACAGTCCGTTTGTGTTCATTGTGGAATGTCAACCCAACGGCGGAGAGTCTGAAATTGAATGAGGTAGCTGCAGGCAGTACGGCGCAGAATAGAGGAGACAGGTCGCAGAAAGTACCTACATGAAACAATGAATCATCTCTAAGCGTGGATTTTATAGGTAATTTATTCATAATGTAATCTGTATAAATAAAAATGAATCCCTAAGTATTCCCCTTACACCTATCATGTTTTCACGAGTGAACAGCTGGACCAATGTCGCTAATTCTTATTTGTTTTGTTTTCTATTGCAAGGAGAAGGGTCTTATGACAGAAAAAAAAAACTGAATCAAGATTTTGACCACGGTCGCGGCGCAAAATCGCGTATGTGCTGACGTTTATAGCTAGTTTACTGATGCTGCAGTAGTAACTCTTGTCTCCATATAGCGTCTATGTGGACCCATTTTTTGCAGTGTTTGTCTCAGTCGAGAGCAACTAATCCTTTTTAGGGTTTTGACATCGGTTTCAAAACCCTTAAGAGTGTACCTTATGTAATTTTATAGTTAGAAATCGTTATTTATCTCAGAATCTGTGAAAGCTACCACCTTCATATTTAGGTAAATGATAATTCGAACTTTTATCTTGGATTCCGTCTTTTCAAAAACACGATTGGCGAAAAGAACAATGGCAGGTCTCCATACTAAGAATTGTCTGGGATCAAATTGAAGCGTACCGTAATGAAAAAAATGTTAAAAGATTTGGCGTTAGCTCCAGAATCTATAAATGAGACTATTTTCTTTAGGGAAAGCCGGAAAAAAAAGATTTCAGTGTTTGAATTTTTTGGTTATGAATGAACGTCAAACAATATTTGTCTATAAAACATCGCAGATTGAAATCAAATCATAAAGAAATGGATAATGTGGTTTGGTCTTGGGTTTGGTCTTATCAATTAGACCACGCCACCTTATATATTCGAAATGAGAAATGATAAACAAAATGAGCAAAACAAATTCTAAACTTCTTGTATGTTTACGAAAGCTGGGCGTGTCTTAAAATAAATGTACCTACTTGCCCCTTAAACACAAAAAAACTGAGGGTTTTAATAAATAATGTTGGACAATCCACACAGCATCATCTAGCCCGAAGCTAAGCAGAGGTTGTGTTGTGTTATGTTATGAGTTCCTACTAGATAACTTATATACTTAAAACAATATATATAGGTATACCTACATTAATAGATATTTTTTTATTTTACATAGAAAATGCCCAGAACACCCAAAACAACAATATCGGAGTCCTAAGGGCACGCACTAGCCAGACACAGGGCAGTATCAATCAGTCCATGTCCAGAAACAGTCCAGGTCGGGTGTTACATACGTCGCCTGTGGCTTCCGTAATTCGGGTAAAAATAAATAGAAAACCAAAATATAAACACACTAGCGGCCCGCCCCGGCTTCGCACGGGTATTAAACAAAAATTTCAGAAATTATACACACTAAAACGATGGGTTTCACAGTTTTCATACGGATCTTTACTTTTTTTAACAGCATTGGGGTTTTTGACATTGACTCGACATTCCAAAACTGACACTGGCCGTAAAGAAAAAGCAAGCACCGTGCGCTATACAACCTCTTTTTCTATTCTGACGCGCCATAATAGAAAAAGAGGTTGAATGTACAGCCCACGGTTTAATTTTTGAATTTTTCATGCGGATCCCTAACTTTTTTGAAAATATTATATAGCCTATGTTCATCGCGGAAAATTAAGGATTCTAATGGTGAAAGAATTTTTTAACTCGGTCCAGTAGTTTCGGAGCCTATTCAATTCAAACAAACAAACAAACAAACATACAAACAAACAAACAATCAAATCTTTCCTCTTTATAATATTAGTATAGAAAACACAGCAGAGATGAAAAACGCCGAAGTCTCGGAAGGATTCTGTCAAAGATAATAAAACCACTACGTTCTAGATTCTATGGCGTCTTGACAGACAACCGCTGACAACATGACACTATCAAAGACAAATCATACATTGCATTCAATAATTGTACCCGCACCACTAATAAAATGGTAACATTTCGAATGTACCTAATTCGAATATCATTTGATAAGCTTTTAAATATCATAAAATAACTCCGGCCTTTACGAGAAGGAGTGAATAATTGAAAAATCGTAGAAAATTTATTAAATTTGATTCATATACATCAGATCCATGGACGTAAAAAAAAGTCCAGACCAAATTCTGCCATTGTTCTTTTCTCGATACTTTTATTTTTTGAAAAATACATGTTTTGCACACATTTTGCTATTTATCTCAGGAACCACCTCATTTTTTTGTTGGATTTTTGTTTTGTCAAGAAACGTAGTAGAATTGCTTCGTTTTCGTCTTTTTAATTTTTCGATTAGTTGTGTAAATAACTTGTAATTAGGCATAACAGTTTTGGAAATATAAAATACGGAGCACGTCTATCGCTCTGTGCTTCTCATCATATCTTGTCATTCTGCTCTAATTTTGAATTTTGGCTGAGGTATGGCACGCTCTTAATGGGATCACTTTGGGTCTGTTTTGTGTTTTGAATCCTTAATATCTCAGAAACTACTGCAGCTATTAAACTGAAAGACTTAATATTTTAAAAAATACTACATTTTGTGTGGCCGTAAAGATGTATAGAAAAATAAATGGTAATAAATGAAAAATCTATTATGAAGATTTTCAGTACAAATTTTGAAATCGAAATTTGAAATGGGGCCAACAAAGTCGAAAGTGGTATCAAGTGAAAGGTAATGGTTTGTAGATTCCAAAATAGTTTTTGAAATTTTGGTAGATTTTATACTTTTTAAAATATTTTGTAAAAGGTCAAAAAATTACCCCCCTATCTCCGAAGATTGCAGAGTGATCCATGTAAAATGTACTAAGCGTTTGTAGACATAGATCTACAAACACACACAGGAAAAATATAGAGAAGTCTGTAAAAATAATACTTTTTGAAATATGGTCAAAAAAACTGATTTTCATACAATGGGGGCTATTTCATTGAGAGTAATATCAAATCAAAGGTATGGATTTGGACAATTCAAAACAGGTATTGAAAATCGTCTAAGTTTCATACTTAGTGATATAAGTTAAAAAATTGAAAAAAAAAATTGTAGGTAACCCTACCAACTAATCTCTGTAGTATCTGTAATGGGTGGTTCCACAGCGCTCCAAGAATTTTTGAGAAAAGTAATGTATCCTGAATAATCCACACAGCATCATTTAGCCACAAGCTAAGCAAAGCTTGTGTTATTGGTACTTCTATGATATCTGTTAGACTTAATAAAGTATTAGGTCTTTACCTATGAAATTGCCGTTTTGTATGAAAAAATTTAAACGAATTTTTTTCATGTATTTTTTATTTGTAATAATCGAAGTAATCACCCATGCAATCAATGCATCTTTGCCAACGCAGTGGCAGTTTATTGATGCCCTTCTTAAATAAATCAGCAGGACGGGAGGCACCAAATTCTTCAAAGGCATTTTGTACTGCCTCTCGGGTATTGAATTTTTTTCCCGCCAAGAAGTTATCCAAATTCTGGAAAAAGTAGTAGTCTGTAGGCGCAAGGTCTGGTGAGTAGGGCGGATGACGGAGAGCTTCCAACCCCAGTTCTTGCAACTTGGATACCGTCTGCTGTGCAGTATGAGGTCGCGCGTTGTCGTGCAGGAGCAGCGGAGAGGAGCGATTGACCAATGCTGGTTGGAGATGTGCCAGCTTCTCCATCATTGTGTTCAGTTCTTCACAGTACACATCTGCAGTAATGCTCATCCCGTTTGGTAAGAAGCTGTGATGAATCACACCGGCGCTAGACCACCAAACAGTGACCACCACTTTCTGGGTGAGTTTTCATTTAGGGCATTGTTTAGGTGCTGAACCAGGATCCAACCAACTTGCTGAGCGCTTGCGGTTATCAAACAGAATCCATTTTTCATCGCAGGTAACAATGCGGTTCAAAACTCCTTCATTTGAGTGTCTGTTGAGCAGTGCAAGGCACGTCTCGACGCGTACTTCGCGCTGGTGATCATTGAGTTCGTGGGGCACCCATTTGCCAAGCTTTTTTACCTTGCCAATTTGACGCAAATGGATAATATTGTTTTGACGCTAACGTCGAAAGCTGCTGCTAATTCAGCCGTAGATTGTGTAGCATCAGCTTCCACAATCGCCTTTAATTCGTCATTGTCAGAACGGCAATTTCATAGGTAAAGACCTATTATTATGTATCACATTAGATGATTTATTTTTGTGCACGTAGAAAAGTACTAAAACACCCGAACAAATAATCTGCAGATCGTACGAATATTAGTCCCGAGGCGGGAATAAAACCGCCACCTCCTGCGTCGTAGGTAAACGGACCTTGGCCCACCGCGCCAAGATGTCGTCAATATACCTTTAAGTACCTACCTATAAGACAAAAGTTCAAAACCCTCGACGCGCGAGTTAACTTGCACTTGTCGTACCTACTTGTTTCTCTCTCGTTTACCTGAATATTATTATTTTAGTGCTATCATCTAAAATACCCATTTAACTATCTCCCATAAGAAAAAACAAGCCACAAGTAAACATTACAATCTTTGGGGAACCTACGTCCAGCAGTGGACTTTTTAAAATAGAAATGATGTCGTAAAAGCGATTATTTAACTCATTAAAAATTTGTTCGCAGGTTGATGAAGCGGGCCGAATTCAAAATCAAAAGCAAAGTGCTTTATTTCCTTTAAACCTTACAAGAATCTTGGACACATCACATAATAGAAATAACATAAGTAATACTGGGAAATAAAGTCATCACTTTGATTCTTTGTTCACTTCAAACTTTTTAAGTTTAAGTCAAGAAGCAGACAAGTAACTTTTACCTTATTGCAAAACTCGTCCGAAACCTTTTTATCATCTAGCTAATTTATCTATTTTATAGAAAGTCTAGGTACGTTCTACAATCCCTAATCTCCGAAATAACTGGTACCTATAGTATATAATATAATATACCTAATGTATACGACAAAAGTTAAAACCATCGGCGCGCGAGTCATACTCGCACTTGACGAATCGTGTTTCTTCTGATGCGATACAAGACGATAATGGTTCGTAAACAAATAAGTTTTGTCCAATAAATCTTATTTTTTTTGCGGAATAGGCCATTCAGTTCCTGTAAAAAACTCTACTTTTTTCTTTCCAGCCATAGACTGCTACTTCCGTCGCCAATCTGTGAATCCTTGAGTGTTCTAATATTTATCTACCTCTAATATCTCTGTGTCTAATAATGTCTTCATAATCACTTGGCTTGATATTTTTTTGTCTTTTCTTTATCACTCTTTCATTCAAGGCAAACAGCCGGTCGGCGGGCAATAACGAATGTCCCACATGAAATATCATTTCAATTTCCTTGATACAGGTAGTTGTTTCTTGAAGCCATTTCATTAACATGCATATTCATAATACAATTTTTATTATTGCCGCTGCAGCCGTCGGACATCAGCCTAATTTTATTCACTCTAGTAGGTACCTACAATTTACTGTCATATATTGGTACAAAGCGGAACAGATCACATTCGAACCTTTAGCCGCCTCATCTTCAGTCCAGACAAGGATTAATGTTATTGGACGTCAATGATGCATGTGAAGTGCGAATAACGACAGTCAAATTATATATATCGTCGCTGAATTATATATAACCTTGTACTCGTATGTCCATAGAACCAAACAAACATATCGTTATGTGCTTTTGTCCCAAGTTTTCGATGGTAAAAAGGACTTATAATATTAGTAATTAATTAGAATATACCAGTTTAAGAGTTTTTCTGTTTTTATGTGTACAAATTTACGAGGCTTTCAAAAGTAAAGTCAAATCAGATGTAGTTTAAAAAATGTTTATTGAATACGATGTGGACAAGGTTCTGTTAAGAAATCAGCCCAGAAAGATTTCCTTTCACAATATTAATCAAATCTTATTCTTAACCTAAAATTATCTTAAACCTGATCTTAATAAATGCAGTTCGTTTTCATCCAAATACCCAGAGATTACAACAATAACTATGATTTTAATTATTAATGCGGCAGGCTTTCATATAATGGATGTATATTTCGTGGAATCACACATTTGAATTCCTGAAGATGGTTGTACTTCACCGTAGTAATGCGTAATTTTGAATGATACCTACAACTGTTGAAAACAATCACTAGCATTTGGTTGATTAATTCTCCTTGGATTCTTCGGAATGACTTAGCTTGAACTTTATGGATCCTTCTGGTTCATATTTAAGGCATGTCGGTGACTTGTGGATTTCCATCCTTATTACCAGGTCTTATCGAGGTAAAATACGGTTGTGAGCTGTATTTTTTGAAGAAGGTGTGGTCTAACTGGACAACATTATGGGGACCGGATTATTACGGGCAGTCTTACAAGCTTCAACATACCCTGCTGGTGAATAAATCTCACGATTTTTTTAACTGCCGCTCAATTGCATCGCACTACATTCCATTTGGGTGTGACCTTTTTCAAGAAATTTTTGAACTATGACTATACCTGTCTTAGCGGCTACAAATACAAGTGTATTGGAAATAATAGAATTCCTATTTTGATACGTGCACCCATCACTATATGTAATCATTTTGCGAATGACTGTTGTGTCAATATTGTTAGTTGTGAAATCAACTATGATACTTGCAAACTCGTCAGCTGTTGAACCACCTTCAGACTCATCCCAGAGGAAACAAAATCCTTATCAGATACGATAAATACCTATGTAAAATTATGCACTTTGAGCTTCATTGTAACAATGCGTTGATGGTTTTAAATATGGACAAAGCAATACCTATAGCTTGCAAGTCCATAGTAAATACAGCAACAGAAGCATCATTTATTGCTTTGTCTTTTTCTTTCTGGTTTTGTGCTTCCGTTTTCCGAATCAAATGTAGTTGATAAGTATTCTGTATCGAAACTGTGAGATTAGTAAATAACTTCTCGTTGTCAGTCGCGTACTGGTTAGCTGTATGAAATTTGACTTGTCTAAGTGCTTATTTTGTAAGCCTAAAGAAATAAGTTTATTGAATCTGAATCTGTTGATTGTGCGCCAGCCTTGCTTAGCTTAGCCGTAAATGACTGTATGATCTGCATTCTCTGACAGTCTACATACTTTTCACTACGAATTTAATAAGTAACTGTTTTCCTGCCTCTGATAGCATTAACGAATTTATTTTAACAGAGTCAATGATACGTTATTGTTCATTAAGGGTCTAAGCTTCACGCTGTTTTAGGATCGAACTCCATAATTGGTTCTGAAGTTGATCTAGTTTTACTCTTACAATCACTTTTTAAGAACAACGTTATATCATTCTATATAACTTTCATTAATTTCATCTTTTCCCACACGCAATAATGTAACATATTTTTTATCTGAATCTTTTTTCTTAATTATTGTTTCCAGTATACCTAGGTACTTTCCTCGTAAAGTTTCATAATTCATCATTTTTAAGGCACCATAAAACTTACAAAAAAAATGAGATGTATAAGAAACGGCAAAGGATAACTTTACTTGTTTTTCCCTTTTAAGAATTATGAATCTGTCACAGTCTCTGAAAGAACTGCAACAAAATTTCAATATTATTGAATATTGATACCAATCGGAATTCGAAAAGTCCTTGAACAAAAGTTGTTCCCATTGCGAAGATGAAAATTGCCACCCTTTCGCATATAGTACCTATACATATTTTGATACACGTAGCGTAATGAGTTGAACATGCGAACAATGATACAGTTGATAGGTATATGTTTTTGTGTGCAAAAATATGTTTCCTGTCCTGAGACAACAGGTAACATTAAAATTTGCTCTTGTACAAGCTAGTTGCCTGCTTTGTACAACATAATATTTCATTGGAAAAAAAAATAAACTATAAAGAAAATCATGAATGAAACAGAAGAAATAGCTCTACAGAGCTGAATGATGCTAAAAACAGACTGGTGCAATAGGTAGTATTATTCTATTACTCAGTGATAATAGACAGACAATGAATAAAACAAATATTTTTAATCAGTTGTCTTTTTGGGGTGATATTGAAAACGGAAATTGACCTTGTGCTGGTAGAATCCCTTTAATATTTCGTAATAATAATTAAAATTATACTACTAATAATTAATTAAAATTATACTATTAATAATACTTTTTCATGAAATTCTGCATATTAGTTATTATAATTAATCGCTTATAATATATAAACGTATAAACTTACACGTATAAAACAAAACATAAACAAATATTGAAAGGAAATCTACTAGTGTTCTAAATACATATTGTTAACGCACTCACGGACCTCAAGACACAAGCATTCATGCTTAGTTTGAGATCCACCGGCACTGTACTAAACACTTATACAACTGTTTTGGAAAATAAATGAATTTTATTTAATTATTTTAAATATACTGAACTGCTTCGACAAATAGCCACCGATTAAGTTTTTTTTAAATATATTTGATCCACAGTGTTTTTAGGGATGTACACAGTGGAAAAGGCCTAAGTACACAGTGGATCAAGCTAAAAATTTAGAAAAATATTCAAATCTGAAGTGCACTAACAGATTATGCCTTGATTTCGGAAAGCAGAAAGTCTTTAATTAACAAAATAAAACACTGTATACCTTATATCAATCAATCAACATTTATTATATTAACTTTATATGTATCTTTACACGAATCAGTCATTAAATAGTGTGCAAAGTGTTTGTTTGCGTTAGCGAATGTTGATATGAGAAAAATCTTAATCAAAGAAAATGTATGTAGTATGATTGCCGGCGGGCTTCCTCCAACGCGAGGAACAGGCATAATCAGACGAATGTCGCATTCTTTGACATAAGACAAGTCTGGGACAGTTGGCATGTTGAATTGATGTCTACCTTTGTTCATTCTCAAGAAACTTACATAATATTCAATGTTATCATTGCGATTATGAAGGATTTTACCTACATAAAATACACTCCTAGTTTTCGTAGCAAAGCGAACAAGGACTTCTAGCAAAGCGAACAAGGATCTCCTTCAACTGTAGTTCGAGATAAATCCTTCGTCATAACCGATTCTTCTGATACAATGTCAATATCAGTCTCTTCTTCTCCAGACTATTCGGAATCGTCGTCATGAACAGACATCGCAAATTCATCTTCAGAATCACTGGCTAATATCTGTCTCACAACCTGTTTCTTGAGTCTTTTTTATTTTCAAAGTTTTATTCTTTATTTGATCTCTAGTCTTATTCTTTATGTTACTTATTTTTTTATCCTTGATGGCATCCTTCTCTGGTGTATCTGTAGCAATGAGACTCCGACCAGGCTTCCTCTTTCTAATATTCTCTCTAGGTCTAGCTTTGATAGGAGGTTTGAATTGGCTAGGACTGATAAAATTTCTCAAGTCATTGTGTGTTCAGTAATTAGCAGCAGGGGAAGAAGGTAAGAGGCTAGACAGATTCTCATCCCCAGATTTTTAAATACACTCGTCCAAATCGTTAGTATGTTGTTTATCGGCCTCTGGTAGTTCAATGTTTTCAAGATCGGACTCCATATCCGTTTTGTCATCATCTCCAGATTCTTCGTGCAACATTGAAGGACTATGTGTATCATCCATCTCTATAGCATGCTCCGGAGTAGTCCGGAGTTTTAATTCAGCGGCAGCAATGCCAACCAAGGATGGATCAGGCCGATCAGTGACAGAACTCGGTAAAATGTCTTCGTCGGTAAAAATATTCTTGTCCAAAGGAAGTATTCCAGTCTTCTTGAAAAAGATTATGATGTTGGAAGGGGTCATTGCTTTGATGAAAGCTGTTCCCACAAACCCAGCAAATTCGTAAATCGTGACAGGTTTGGCGGGGTTGCGTAACATTCATGATTACATTGCTGCGTTGTAAAACATTTTGAGCGGAGCGTAGATTCCGAGATCTAATGGTTGCATCTTGGCTGAAGTGTGCGGATGCAGTGTTAAAACCTTTAGACCATTATTCTTAGCGACGTCTAGTGTCAATTAATACTAGTAAATATTATTGACTATTATAATGTTTTGCAACTAATAATACTAATATCTTTTATGAGATAAGCTCTGAAATTACTATATTTTTCGCTTACGGTTGCCATTTATTCAGTTCCGAATGCTACTGAGTGATGTCACGCGTAACATAATTAAAATGGAAACTGACGGCGCATCGTTTTAAAGGGACTATTTGTACTAATGGGGCCTTTAAGTAATATACGGAAATAAATGGTGCTCTGGTTCATTAGTTTTTCTAACTCTAATAGAAAACGCGAGGATCGTGATCTGGTATCCCTTTTGGATTCAAACTATTTAAAGTATCATACCTAATCAATTTATCTTATACATAGTTCATCTACCCCATCGTTATCTATTTTATATATCGAGAAAAAGTGCTCTGCCTCCCAGCCTAATTTATATCAAATTATTAATATCTGTAAGTAACGTATTCGATGCGAGGCGAGGGCATAAAATATCTCGGTGAATACATTAATCGGGCTCTTCCAATGATGGAAAAACAAAACTAATTGTTCAAGTTCTATTCAGAGTTCTATTACGTTTTTAAGATTAGCCTCTACGAAATCGAAAGTGGGTACGAGGTTTGAGCCAATCTTAATATATAAAGGAACAAGCGATTTTCTGGCGACAACGCCCAGCCAAAACCGCTGAAGCTAGAAAGCTGAAATTTGGAAGGTAGGTTCCTTTTACAACACAGGCACCCGCTAAGAAGGGATTTTTGGAAATTCCACCCCTAAGGGGGTGAAAAGGGGGGTGGAAGTTTTTTTGGTCCTTTTTCTAACTCTGTAACCGGTGGCCCGTTACTCTCTTGAAATTTACAGGAAATACTAAACATAAAAAAATATTGAACACGTGTTTCAGGATTTTCAAAATATTCCTGTAAATAGGGTGATATGGCTTATTAAAGTTTGAGATTCGTATTTTGGCTCCGTTTTTAAATGTCTATAACTTTTTAATATAACACACTAATGACTTGAAACTTTCAGTATGTACTGAAAAAACAATAAATTAAAACACGTGTTTCAGGATTTTTCAATAATCTCACTACATAGGTATGAAAAGGAAGTCGAACTATTGAGGTAATGTATATAGTATATGAGGTTATTGTGGTGAAATTTATCAACCATTGACGCTATTGGCTTAAAATTTAGAGAGAAAACTACACAAACAAAAATATTGAATAATTTAGGATTTTTCTAAATAATCCTGAAAATGGGATAAAAACGGTTATTCAAGTATGAGATGAGCTAAAGTAGAATGTTTGAAGTCCATCGTGTCATTATTCACTATGAAAAATATACAGTAGGTAAATGGTTATTTTTTAAAGATAACCCTTATACTGGGATTACGGGATACATGATATTTAAAGCGGGTTTCAGGAATTTCCGACCTTTAAAATAGGGTATTAGCTGATTTCGTCAAGATTTTTTACCCTAAAGTCCACGCAAATGAAATTGCGAGGGGGGGTCAGCTAGTATTTAATATGATTTCACTGTATTTCCTACCATGACATCTATGTGATGTTACCATTGAAAAAGTTTTAATTTTTTGACAGAGAGGAGTCGATTTTACGGATGCATTTAAGATGTCTGAATTGTTTTTTGCGTTTGGAACTACGAGAGGAATTTGCCTTAAGTCTCCAGCATAAATAATAACTTTACCGCCAAAGTTTTTATCGCACCTGATGAGATCCCGCAATGATCTATCTAATAATATATGAATTATAAATATGAGTCATATTTGCAATAAATTATGTGGCTTGATACGACAAGAAATTAATAGCTTCCTGTTTGCTTTTTTCAGCATGAGCATTACTTAAAATGCCGCTATAATTATAAAAAAGTGACGGATAGGCCAGCCAGATGTATCCGAGGAAAATATGAAGTTGGCCGTAGAAAGTGTCCTTAGTAAAGCATTATCTATAAGAAAGTCTGCAGAAAAATATGGTGTTAAGCTTGGGACACTACAGCATAGACTAGAAAAGAAAAAGAAAGCAAATGAATTACCAAGCGTTGCAGAACGAACTTTTGAAAATAAGTTCACAAACAAACAAGTTTTTTCAACAGATGAAGAGAAAGAATTGGAGAAATATATAAAACAAGTACGACAAGTGCAAGTGTAACTCGCGCGTCGGGGGTTTTGAACTTTTTTCGTATAGGTAGGTACTTGACGGTATATTGACGACGTCTTGGCGCGGTGGGCCAAGGTCCGCTTACGACGCAGGAGGTGATTCCGGTTTGATTCCCGCCTCCGGACTAATATTTGTATTATTATTGTATTTTATTTCTGCAGATAATTTTTTCGCGTGTTCACACGTCAGTACAGTCAATGGCTGAAATTCAGAACTGTGGCTTTGAACTGTTACCGCATCCGCCGCCTTATTCACCTGATCTGGCCCAATCAGACTTCTTTCTGTTCCCTAACCTAAAAACGCACTTGGTGGGTCAAAGATTTTCGACAAACGGCATGGTATGTTTAAATTCCCTTTAGATTTCGTAGACGATCTTAGCTATTGGTCCATAACAAACGGTAGTCAAAGATATTTTGAATGCTCACGCGAATGTTATATCAGGTGGAGGATTGGTACAGTGTATCTATCCTCTCCTTTGTTATCTGTATCAAGGCTCTCCACAAACAACCAATGTATTCGTAATGTAAACCAAGCATATTAAGGGTGAAAAGTTTGTTAGTTTCAGCTAATATAGGTAGGTACACCTACGTGGGTAAGGAATAACACTTACCTAGTTAAAATCCGCAAAAATGCACAATTACTGTATTTTTTTTTTCACGCCCCAAACAAAAACTTCCGACCCATCAAAACACGAAGATCGAATAAAAATCCAACATGGCGAACGATTCAATGGCGCCATTCATATGTTTTGACTAACTACAAGAGCCATCTTTTGGTCACACTCGTAACTATGTAGTGCATTACGTGCGTTTTAGTTCATCCGTATCGATCCTTCACCTGTATCAATCCTCCCCCACTCCCCTTATAAATTCTATAAGAAATGCCTCATTATTTCTATAGACTGTGAGTAACCTTTTACCTGCTGGTTTTAGTTGTGTTCCTCCAAAAACTTCTAATATTATTTTAATCTCAGACCACTTAGGGTTCTCATTGTTCGATCTCACGTAACGATCTAAGAACATTACCGCTGGGGTCTGACGCCGAACTTGCCTCCTGGATTTGTACATAAAAACACTATCTAAGCTCACCCAAGATTCAAAATAACTGCACTGATGTCTGTCTCACTCTAGTCCGTCTGTTCAAGTATGTTCGTTGGAAGTCAAAATTTTTCACTGCTCCGCTAT
Source organism: Eupithecia pulchellata (assembly GCA_963931895.1). NCBI lineage: Eukaryota > Metazoa > Arthropoda > Insecta > Lepidoptera > Geometridae > Eupithecia > Eupithecia pulchellata. The sequence continues at coordinate 7,849,121 of OZ007534.1, read as the reverse complement.
TTTTTTTTCTTCTTTTTTCTTGCTTGACCTTTTTATAGACAATATTGTTTCTGAGTGAACAAAATTCCCTGAACCAATTCGACAAAGGAGGTCACAATAATAGAGAAATATACACGTACGTATGTGTATATTTCTCTATTATTGTGACCTCCTTTGTCGAATACTAGTGTTTTATAAGTATAATGCATGTAATGTATGTGAGTTATATCGTAAAAACAAATAAGCTAGAAATTCTAAAAACTCATCTTTGTCAATTTTTCTTAAATCATTTAAAGATAACACATAAGTTTGTGCTCCTGAATCACATTTAAAGGTTATTCACATTCAATCTGCAGCATCTCAGTCCATTCCTTACTAAAATAGTCTATTGAATTACAAGTTTCTACTAGTCACAAATCCACTGGATTTTCATTCTTACAGTCTTTATTAAACTGTTCATCATCTGCGATGAGAGAATCATTCCTATTCCTTAATCTGCATCCTACAGCAAAGAGATTCATTGTCTGGCAAATAGAGCAATTTTTACCAAATGCTGGACAGTTCCTAGGTGTTCTGTTACATTTTTTACATAAGTATACTTAGCTCGGTAACAACACTATCGATAAAAACTAGTCATGGGCATTGTTGTTGTTTTTTGAATGGCATCCGTTGTTAACAACGATGTTGGGGTTTGCTAACACTGTAACATTTGAAATTTTGAATACTTACCCCCTTCCAACCTACTATTGAATTAAGTGATTCTACCTACATTATGTGCATCAAGGTTTGATCGAGGATAATACGATGCAAAATATTTAGTTACTACTTACTACCTCAGCAGCGGCGCAGCGAAAGCCGTTCGATTCCCTCCTCGGGACAAATGTTTGTATGCTCTCTGTTCAGGGTGTATACCGAATTTGGAAACACAGATATTTTTTTAACAGTTACCGTGTTACCTACCTGGTAGTTGACAGGTGTAAAATAACATAGATTAACTGTATATTTACCATGGTATAGGTGTGTAATATAAGTATCTTACCTAGATACCTAACTGCCTAGCCTACCTATTTTTAACCCTTAATAGGGCGAAGATGAAAATTGTTAAAAAAACAGGTTTTGTGTTTATTATTTATACGTTTATTAGGGCCCTTTTAAACATTATTCATAAAAATATACAATCACAAGTACGAGAGAATTGGGTGGTAATCATTTTACCTTCGCCCGTATACGTTTAGGTGATGGTGGTAATTATTTGAGCTTAGCCCGTTATGGTAAATATAGAGGAGGTACTAGAGCTGCTACAATCCATAGCCTCTCCTTCCTCTGGAGCAATATGGAAGCTTTTGAAACACGGTGTGGCACATAAAGCTACTTTGCAGACATCGCAAATGATCCTTGATCGTTTTTGAGTATTTTTCGTGCTGCAAAATCGGCATCTAGTAAATTTCCCTTGGTCTTCTGGGTAGTGTGGCACAGAAGAGTGTCTGATTTCAGTGGGACTCTGACATTTCCACCTTGTTTGTTCCTGAAAATAATATTAGTGGTTCTTTTTTTGCCTGTGAAACCATCTATTAGACTGCGAGCCAAACGAAGTCTAAATTCTCGATGTGTGTGAACTGTTTGTTTGTGAATTTGTATGTAGGCTATGTATGCGTTGATGATAGCTGCATCAAACATGAAATAAAATAGGCGCAACCAGTTGCGTCTCGATTTTCGGCCGATTTGATATGAGGCACGGAAGTGATCAAAATGATCCACACCTCCCATGTTCACAGTATATTCGGCAATAGCAGTGGGGTTTCTTGGAACCATCCTTCGGCGTTCGTTTGACCGTAGACAGAGATTTTGGGTTATGTGCTGTTGTCAAAATATTTACCAGTTGAGTATCCATCCACTGTATAGCAGACACGGGAGCTTTGGTTTTATACATGAACTCGTGCTTTGCAAGTTTTTCCTTCTTGAGTTTATTTTTGGGCAGCAACTTCTCAGGTAAACCTTTTCGGTTCAAACGAACGGTACCGACGGCATATATTCCTTTCTTTATCAGCAAATCATTCATTAGAGGAATACCAGTAAAGAAGTTGTCGAAAGCGACCAGAGTATTGCGTGGAACACCTTCACATAGTTTCATTATGACATTATATCCTAAGCCTTCTTCACTTGATGCATTTTCGTCTGCTTTGCCAATATAGACACTGCCGGCCAAAAGTTTGAGACCACCTACATCAAAGTAGGAAAATGAAATAAAACTCAAAATTTTTCATTAATAATTGAAAAAGTAGTTTTATTATTAAATAAAATACTAATTTACTAATACACATACATTATAAAGAATAGAAAAAAATAAAGGAAAATCAACTATTTATGTTAAAAATGACGTTCATACTTTAAACGGATTTTTCGTCGAAAAACCCTCCCTTGCATTTGATCACTTCTTTCACTAGTCTCGGCATACGAGCAATCAATTTGTCGATTGTATCTTGTGAAATATTGTTCCAGCTTTCTTGTAAAGCCTTCCACATGTCTTCTTCCGAGGTGGGACAACAACTGCGTACATTTCTATCAAGCTCTTCCCACAAAAGCTCGATTGGGTTGAGATCCGGGCTCTGAGGGGGCCACGCCATGTTTTTTAACACCCCTTCTGTTTCTTTGTGTTCTAAATAACCCCTGCATAAGTTAGAACTATGTTTTGTGTCATTATCTTATCTTGTTGGAAAAAAAATCCATTTCCAATTGTTCTTAAACCAGACGGAACGGCATTTTGCTGTAGTATTCGTTTATAATGCTCCTTTTTCATTATTCCTTGGACTCGTACCAAATCTCCGGTTCCATGGCCCGAGAAACATCCCCAGACCATGATGGAACCACCACCATGCTTGACTGTTGGCACCACACAGTCCGGCATCATCTTTTTCTCGGTGTTACGTCGAACGAAAATTCGTCGTTTTGAACCAAATATTTCAAATTTGGATTCATCTGACCAAAGAACTTGTTTAAAGTCATCTTCAGTCCAGTCTCGATGGGTAAGGGCCCACTGCATCCGTTTCTTTTTGTTTTGTGGTCTTAGTAGTGGTTTTCGAACGGCGACGCGACCAAATAGCTTAGCATCTCTCAATCGTCTTTTTACTGTAGTCAATGATACAGGTTCTGATCGGGATTTGTTCACTTCTACACGGATTTCTGGTGCTGTTAGTCGTCTATTCCGCTTGCTAGTTACAACGATGAAGTGATCCTCGCTAGAAGTGGTAGCTCTCGGCCTTCCCGATCGAGAACGATCTTGATTACTGCCTGTCTCCTTGTATCGGGTTATTGTGTTATGAACACAAGTCTTCGACAACTTAAGTAGAGAGGCAATCGCACGTTCAGATTTGCCTTCGCCGTGTAAAACAACTATGGCAGAACGAGTTTCATTGCTAATTTCGCGAACTTTTCCCATTTTAAGATGTCTTCACTGTAACAACGACGAGCTCAGACTAATAAGGTAGATAAAGATAAACTCCATCCAAACCCAGGTACTTATTATGTTTTAGGAAGCTAAAACAATCCTGAATATCGGTTAACGTGAAACAAAACCAAAATAATAAGTAATGAGCAGATCGTAAAAATATTACAATGACTCTACCACCTGGTCCTTCCGCGGCACTCATTGATGTTTTGAAACAATAGACCTTTAATAGGAAGACAACTTAAAAACAACATAATAAATTACTCTTAGAAATTCTTTAATAATAATAGAATACGCAGGTGTTCAAATTAGCTCTTTATACATATATGTGTACTTTGAAATATTTGTTGGTAACAAAGATTTTTACAGTGGTCTCAAACTTTTGGCCGGCAGTGGATATCGAAGACATACATGTATCCGGTCTTCGCATCACACCGAGCCCATACCTTATAACCCCGTTTTATCGGTTTTTTGGGCATGTATTGTTTTAGTGTGCTTTTACCCTTGAACTTGACCATGCTTTCGTCTACTGATTGGGTGCTTGATTGAGAACATTGAGTCTGGAATACTGCGTTTAGTTTTATTATCATAGGACGTATTTTATAAAGTCTATCATGATCTGGCGTATCTTTTGCGGGTTCTTTGGTATTATCATTCAAGTGAATATTTTCAGTCAGTTTTTTGAATCTCTTTTGTGTGAAAGTTTGGGTTATATCAGGATTTCTATAAAAAAGTATCAGTTGACCAATACAGATTGACATCAGGTAAGGGTTGAAGACCCATCAGTATCAAGACACCAAGATATGCACGCATTTCAGCAACAAATGTTGGACTCCAGTGAAGAGTTTGCCTTTGTGCCGCATAAATGTTTGTTTGTTCTACCAGCAACTCTACGAGATCAGTAGGGAAGTAACTATCGAAAAATTCTATGGGCGGTGTTTTATGAGTGACGCGCATGTTGACAGTCAGCCGTTTATCAAACTTTGGTACGCTATGCTTCAAAACCTTATCTGACCAGTTTTGTGCCACAAGAATAGGCCTACTTACTATGTTTGTGCTCGCAGTTTCATTAGGCTGCGCTACGTTAGACTGAGCTGGATTCGGGTGGCTTGGTTCAGAAAGAACACCAAAAACAACATCCCTATCATATTCATTTCCCGTAATGACTTCCCTCACCGGTTCTTCAGTCACTGGTTCAACGCTTTCTAGATATTCTACCGAAACACGTGGCCCGGTAGGATCTTCAAAATGTTCTAATCCTCTCGTCTCCAAATCAGGCTCTTCTCCAAATATTCTTGAAAGACCGCGCGAAACTTCATCGTCGTAATCCAGTACGCAATCGCCCAAATGTGGTTCTTCCGAGATACTTTCGTCGCTACTTTCAATAGCGGAGAGATTATCTTCTAGAATACAGGCGATAATACTCTCAGATAACTTCTTTTTCTTCGAAATTCTCCTGAAATAACAAGTACGGTACTGGGTAACGGTAATTATATTACCACCAAATACTACTATGTTGATGTAACCGGGCAATGGTTTTTTTCGTCTGTGTGCGCTCAACAAGTAAACATACTCTGATACGGTGTCCTCGTAATTATATCAAGTTTTATTGGAAAATACAAGAGTTTCGTCTTCAAAGAAGAATATATCTCAAACCCAAAGAAAGCGGAAGGAAAACCAGGTATCCACCACTCGATATCACTGTTTTTGGGCCTATTTTTACCGCTTCAAGTTGTAAAACATTCGGTTCCATTTCAAATTATGCACTCACACATCAACATTGTCTGATACACACAATTTTGGATCCCAACTGCAGCCAATAGCGGGTGGCCCACAAACCAATAAATACCGTCTCTTATTTGCATAATTTCCAAAAATTTGAGCACTGAAGTTCCAACATAGACTCATAAAACTTTTGTTGATTGAATGAACTGGATTTAGAAGACAGTGCTGTCAACCCGCCCAGCTGACTTGAATTCAATTCTGACATTGACGTATGCACCGACTGACACTGCTACAGAAAAACTAAGTAACTCGGAACGTCTTGTCAAATATTTGTGGGTTACCATCACCACATTATTTACCAATTTTTGGGGAGAATTTTTATTTGACGACAAGAAAAAATTATTAGAACATGAATTGCAGCGGTTGTTCAAACACCAATATAGACAAGTGTCTATCTTGTAGCACTTGCAAATCAACATTCTGCTATGAATGCTTGAATATTGACGCCGGTAAAGTAACTAGCCTTAACAAAACTCAACTGGCCTCGCTGGTTTGTCCCTTGTGCTCAAAAAGCAAGCGCCGCAAAAACAATGACAACACACCAGTGCGCTCTAAAGCCACCAAGAATGATGACATCGTAGACAAATGCGTTACTCAATCATCATCATCGACGTCTCAAGCATCTACATCTACAGGTAAATCTACACACACACCCAGTACCAGTGCTCCTTTAACACTTGATAGCATCAGTAAACTGCTCGATGAAAAGCTGGCTCCAACATCAAGCTTTGTCACCAACATGCGCGAGTCACTCAAGAAGGACATCAAGGAACTTGTAGGGGCAGAAGTCAAGTCAGCGGTAGCAGTTCTGATGTCAGATTTCTCAGCTACTACTGACTTTCTCACGGCGGAACAATCTGACATAAAAACAAAGATAGCTGAACGCGATGTTAGAATTGAGGAGCTTGAGGCCGAACGCGTCCGAATGCAAATGGAGATGACAAATCTCAAGAGACGGCTATCCGCTGTCGAGAAGATATCACGTGACCATAACATAGAAATCCAAGGAGTCCCGGAAAGTCGTAGTGAAAATATCATGGGTATATTCAAAACTCTCTGCCATGCTGTATCAGCCTCCATCCCAGATAGCGACATACATGGTTTTCGCCGTGTAGCTAAAATGGATCCTTCGTCTGATAGACCGCGCAACATAGTCGTCACTTTATCATCTCCCCGGCAGCGAGACCTACCGTCTTACCGTGGTCTTACCGTAGACTCTAGAAGGGTGTATGTCGTCGAACACCTGTCCCCGGAGACCAAACAGATTCACGCTGCAGCTCGAAAGTTTGCCCGTGAGAACGGCTACAAGTTTGTCTGGGTTAAATATGGAGACGTATTCGTCAGGAAGGATGAGAACAGTAATGCTGTACGCGTAAAATCCTGCGACGTCCTTCTATCACTACATCAACACTAACCTTTTGTTAAGAACTTGAACTGCCTACTAAATTTTCAATGAACATTTCTTATGATTAGTATATATTACCAAAATGTAAATAGAATTAGATCTAAGCTAAGAGATGTTTACCTGAACGCTTCTCTCTCCAACTATGACTTAATTTGCCTCACGGAAACTAACCTTAATGAAAGTGTCTTGGATGGGGAACTGTTTGATACGCGATATGAAATTTACCGAAGAGACCGTCTTACTACTAGCGTACCTAAAACTGAAGGTGGAGGTGTATTGATAGCCTCGTCCAAGAAACTTAAAGTCATCCGCCAGGCACATTGGGAAAGCGAAGTGGAAGAAATCTGGTTGACCTTACTATCTTGTGATCATAATAGACCTAACCTAAATGTCTGCCTATGCTACCTACCCCCCGATTTACCATCACATCTATTACAAGCTTTTCACAACAATTTGCAAAACGTACTTCTAAAAGCTAACAATCAAGACCAGTTTGTCATACTAGGAGACTTCAATGCCCCTATGTTAAAGTGGTCTCCCTCACAAGATCGTAAAACTATGGTTCCTAGTGACCCCGTAGACAGTAAATCTAAACTTCTTCTTGACACTATATGTACTTGTAACTTGTCCCAATTTAACAATATCCCAAATGCAAACAATAGGTATCTCGATTTAGTCCTTACCACGCTCGATGATACTTGTGTTTATGGCGCAGAACCTCTTAGTCGTTTAGATAAGACACATCATCCGTCACTCGCAATAAGCCTTAAATTTGAAACAGTCAAACCATTTAAACCAAAACACACAAATAAAATTAATTTTAAGAAATGTAACCTGGAACAGATTAAGTTAAATTTAGCTAAAGTTGACTGGAACGAAATTCTACCCTCCGATCTTGACATCGATTCTTGTATAGACATATTTTATACAACAATTGACAAATCTATACTTAATAACGCCCCCCTAGTAAAAACTAGTGCTAAATACCCCCCCTGGTATAGTAAAGGGCTTATTAAATGCCTCAGAGAACAATCTAAACACCATAAACATTTTAAAAAGTATCTTAATCCTAGAGATTACGACACTTACTCCCTTCTACGTACAAGAAGTAAAAAGTTGCTGGCTAAATGCTACAATGATTACAGATCTCGCGTGGAGGAAGGGTTAGTTCATGATGTTAAGGGATTTTGGAGTTTCGTTAAAAACCAGAAGGGAACATCAACTATACCTCAGGTTATGCATTATGACGGTTCTCAGTCCACAGATAATTCAGGGATATGTGAACTATTCAATAAATATTTCGGTTCTGTTTATGAAGATGACGAAACAGTCTCAACTGCCTCACAGATGATTCCACCTGTTGCCATAAATGTAGATGTCCTTTCATCAATTCACGTGACCGAATTAAATGTTGACGCCAAGTTAAAACAGCTGGATCGGCACAAGGGTGCTGGACCTGATGGGCTACCGCCCGCATTTGTTATCGACTGCGGCCCTGAGCTGTCTACCCCACTAACATTGCTGTTTAATAGGTCACTGACAACTGGAACCTTCCCATCGAAATGGAAGACAGCTTTTATAGTTCCAATTCACAAAGATGGAGATAAAACTCAATGTGATAACTACCGTCCCATTAGCATCCTCTCTTGCTTCGCAAAGCTGTTTGAATCAATTATTTACGACCACATTTACAACCACGTCAAATCTTTTATATCACCCAACCAACACGGGTTTGTCAAGCAAAGATCTACTGTCACCAACCTTCTGGTTTACACAAATTTCCTTTGTAATGCATTTGACACATCTGGACAGGTAGACTCAATCTACACCGATTTTCGCAAAGCTTTTGACAAGGTGAATCACTCTATTCTATGCTCAAAACTTGCTCAACACGGCATTCATGGGAGTCTGTTACGATGGACTCAGTCATACCTAAGCAATAGAAGTCAACTCGTAGCAATAAAGGGATATACCTCATCTGCTATAAAAATTCCATCTGGTGTTCCGCAGGGTTCGCACCTAGGACCATTATTCTTTGTGCTATTTATAAATGACTTAGCTAACAGCTTTGAATCTCAATGTCTCTGTTACGCCGATGACATGAAAGTATTTACTAAAATAAACACTGTTGATGACTGCGAGAAACTTCAAAGAGATCTCGAAACTATTTCCGAATGGTGTAGACAGAACCGTATGTTTCTTAATGTTAATAAATGTTTTGTTACCACTTTTACCAAAAAACACACTTCCATACCCTTTGATTATTCAATTGAAGGCTCCAAACTGATCCGTAAATCCGTCGCCCGAGACCTGGGCATATACTTTGACGAAGAACTGTCTTTCAGGTTTCATTATGAACATATAGTACAGAGAAGCTCACGACTCCTAGGTTTCATCTCCAGAATCACTAAAGGTTTTAAAAACCCTGACAGCTTAATGCACCTTTTCAACAGTCTTGTCCGTCCCATTCTAGAGTTTGGTAGTCCAGTTTGGTCACCATACTACGCAAACCACAAAGAAAGAATCGATTCTATTCATAATAGATGCCTCAAGATTATTTCTTTTCGTCACAAACTGGGTCGTTCACTTGCAGGTTATGATAACAGATGTAAACACTATAAGATTGGCTCCTTATCTACTAGAAGAGATTATATTAACCTCATATACCTGCACAAAATACTCCATTCCCATATAGACTGTCCTGAATTATTAGCGTCTATCAGTATGAATACAAAATACAGGTTCCGTTCCCCTGAAACATTTTCAATAAGAGTTTTTATAAACAATGTTTCATACAATATTCCCCTACAAAGAATGTGTCGATTGTATAATGAAGTAGCGAAATCCAATGAAGTAGATATTTTTGATAAAAACCATTGTAGATTTAAGCGTTGTATAAAAAAGATCTTGTAAAGCTATTACTTGTCTAACTTAGTTGATATAATTATGTCTTTTTTCTCTTTATTTAAGTAATCTTAATTTAATGCATGCAACACTATTGTATTTCTCTGTGTTCACATAATTGATCTCAATCTAGATCAGAATTGTAAATAACTAAGTTTAATGTAAGTAATTGGATTGTTATCTGATTTGTGAATGAATAAATAAATAAATAAATAAATGGTAAGAGTTTTACCACCGAGTTTACGAAGATTTTCCAATTAGTATAAGTTTCATTTCAAACGTTATTCTACGAGTCCTGTAGGATAATATAATCAATTATACTACCAAATATCACAAATCACTTTCATTATAAACTACTCTCTTAAACCCAGTTTTTTCCTACTGCTTGGAAATCGGCATACGTCATTCCTTTTCCTAAGACTTCTCATCCAATGTTAGTCGCCGAATTCCGGCCTATTTCAATATTACCTGTCCTTTCTAAAATACTGGAGAAAGTAGTCCAAAAGCAGTTGTCTGACTATCTCTATAAGTATGGTCTTCTAAGTCCGCTCCAATCTGGTTTTCGTTCTGGCCACAGTACGGTAGGAGCGTTAACAAAGATCTCAGATGACATCCGCTGGGCCATGTATATATAATAGGCTTTTCACTTGCTTTAATATTGTTAGACTTCAGCAGCGCCTTTATAAAGTAATTATCGAATACACTTCAGTATTTGTTGGCTCCGTATATTAATATGTGCAGTGTCAAATACATTGCTGCATCCTTTCAATGTGAAGGGCGCGGGGGACGGGGCACCGAACGAGAAAGGAACCAGTAGGTACTTCATAGTAGAGCATGGATGCAAATAAATACTAACAAAATTAAAGTGCTTTATTTCCTTTAGACCTTAAAGGACTATTGGACACATCAGAAAATACAAATTACATATAAATCATACTGGGAAATAAAGAGACCACTTTGATTAATGGTTCACTTCGATCTTTTAAAGGTAAAGTAAAGAAGCGAACAAGAAACCTTTACCTTGTTAGTTTTGGAGTTGGAGCAAAACTCGTCTCAAACTTTTTTAACATCTAAATAATCTGATATTTTATAGTTAGCCTTTTTGTAAGAACATTTTTGACAATCCGTTTGACCTAATTTATAGATAATTTTTGCAAGTCACTTGGAGTTTTGTTGTAAATTAATATTTTATAAAAATAGCAAAACCAAAACCACCAGCAGAATACCACCAACTAAACGTAGTTTGAAATTTCACAAAAATCTCCTTATATTATTAAATTAAATTTATATTGTGTATTTAATTAATATTTTTGACTGTATCATCATCATCAGCCCATATTGCACATAGGCCTCCCCTAATGAGCGCCATAGCGCCCTGTCTTCAGCTGGTCGCATCCAGCATCTGCCAGCAGTCTTTCGCAGATCGGCATTCCACCTGGCCGTCGAGTATCCTACACTACGCTTACCGAGTCGTGGTCTCCACTCAAGAACACGTTTACTGGGTTAATCCTATCTTTCAGAAAAAGTCTAAGCATAGCTCTTTCCATAGCTCGCTGAACGACATTAAACTGGTAGCCCAATCGTGAATGTCCACGTCTCAGCTCCGTATGTCAGGACTGGTAGGACGAACTGATAGGAATCCTTCGTTTTCAATAATTGTGGTATAGATTCCGAACTCTGCCTAGCCCAGCTGGATCATCCTCTTGGCTTCCTTCTCGAAATTGTTTTTACTCAACTGCAAAGTCTGCCCAAGGAGTGTACTCGGAAACAATTTCGAGAAGTGGCCATGTACGACCACCGATCCTGGATCAATGTGGCCATTGATCGTGATTCATGCCAAGACCGATACATCGGGAGGCTACATTCTAAAGCTGCCTCTGAGCTACCACGATCTCGTCTTGACTGATATCTGTCAGTTTGTCGGTAAAGTGGCGAGTCTGTATTACAGCTCAGAAGGTCGCGCCGTATCATCTCGCAATTCGCTTGTTTAGGTCTGACCTCTCTGACGAAGTCGCTTGGGAGGTTTCCCGTCTTAAGGTACTACTAGGTAAGAAGCCCAAACTCTTGGATAGGACTCTCTTTTTACAAAACTTGAAGTATTCGTCCCTCCAACGTTTCGACTAGATTGTGTAGGGTCTCGTCAGCGTTATCAGTGGATTCCAATGTAGCGAATCTATCCTCGAGAAGTTTGGTACTTCTCGGTGCCCGCCAAGATTGGATTGGGTTCGGTCGGAGCGTGGATGGAATTCTTCAGACGGTTTCAAGTAGATACTCAGAGAGAGTCAGTGCTCAGATCCGGTATTGAACCTGTATATCACTGAGACATCTCTGTATATGTGCTTGCTATCGGTCATGATGAAGTCGACCTCATTTTTGTCACAGTATCGAGGCTCTGCCATATCCATCTTTTTTTGAGGCTGCTCCCCCTGTAATTTCGAACACCGAAAACTCCGAAACCATGCGGGCCTATTCGGGATTCGTTGCCAGTCTGGGTTCCCACCTTGCTGATAAAGTCCTCAATAACAACGTTGAAGTGAGCCTTGGAGGTGAGATGTAAGGCTTTGGATATGTCTTCGTACAAATCCTGTACTTCGTCATCCGAGTGTGCTGAGGTCAGTGCGTAAACCTGAATTACCTTCATACTGTAGCGCTTAGACAGCCTAAGGATCAGGTATGCTACCCTGGTCGACACACTGAAGATTTCTTCTACGTAAATAAAATTAAAACAATACATAATACAACTTAAATTATTTAACTAAACTACGTTACAGAATTAAATTAAATAAGTGAATTGAATTAATTATTAACATTAAATTTTAAAATAAATTAAATATAATCGCATCACATTTTATATAACCTTTTTGACAAAATTAAATGTTTCCCATATCGGAGAAGAAATCCTCCCGGCTACCGTTTTTAGGATGCTATTGGGGCTATCCCGCACTCTGCGCATCAAAGATGCCGTCTTTTTCCGGAGGATAGCTGCAAAGCCATCCGTCTCATACTCAGCAAACATCCCCGATGCACTGCAGAATCGAGGTAGACCCAACATCATCCTAAATATATTGTTATACTGTACTCGTAGGGTCTCCAGCGGCTGTTTGGTGTGACTAACTCATAGGTTCCCGGTGTAGAAGCATTGACAATATGCTTTAAACAGCGTTACTTTAACTTCTTCTGAACACCTAGAAAACCTACGGATCAACATTATTACCTCTGACCGCCAGAGCCCTACGCTCTCTTTCTATGTCAGCGTTGTCCTTAAGGTCGTCGGTAACAATGTGTCCAAGATATTTGAAGGAAGTTACTTTTTGAATGCTCATGCCGTTTAGGGTTATTTCAGGGAATTCTTTGAGGTTATTACCGGCGGCCCTAAAAACAATGTACTCACACTTTTTTAAATTATAACAGAGACCGTGTGAAGCGGCGTAGTCGGCACATAGTACTTTCAGCATTTCCTCTACTGATCTCGCTGTCGGGCCCAGCAAAACCATGTAGAAAGAAAAAGAAGTGTGGCGGTGGATTATATAGGAGTTTAAAACGGAAATATTAAGAAGTCGTTTGAATAGTTTTTTGTACCACACTTTTGTACTTTTTCGCTCGGCGAGGAGCTGGTTTTTTTTATCCACCCCCACCCATCATGATATTATAATCTTATATCAGGGTGGGTTTGGTGGATCCTCGGAGGGTTTGCTGACGGTTGCCATGGTATGTCGAGATCATTGATACTCTATTGGTATCTCGCCATACCATGACATCGACGTCCCCCGAGGTAAGACCAGCAATCTGGCCTGGGCGCATATTTCGCTTCGTAAGACTGTGTAGGGCCTGCGGAACGAACTTACGATCAGTCCGAAGGGTTCCTACACAGTCAAACCCCAAGCATTTCAGCCGTCGAGCGAGACATGGCGAATTCGAATTGTAAAAATTGTCCATCCACAATGGTGTAGCCCTTATGGGTGTTTTCTCGTGGTCCCATTATTTTGTCCCATTGATGGGACCACGAGAAATAGTTATTGCTCGTGGTCCCATTGATTGGTTTATTCCATCCAGTCCTACCAGTAGTTCGAACTGTTTGGATGTTTTTTTTCCAAATAGTTATACTGACGGATCGAACTATTTGGAAACATGGATTTTATTCCAAATAGATTTACTAACTCCGAAGTACAGTCATCGATTTACGATTTGCAAAGATGTCACATCAGCCGGCCAAAAGTGGAAAAACTAAATTGTGTCCGCTTTAAGCGCTATCCACACATTTCCGGGTCAGTTCCGGGTCAGGGCTATCCGTGTTCCGAGTTGTGTGAACAAGTTCATACAATTCCCTGACACCTGACACGGAGCTGTGTGAACAAGTTCATACAATTTGTACGTAACCGATTTTTTCCCCGTCCCTGACGGAACACGGCCGGGACGAGTTCCCGGAAATGTGTGGATAGCGCTTTAATTTTATTGGCCATAACCTTAGTAATATAATTTTGTATGATTTATGTACCTAGTGTTTGTGTTGTTTGTTATTGTTCTGAAGCAGTTCGTGGAAATTATTAAATTTGTAATATTTATAATACTATTAACCCGGCTATAACCTACTATAAAGCCTGTGGTTGTTATACTATCAGTATTTAATTTTGAAAGTTTTAAGAGAAAGACACTAATGAAATAGTTTTTTGAATGTATTTTCGAGTAACCATATTTTTCTTAACAAAAATCAAAAGGATTTTGTAGGACATTGTTTAGAAGTTAGCTTATTGTTTAGCTCAAAATTTCTAAATAATGTTCTACAGAGATGTCGCCATTTAAAAGCATCATTTGGGTATTTTGTATGTGTTGATCCTTCAGAATGCTCTCTCTTGTTCGGCTTTCAAATGTGGCCACTTAATTTTCAATTTGTGTTCGTAAAACACTATACAAAGCGGCATTATCTTTAAAAACTTTTAATATTTTCAATAAAGTGGCCTTCTTCCTTTTACATTCATTATTAGGAATCGATAAGATTACTATCTTTCATCCAAAATTTGTTCATGTATGAAACCAGTGAACACATTTACTTGTCATTAACGTCAACAAATTCTTGTATGTAACTCCATCCCGACTATTTTATCTACTATTTTCATAACAAAAAGGACAATTTCCTCTCATGATACAAATGCATTGGAAGATATATTTCTGACTGTACCATTTTAATCATAGTCGTTCTATTTGGAATAAAATCCAGCTTTCCAAATAGTTCGATCCGTCAGTATAACAATTTGGAAAAAAAACATCCAAACAGTTCGACTATCGAACTACTGGTAGGACTGGATGGAATAAACCCATTGATTTCATATGTTTTAAACTTTCCATCCTGTATAAAATTTAGCAGGTAAATTAGTTTTTACTTGCGAATAACCCAAGTGTGTCTGGGTGTTGGGTGGACATTATATGTTATATGACATTAAAAACACATGGATTTTTCATGCATTAAATAAAAATTATCTAAAAATTTCTAAGAAATGCCCGATCGTTATATCATCGAAAGAAATGAAAATAAAAACAAAACTAGAGCGGGGAATTGTTGGTCTCTATACGGCGCTGCCTCTAGTACTTGAGGCACAAATATCTGATGGCTTAGCGTACATACAAGATATGAGTCCCAATACATCCAAAATGCGACTTTTTAAAAAGTACATAAAAGCGGACTTGGCTAAAAACTGAGAAATTTATATTACAGTGGAACGTATACAGGGAGAGGCACCGAACAAATAATGTCGTAGAAAGTTGGAACGTACACTAACCAAAAAGATGAAAAAACGACAGCCAAAATCAATTTTGCGATTACTAAACATTTTAGTTGAAAGAGAAAAGTTCAGAGACTCATCGTCATCAGAAAGACGTAAAGAGTATGTGACTCAGGACGAATACATCGCGTTTGCAACTGCAAGTGGTCAACGGAGATATAAAGATCAAGCATTTCATAGAATTTTTTATATAATGCGGGAAAAATCCATGAGTTTTTAATGTCATATAACATATATGTCCACCCAACACCCAGATACACTTGGGTTATTCGCAAGTAAAAACTAATTTACCTGCTTAATTTTATACAAGATGGAAAGTTTAAAACATATGAAAGCAATGGGACCACGAGCAATATCTATTTCTCGTGGTCCCATCAATGGGACAAAATAATGGGACCACGAGAAAACAGCCGCCCTTATTTTCAAGCCCTTGTATCAGCCGCAACACAATGGATGGAGTTGAAGCTGCCAGAGGGTCGTCATTGTGCTGCGTCATTGTGTTGCACTCTTATTTGGGATAAGTTGGCTCATTTAATATTAATCTTTTAGAAGTGTACTCCTTAAGTAGTAGATTAATTAACTTATTTAACTCTTATAATCTAAGGCCACTATTTTTGGAACCTACTAGAATAACTGAAACCTCAGCAACATGTATAGATAATATGTTTGTTTGCTTAAATGATAAAATTGTAAGTAAAAATATAATAAGTAACTTAAAATCAGACCACTTAGGTCAAATAATCAAATTACAAATTCAAGTCAAAAATAATAATGTAAAAAAAAAAATAACATACATACCTGTGACCACAAGTCGATTTGAGCGGTTGAAATTGGATTGGGATTCTAAACCACCACCTTATCACTCATATAACAACCCCAATGAGTCATATTGCAGTTTTTTTAACAAATTCACCATTGCATTCAATTCAATATTCACACCCAAGTCGCTTGTGGTCTCAGAAAAACTTAACTTTAGTGAGTGGGCAACAGTAGGTATACATAAAAGTAGGCAAACTTTGTATGAACTGTATAATGAAAAACAATACAATTTTAGTCTTGAGTTCAAAGAAAAAGTAAAAAATTACTCAAAAATGTTCAGAAAAGTCTGTCAAATGGCAAAATCTAATTATATAAGCTCGAAAATCAGAAATAGTGAAAATGTAATAAAATCGACATGGAAAATAATAAATAGTGAGACTGGAAAGGTCAGTACTTACGATAATGATTACAACTTAAAGAATAATGATTGCTTAGTCAAAAATGATGTTGACGTAGCCCAAGCATTTGAAAACTTTTTTACTGACATTCCAATTTCTACTACAAAGTGCTTAAACTCATCTCAAGTTATCGCTGAGTCATTGCTTATAGAAAATGTACCCAAATGCAAAAATAAATTTAATTTCAATCCTATCAATGAAACTGATATTAAAAAAGCTTTTAATCTATTAAATGTAAAAAAAACTGCAGATCTCTGGGGCATTTCCGTTAGACTTATTAAACCATTGATTAATACACTTGCACCAGATCTAGCTTATATATTCAATGAATCCATTGACTGTGGCATATTTCCTGATCTAATGAAGCATAGTAAAATAATTCCTTTGTTTAAATCGGGTAGTAGGTCTGACCCCACCAACTTTAGAC
Source organism: Eupithecia pulchellata (assembly GCA_963931895.1). NCBI lineage: Eukaryota > Metazoa > Arthropoda > Insecta > Lepidoptera > Geometridae > Eupithecia > Eupithecia pulchellata. The sequence goes on along the minus strand of OZ007534.1, from coordinate 7,832,182 downwards.
CAATATCAGTATTGCCAACATTCAGCAAAGTTTTTGAAAAACTTATCTTACATCAATTGCTTAGGCATTTTGATGGCAATGGCCTGCTTCATTGTAAACAATTCGGGTTTACTCGCGGCAGGTCAACTACTGATGCTGGTGTAGAGTTGGTATCGCATATTTTTGATGCTTGGGAGAAGTCGCAAGATGCTTTAGGCGTTTTTTGCGACTTGTCAAAAGCATTTGATTGTGTACACCATGAAACATTAATCAGGAAACTGCATCATTATGGAATAAAAGACAACTCTTTGGATCTTCTTACTTCATACTTGTGTGACAGGATACAAAGAGTTGACATTAATGGGGAACGGTCTTCGGGGTCTGTAGTAACAATGGGTGTACCGCAGGGGTCTATCCTCGGTCCTTTCCTATTTTTAGTTTATATTAACGACCTCCCTCATCTCGTTAAGAATAATCACGAGATTGTATTGTTTGCTGATGATACTTCATTAATTTTTAAAATGAAACGACAAAAAAGTAATTTTGACGATGTGAATAATGCAATCTCAAAAGTAGTCAATTGGTTTAGTGTCAATAATCTCCTGCTTAACGAAACCAAAACGAAATGTATTAGATTTACTCTACCCAATGTAAAACAAGTTAAGGCCGATGTAAAGGTAAAAGAGGAATCGTTAGAAATAGTAGAAAGTACTGTATTCTTAGGAATAACCTTAGATAGTAAACTTCAATGGGGCTCACACATAGATAAGCTATCGAAGAGACTTAGTTCTGCAGCGTATGCAGTCAAAAAAATCCGTCATCTTACAGACGTTGATACTCGTACTTCTAGACTAGTCTATTTCAGCTACTTCCATAGTATTATGTCTTATGGTATACTGCTGTGGGGGAACGCTGCAGATATTAACACCATATTTGTGCTGCAGAAGAGGGCTGTTCGTGCAATCTATAATATGGGTCCCAGAGAATCCTTGCGTGAAAAATTCAAAGAAATAAACATAATGACTGTAACATGTCAATATATTTATGAAAATTTGATGTACACTCATAAAAATATCAATAAGTTCATTAAAAATAGCGATATTCATAATTTAAATACTAGAAATAAAAACAAACTGGCTGTGCCCACTACTAGACTACATAAGATTAATGTATCTTTTAAAGGGCAATGTATACGCTTCTACAACAAAACTCCAAGTGAGTTGCAAAAATTATCTATAAATAAATTCAAACGGATTGTCAAAAATATTCTTTGCAAAAAGGCTTACTATAAAATATCAGATTATCTAGACGACAAAAAAGTTTGGGACGAGTTATGCTCCAACTCTAAAACTAACAATCTAACAAGGTAAAGGTTTCTTGTTCGCTTCTTTACTTTACCTTAAAAAGATTGAAGTGAACAATTAATCAAAGTGATCACTTTATTTCCCATTTTATTTCTTATTTAACTTGTATTTTGTGACGTGTCCAAGAGTCCTGTAAGGTCTAAAGGAAATAAAGCACTTTGATTTTGATTTTGATTTTGATTTCCAGCCAGCCTTTCCACATCAAAAGACTCTCATCTAGTGCAATATTCTGAGCCGGAGTATATAATTTCATATTTAAATGCGACACTTTTGGCTGTATTTTAAATAATTTCTGCAAAGTTCTGAATGACTTTTTTTTTTTTGTTTGTGTGTTTGTTTGGATTTTGCGGACTGGTTTTAGCGTTTATTTTTGTAAAAATGTGAGGGACGCTTCGAATTAAAGTGCTATTTGGGTGAATTTTTATCTAACAACTGTTCCACAGTGCTATCGGTCCGACGCCCACGCCGATATCGTGTAACCAGTTGTACTACAATATTTACGATGGACATTGAAAGGAAAATAAACATCGGCGAAGGTGTACCCCTCAACTCGACAGGTGCGCCGAATATTTTCTTGAATACTGGCAAAAATACCAAAGTAAACTCACCTGGTGGGACAGTCATACAACTCAACACAGAGAAGCCGTCAAACCTCGGCCTGAATATTAACACGACATTCTCAATCGCGTCTTCCAAGAAAATAAAGCTTTTGTTCGTGTCGAACTTTTTGCTGAGCGTTGTGTGCATGGTAATAAGTCCCACCATGGCGTACTAGTAGGGTAAAATTGGGGCATCTGGATCAACAGTTTTCAAGTATTCAGTTTTCACACTTCGTGAAAACTGAATACTTGAAAACTGTTGATCCAGATGCCCCAATTTCACCATTGATCTATTCAAGTTTTCACCATTGATCTATTTAAGTTTTCACTATTGATCTATTCAAGTTTTCACCATTGATCTATTCAAGTTTTCACCATTTATCTATTCAAGTTTTCACCATTGATTTTTTATTGTAATGACAGCATGGCGCCATCTATTCATGGGTTGGATATTTTTAATTTCATCGCAATTATATACCTTGAGCTCGATATAGTGTGAGCCTGTTTTTTGTGCATTCATTTGACGGGCAACCCCTCCGTTTGCTACTCTTTTTGAGTAATACGATAAAATATCAACACCTTTCTTTGCGGATAGCATCATTGTTTCATCATCGTCATCGCTGTCGGATCCGAACATGTCCCGCGCCGACGTCTTAGTTGATGTGCCTGGGCGCGGCTCTGCACGATATTTCTTCGACGCGACCATTGATGGTGGTGGTGGTGGTGGCGGCGACGGCAGTGGTGCAGATGCAGAGTTCAGTGATTGTGGCGATGGCGGTGGTGATGGTGTATACTCTTTACGATGTTTGTGTGCGGGTTCTGCAGGAATTAATGGTCGTATAAAACAAGGCTCTCTGATGAATGCGAAATAGTCTTGTGGTAATTTTCTTGTTGCATTTATAAAATTTTGGAGGTGGGCCCATGCCTCTGTGTCGCTGTTCGTTCGATTTCTTATTACTGTTTCACTTCTTAATAGCTTTTTTTCATGTACATAAGTAATCTCGGCAACTTTATAAGTTTTTAAAACTATAAAATATTCACCCCCAGTACTTGTTCGCATGAATCGACAGTAGGCCTTTCGTGAACATCTAATTGTGAATATCGATTTTTCAATATTATTACCATTTTTTCTTGTACGACGATGGTCCTCCTCCTCCTCGCTGTCCGTCCCGAAAAGCTCGTACGTCGTGTAACTCCGATGCGGAGCTACGGCAGGAAGCTTCCTCTTCTTTGAAGCCTGTTGATGGCGAGGGTGTTCCACAGCTTTCCTTGAGCTCCCCACAATCTCTTCATCCGATGGGATACGAGCTGCTGAGTTCTTGGACCTGTGAACATGAAAGAAAATTTATTTATTAATCAATATTGTAAGGAATCACACGTTAAAATCTATGCTGAATATTAAGTCAGCTCATTTGAATAGATATAAGTATTTGAATGAATTGAGTACAGTCAATAACCCCTTAACGGTCATAACGATTCAGATATGATAAATAGAGTTTGATTTCGATTCTGGCTTACATTTGATGCTAAAAAAACATAAAATTAAAAAAAATTAAAATATGTGTTTTTTTTAATTGGTGGTAAAAATATTCCCTCTAACTGTCAAAGTCAAAGTCAAAGTATATTTATTGCATAATTACATGTTAAAAAGATGGAACAGTAAAAGTAAAAGATACAATGTAATTTGCCCTTTATGAGCGTGCAATTTTTGGTATGTTAATGTACAGTACATGCATAATAGGAAACTCGGAATAAAAACTTTATAATAATACAGAAGAAGGAATAAATAAATTGAGTGTATATAAATGTCAAATTGTAGGCTAGTCAATAGAAAATAAGAATATAGCTGGTCATTTATTAATATTCTTGTCATTTATAAAATCTTTAATTGTATAGTAACATTTATTATAAAGTAAGGTTTTAAGCTCTCTCTGAAACACCGTGGTAGGCAGTTCTCTTATCGGAAGCGGAATTTTGTTATAGGCTGATGGTGCCATAGCAAAAAAGCTTTTGCGCAAAACTTTTTTTTTACAGTTAAGAGTGCAAATTTTGAACTGATCTCGTCTATTCCTTTGTATGGCGTCTTGTTGCCGACAGAATAGGTGCGGATTGTGTCTGACAAACATAGCCGTTTCCAAAATATACAACGAAGGGAGCGTAAGTATATTGTATTTTTTAAAAAAGGGTTGACATGAATCGTTTACTTTAATGCGGAACATGGCTCTAATACACCTTTTCTGAAACTTGAATACCTTTTCAACGTCGGTAGAGTTCCCCCAGAATAATAAACCGTACCTGATGTTTGATGCAATCAGGCCGTGATATGCAGTAAGGAGGGTTTCTTCATTTACTACTGGGGACAATTTATGTAGAACGTAAACAAGGCTATTTATTTTCTTACAAACGTTTTCCACATGAGGCTTCCAATTTAATTTTCCATCTATGTGGATTCCTAAGAACTTTGTTGTCATAACTTCTTCAATTGCGTAATTATCATACTGTATGTCAAGATTTGAAAATGCTGCATTATCGCGTTGTCTGAAATTTATTATTTTAGTTTTATTTATGTTAATTTTTAAATTGTTATTGTTTAACCATTCTATTATTGATGTCAGAGCCAGATTAATGTCAGTTTTGTAAGTTTTGATGTCATTGCATTTAATAGTTACAGTACTATCGTCAGCAAAGAGGGACATGGGTTGTTTTGTGCTGCAGTGAACATTTACATTCTAGTGATATATATAAGGTATATTACGTTTGAAAATATTTTACGCAAAAACTACTGAACTAATTTTGATGAAACATTGCAACAGTATAGGTTAGAAATCAGTTTAACATTTAGGGTACTTTTTTATCATGAAATACCTAAGAGCCCTAAAGTTCCCTATAAAAGTGATATGAGATGCAAGGAAAATAAAAGACAAGTCTACAAAGATACAATGTTTTTTTATGAAATTACGTATAAATCTATTACCGAGTTACCGAGACTAAGTATAGAAACCGGAAACAAAAAATTATGTTGGTATAGGGAAGTTCAGAAAGCACGGTGTTACGCATAATGGAACTTCACATTTGCTACATTTGATCTTAGATCGCTTATCTTTTATCTTAGTACTGCAATATCGGCATCTTTGATATGATGGCAGCTCCACTGGCATAATTATGATCTCCTACGTTAGTAAAACGAGTTTCGGGAGCAGTTACGTAAACAGATTTTTGATAATTTTCGGAAAGAGCAGCAGCTTTTTTTCTCACGATGAAGTTAACGCCAGCAGAACGACGTTTTCGCGATGTAAAACCTCTAATCAGTCCTTTGGCTAAGGCGACACGGAACTCTAGGTTAGTCAACTTTGCAGCATTCGTAGTTTTGCTATGAAGCAAATATGAATTAGTGATACAGGAATCCAGGAGAAAGTAAAATATGCGAAGCCACCCACCTCTTGCTGCGCCGCCCTACAGAATATGTCCCTTTGATATGGTCAAAGTGATCAACTCCTCCCATTCTTTTGGTATACTCTTTTACCACAGCAGGACATTGAACTTGAGCCTTCGTACCATTTTTTTGTGTCCTCGTCACAAATGTTTTGTTGACTTTTGGATGAAAAGCATTCGACAACAACAGGACTTCTTTTGTGTCCTGCCAAACCACAAATGAAACGTCTCCTTTTACTCTCCATTTGTATTGACCTTTTTGCATTTTTAGATTTTTCTTTTTTTTTACAATTTTGGGTAGGTCCGCTCGTTGTCGGCGCACAGTGCCAGTAGCGTGAATGCCGTTGGCATATAGATAATTCATTATTCATACCCACAAAAAATTGTCGAAAGTAACATGAACCGCTGGCATATCTTTTAGTTTTTCGGTCAATTTCCTAATCACATTGGCTCCTAAATTATCTTCTACTCTGACACCGTCTTTTCCAGTATATATATCAAATTCATATATATAACCTGTATAACTGTCGCAACGGCACCACACTTTGAAGCCTCTTTTTATAGGCTTCATAGGCATGTACTGCTTCAAAGACGACCTCCCTTTGAAAATAATCATCGATTCGTCTATTGACTGTGTTGAAGAGTTACGTGCATTTTCTTGAAAAACCCTGTTGAGGAGAGTTAACAATGGTCGAAGTTTATATAGTTTATCATAAGCTGCGTCAGACCTCGGAGGTTGCTCAGAGTTATCATTCAGATGCAAACATCGTAAGATTTGCTTGAATCTTCTGTACGTCATTATGGAAGCTATTTCATCAACTCTAAAACCAGGATCTGATGACCAGTAAAGTTCCATAGAGGGTAAAATATTGTAGCCCATTATGATCACGATCCCCAAAAAAGCCTTCAATTCCGGTCCATCAATATCTGTCCACCCCACTACGCTTTTTTGATTGGCATATCTGTTCGTTTCTGCAATAATTAGTTCGAAAACTTCACCAGTAAACATTTTTTCGAAGTGTCGAATGGGTCTAGCATTAGGTGGTAACATACGTGTTGGAATCATCGGGACACTATCAAAGGTGTCAGCCGTTGGCCTGTCATCAGTCCACATGCTTTTCTTCCAGGTTTCTTCATCTTCGTCAGAATTAGTAGTTTCTGAGTCTGCTTCTGGCTGTAAGGACTCGCTAGAATCATTATTTAGATTGCAATCTCCATGATCCATCCTTTCCCGTCCAGCCCGAAGTTCATCTCCTCGCCCTCTTGCAGATGATGTGGGTTGGTGTATGCCAGGGTTTGTGCTATTAGGCAGAAAAGAAGAACGTGGTTGAGGCGATAACGAAGACGTTATCGGTTCAACAAACTGCAGGTTTGTGTCATCACTCGACGTGGAAGGTTGAGGTGAAGCCCTTATTGTTGAGCGCAGTCCTGGTTCATCTAAGTCTTCCAAAATCCGCTGCAGTCTTGTTGCGTTATAAATAATATTTTCCTCGTCCGATTCCTCATCATCCTCGGACTGGTCTGGATCTGAAGGATAACCAAACATTTCTTCCAGTGCCGACTCTATTTCAGAATCGTGTATCGCCTTTTTGCTCATTTTCAGTTACTCTGTAACAAAACAATAAATTGTTGGCGGTTAGAGGGAATATTCTTCCCACCAAGAAAAAACACCGAAAAATGAAATAAGTACAAGATAAACCGAAAATATTTATCAAATCTAATATATTATAAATACATCAATAATAACTAAAAGAACTTACCTTATTGTACCACGTAAATTTGAAGATTTATACCGATTTCACTAAAAGTTGAAAAATCACCTGTTGTTCAGTTTTCCGCGCCACTCCGAAAAAAAAAACGTATCAAATCAGGAAATGTCAACTGTCAAAAAGTTTGCTTTTTCTTTCGTATTTAGTGTTGCCAAATCAAAAAAAGATAAATTGACAGGTTTGCTACTAATTTCATGATAAAGTTGGTGGGAATAATATTCCCTCTACCCGGAAAAGGGATAATATCGATTGGTACTTACATTTTTTCAGATTTTATTTTTTCTTCCGCTTTAAACAAATGTCTTCGAAAATCCAGGGACAACTGTTCCAGAATGAAGCGTCTTATCGGCTTAAATACTCGTTCCATATTCTAAATATGGTAAGTTTAGGATTCGGATTATTGCAACGCCGGCACTGCATCAAGATCATAGTTCACATTCATCCCATTAAGCAATTGACTAATCGATTTATTTTTCTTTCCTCACCGTGTAAAATCTTTTAGTTATTTTTTATATATTTTTCCATTCAATACCTACTTTCAAACAACTGTTACAACATAAACTTTTTTTTTTTTTTTTACTTTTTAAGAATGGCCAAGCCTTTATTAACAAATAAATTACAATGATCTAACTAAATTAAAAAAACCACTAGTATTTACAATTGAGCTAACTGCAGACTGTTGCGAACAAACTACAGGTAGCTCAACTGATCCATATCAATACCAGTTGGAAGTGTACCCAAGATGCTGGCTGCATTGCCACGTTGTATGGCAATGCTAATGCGCTGTGCCAAATATTGACCAGCTCTCGGGTCACACGTCAAATTGGGAGGCTTAGTCATTCATTTTTCACATTGTCACACGTCGCTTCGACCAGACGCTCTGATAATTTTTTGAAGACCCGGAGAGCCTCGGTACCCCACGGACCTAGGGTCTCGACACCAAGGGGAGCAAATTTGTAGGCTCTGTCGAGACCTGCATATTTGCGCCTCTTAAGATCCTCGGCCAAATCTGCCGCCGCACCAACCCTCACGGATGTCCTTGGAAGATGGGAGGGCGCAAGTGTGTCGACGCAAGTAGCGTCCCACACAATGGGCCTCCCCAACTCCCATGGGACAAGTGTCATACCGTCGGGCCTCTTACCATCGTCACGCAACAGACCATTCGGTTAGAGAATAGCTGGTACGTTAGCGGTGACAAAGGCCCGCCGGATGATGTCGTTAAGGCTGGCATGACGAGACATCCGACCGGCAGCCCTAGAACACGATAATCCGTGGTGACCAAGCTGTTCGACAGCAGTACCGCACTGGCATTGATGAGGCGCGCAACACCTTGCACCCAACCGAAGAGATGATGCAATACGGAAAGTTACGGAATCCAATAAAGTGCCAGTGTTATATGAAGGAAGTGCTTGCAACCAATGTCCTGACTCCCATTTAGAAACGGCCAGGAGACGGGCACAATCTGCTGAGCTGGAGCACGTTTGTAACAAACAATTCCGTGTCAGCTCACACAGAGGCCCGTCCCATTGCCGTTGGGATAAAAGAGATTTTGGGAGAGCAGCATCGGGGCAAGCACTTTGCCAAGCCGTTCGAGCTTCGTCTAAAAATGAAATTTTAAATGAAAATCCAGGTAGTGCCAAATCAGGCTTTAAAATTTTTTCAACTAATGAACTAGTGCTGTAGACGGAAGACAACAACGCTGGTAGGGCTACACTTGAAATTTTGCGAATACCTAAGCCTCCCAATTTGACAGGCAGGGAGGCCTGCGACCATGCCTTGTCATCCAAATCGATATTCAAAACCGATGATAAAGTATTCTTTATTATGTTGTCTAAGCCTTCCAAGAGCTCGCTGTGTTTCCACAGTCGACAACATCTCAAAGAATAAGTAAATTTAGGAACAAAAAGGCAAAATCGAATGATCGTGAAAGCCATATGGCTATTAATTTTGAGAAGTCTGTCCGAGGTTTGGAAGAAATTTTGAATTTTCTCATCTACAAATGGCTGAAAAGACTCATCAAGAATTGGCGAACCAAGGAGCCGAAGTGAACGTTTTTCTACAACTGAAATGTTAGGGGCCAAACTATTGAATTTTTTTATAATACTGTCTTTGTCTACACAAGAGCTGGAAATAAAAAGCTCACATTTCGAAAAATTTAAGTCCAAACCAATTTTTTTAAATTCATCTGTGATGATTTTTAGATCATTGAAAACTGTGCCCACTTCGCCACCTAAGGTTCCGTCATCCAAATACCAAACATTGAGCTTGGATTGGAGACGTTGAATAACTCTGTGGATGGCAAGGCTAAATATGGCCGGACCAAGAGGGTCGCCTTGCTGGCATCCAACAGTAGACCAAATGACATTATTCCTATAAACTAATTTTGACGGAGAACCATAACATTGCCAAAGAAAAGGGTAAATTTTGGGAACTTTTTCTTTTATTTCATTTAGCAAGGCGCCCCTGTCTACTGAATTGAAGGCGTTTTTGACATCTACCTTTAGAATAACTGCCCCATAATTTTGGTCCAAAAAAGTACGAAGGGAATGTACTGCGGCCTCACAACCGCCTCGCGAACCAAAGCCTAGCTGAATCGGTCTAAAATACTCGCCTAGATAGTCGGCTTCTTTTCGACAGCAGACTTTAGCAGCAAGGCGGCGGTAGGTGGTGCCCACAGCTATGGGTCTTATACCGCCATCCTTCTTTTTTAATGCGCATAGATTCGCACCGTACAGGAGTTCTGTGATCTCGCTGTTGACTCGACCTGACAACATCAGGTTAATTAGAGATGTCAAATCTTCTAGAAGGACTTCACCTGCATGACCAGAACCACCAGAAAGTAGATCTTTTAGATGCTGTGGAGTCACAGCATCTAGGCCGCCGGCAGAGCCATTCTGAAAAGACATGACAGCTGTAATTACGTCCTGAATAGTCGCGCCCACAGCGTCATCACTCTCTTGCGGTGGATCGGGGAGTTTTATATTAGCCCCTGCAGATGGATGCTTACTCTCAAGAGATATGAGAGTATCATCGTTATTTGGCGCCATCGTGTCATTGGAAAAAAGTATGCGAGAGGCACCTTTGATATCACCATCACTGAGTTTACTCTCTACAAGTCTGTAGATAGTAGACTCAGACAATGATTTAAATGGTTTAGAATTTTGGAGTGTGTCCTGATCAATAATTGAAATAGGCAGCCCTTCGCGTGCAGTGTAACTAATACAATTTTGTTTGATCTTTATCGTAAGGGACGTTTTAGTGGCCAAATCTTTCTTAACATGTAGTACACTGTAAGGGAAAACTAGTAAATGTTCCCAAGCTCGCTTGGTGTTTTTTGATACACTGACCTCAGGCGCGGCGGTGCTGCCGGCGAGCGGGGCAGATAAAATACTAAATTAGTAAATAGCTATCATCTCTTCATTATCAAACTAGAGTAGTTACAAAACGATGCTAGATTATTAAAAAACAACTTACCTTTTAGTTGTGTTCTTGTTCCTTGTCAAGAAAGAAACTCTGATTTTCGAGCAATGAATAGCCAAAAACACACGCGCCTTGTCTTGTCTTGTCGCGAGTCGCGATGCAATTGGTTGGTGATTTGAGTGAGTGTGCGTGATGTACTGTACTGTTTACAGCGCTGTGTACAGCGCCTTGTTTAGTCTAACTACAGACCGTATCGAGTGATTTATCAGTTAGTTCGGCCGATTGGAACAAGGTGGCGCGGCTTGTTATGTTTGTAAGAGCTTTATAAATATCATAAACAATGTTAAGTAATTGGATTAAAATATCCGAACACATGCCCCCCTTAAGATCTCTCTACGCCCCACCAGGGGGGCACGCCCCACCGGTTGGGAAGTCCTGATTTAAAGATTTATCGTTCATAAATTCGTCTATAGAATAGTATGTTTTTATTATAAGTAGGTCTTTAAGCCGTTTTGAGAAAGTGGCCTCTTTTATTTCTTCTTTAATAATTGTAGGTATTTTATTATAAATATTTACTAATCTATTATGTGGGCTTTTACTAGCTAGACTCAGGTAGGTATTCGGTATAATAAGTTTGTCTTTGTTCCGTCTGTTATAATTTGAATCTTCGATGTTGGATTGAAATAGATATCTATGTTTCCTAAAAAACAAGGGCGTCGCCAATTTCAAAAATTGTCGCGTTGGCTCATTCCACTCGTAGTTTTTTATGTATTTCTAACATTTATTTTTACTTTTTACCTTGCTTACTTCACCAAATTCCAAAATTAACCCCGCAAAGTCTCTTATCGGGGTTCGCGGTTACCAAACATCCGAAAAGTTTCAAAAAATCGTTTGTCTTTTTTGTATTTTTTTGTTGCTGGCACTACACTAAACTCCAAAATTACCACGGCAGTTTTTGAAATATTCGGGGCTCGATGTCGTATGTATTGTATTGTGACACTCTGGCATAGGTACTTTTCTACAAAACATCCGATCAATCTCAAATAATTTCGCGATTCGCTCCGCTCGCCGTTACTCATGGTTGTTGACCAGGTAAAAAGTTTACTTCGATATATATAGAGGTAATACTCGGGCGGTTTTAAGGCTCGAAACACCCCGCTGACGCTGGATTCCATGCTGACTACAATTCACATACGGGTATCTCATCCTCTATAATATCGCCTAATACAAACTAAAATACAAACAGGTCGCCAAATTCCACGCTATCTCAGTAGATAACAATAGCGTACATTAGCCAGGCATATGCATCTGCATAATACGCGGATAGTGCAGTTTCATAGTTGGTGTTTCTTTTTAATACACTAAGCGCGTATGTAAATTTAGCTAGTTTTATATTTAGGTTTTCTATATGTATCTTCCAATTTAAATGGGTATCAAGTGTCACGCCTAGTAAGGTAAACATGTCAGCTTCCTCTATTTCTAAAATGTTACATAAATAATTAAGGTCAAGGGGGCGTCTTTTGTATGTTTTAAATTGAACTATTTTGGTCTTGTTGTGATTTATCTCGAGGTTGTGATGTTGGAGCCATTTTTTTGTTGTGTCGAAAGTATTTTTTATGTAGGTATAATCAATGTCAGATGTAGATTTAAATAAAATAGAAATGTCATCAGCGAATAACACATTTTGCATTTATATGTTTAGGAAGGTTATTAATATATATCAAAAATAGTAGACTTCCGACAACAGACCCTTGGGGTATTGAACTATTAGTAGTGATGTAGTCCGAATTAGCACTACTTATTTCCATATTGGATGCATTATACCTCTAGTATTCCAATTCTACAAATTGTGGTCTATCTTTAAGGTACTACTTAAACCAGCTTAGCGCAGGTCCTCGAATTCCTACTTCATCTATTTTTTTTTATTAGTATATGATGACATACTTTTTCGTAGGCTTTAGTCATGACGAGAAAGATACCTAGCGCGTATTTCTTGTCATTTATGTAGTCATAAATTTCCTGCACGTAGTTGTAAACTGCTAGCGTAGTCGAACATTTTTTCTAAATCCGTATTGGTTTGTGTTAAAAATACTATATTTTTCTAAAAATCGGTATACTCTATTTGACATGGCTTTCTCATATATTTTTGATATTGCGTTTGACGTTTAGGTTATGTTGTACAGTTTCGTTCGTTTTATTTTTGTTTGAAACGACATACCTCCCGTGATTTGTTATAAATGGATGTGTTTGAAGCAATTGACGACTTAGCAATCGAGGAAGAACATGAAATACTTAATTATCTATGTATATCCTTCCAGAGAAAAACCTGAACTTTACGAGAGAGGCCTGATAATTTAAACACATGGGACGACAGTGAATTTTGGAGAAGATTTCGGTTGAACAAAGATACCATAGCCTACTTACTTTCATTGATTGAAGATAAAATTAAACACGAAACAGAAAGGTACGTAGTTTTTTCACATTTCCTTAGGTAAAAATCCGGATCTTTACAATTAGTAGGTACCAATTAATTTTTTGGTATGTTTCAGGAATAGTTGCGTGCCACCATTGCAACAACTACTACTTACCCTACGATTCTATGCAACTGGCACTTTTTATATAACAATAGGAGATTTTGGAGGACTGCATAACTCCACACTATGTAAAATTGTAAAAAGGGTGACTGAAGCTATTGCTTCAATGCGACAAAATTTTATATCATTGCCTAAAAGTCGTGTTGAAATCTTGGCCATACAAGAGAGCTTTTATAAAATAGGACGATTCCCAAGAGTCATTGCAGCTTTGGATTGTACTCACATCAAAATAACTTCACCAGGTTTGTAGTCACCTATTTAGTAACGAAATTTCCTACTAACAGTTTTATCAATTTACAGAAATACATTTTATTCGTAAAACCACTTTTCATGTCACACTTTCAAGTACAATAAGTAGGTACATATTGTTTAAAGAGAAAATAAAATTATATCATATATGAATTAAATATTAAATTAAAAATTAAGTCAGGTTTACAATTGTAATAGCTCGTTCACAGAATAGAAATTCTGCTCGACAAGCCAACGTTTAAGTCTTATTTTAAAACATGATAGACTGCCATCGGATGTGGATACTTTTTGAATCATTATTTATTGACACCACTCAGCAATCCCCAAACACAAGTTGAACAACTGTACAATGAATCTCATATTCGGACTAGAAATGTCATTGAAAGATGCTTCGATGTCTGGAAACGAAGATTCACGGTGCTAAGTATTGGATTGAGGTGTAAGATACCTCTTGCTTGCCCAAGATATTATTGTGGTCACTGCTATATTACACAATTTAGCACATAGGAGAAATGAAGGTGATCCACCGATAGACCCTGAGGTTCAGATACCACCCCAGCCAGTATTTCCAGGGGTACTTGCTGAATACAGTGAGGCACGAAGAAGCACCACAAGGGATACGATGCTAGAATATTTTGAATCACTCAGAAGCTAATTTTGTAAAATAAAACACTTATTATTACAATAAATATTTATTTAGACACAGAATGAAAATTAATCTTCATCATCATAAAATTAGGAAGGCCCATATTAACTTTGTTTTGATATGTTTTGTTTCATTGTGCTGAGCATCAATTGATGTATTTGCTCCTTCCTAATTTCATCATTGCGAAGATTTAACATTTTTGTGTTATGTTCTTCCTCTACAAAGGAATGCTCTTTTTTAGCTATTTCCATTTAAAGCTGTATCAACTCTAACCGTGCTGCGCTTAAGGCCTCGGTCTCGAATTTTGCGGGCAGCGGGGCGGCGGGGCGGCGGCGGCGCGGGAGAGGGGCGGGCAACGCATACCTGTTCTCGAAACCAGCGGGCAGATCGCGCGGCACTGTAGCGGTGTAGTGTTGTGTTCGTGGTTGTGTTGTCGACATTCGCAAACGAAATGTCTGAAAATCGGCGACAACATCTGCGTCTTATCAAGCACAATATATACGTGAAAAATTCAAAGAATATTTTGTAAATAATCCCATTAGCTACTAATTAATTTGTAAACCATAATAAGCATTGTATATAACATAATAAATAATTTTTATATTCACCTACCTTCAATATTCAGTTCGTTTTTTATTTCTTCCCATAATTGATTAATTATTCTTCTATTTTTATGGTTCACATCTTTGCTGTTCCATATGGGTCTCCTCTCAAAGATTGCCGAAATAATTTGCTCTTGCACGTCCGAGGACATTTTGATACGTCACAAAAAAAAAGTACAACACTATACTACAATGCAGACGCGCAACGCGGGACGGTCACCGCTCGACTGGAGTGCACCGCTCGTTGCCCGCCCCCGCGCCGCTCCCGCGCCGCTGTTTTCGAGACCCGGTCCATTTGACGATACGCATAAGATCCTGCCGCTCCCATGGGTCTCCTCTCAAAGATTGCCGAAATAATTTGCTCTTGCACGTCCGAGGACATTTTGATACGTCACAAAAAAAAAGTACAACACTATACTACAATGCAGACGCGCAACGCGGGACGGTCACCGCTCGACTGGAGTGCACCGCTCGTTGCCCGCCCCCGCGCCGCTCCCGCGCCGCTGTTTTCGAGACCCGGTCCATTTGACGATACGCATAAGATCCTGCCGCTCCCGCACCGCCGCCGCCGCCGCCCCGCTGCCCGCAAAATTCGAGACCGAGGCCTAACTGATCCAACTTTGCTGTCACACTGGCTGTGTTTGGTTTTAGAACCTGTGACACTTGGGACTTTAAGGATTTTGGGTTCCATGTGCTCCATTTGTTATGTGAATCTGCGAAAAATAACTGATTTCAATCACATTGTAAATTCATGGTATAAAATAATAGCAAACAGACAAATATGTATAACTATACAAACTGTACATAATATATCTAACTAAAGTCATGGTTTTGATGCCCTAAAGTCAGTAAAGCTTTAAATTCCTGTCATAAGGAAACTATATACCTTTTATTTGATCTTCATCATTAGTATAATTGAAATGAAATGATTCATCCAACTGAGAGCCTTCTTGATTAACATTGAAATCTGAAACATAAATAAACAACCTACATTAATGTTATTTGAACACTTCATTAACTAAACTAGGTAGGTACTGTAACAGTATGCTGGTTGGGTAGCCCTTTTGGCTTAAAAGTTATTAAGGCGCACAACTGTACAGTGGGAATAACTTCAGGGGTATATAATAATAGAAGCTACAAAACTTATGCATTGCTGGGACTTGTATTGTATCAATATGTATTACAAACACTCGTACATACCAGTGGTTTCTTCCACCATCCCATCTTCAATATGTAATATTTTGACTGTTTCAACGGGTAAGATATCTGGACACATTACTGGTTGAACATCTGGAAAAAATCATTGGTTAAATTCTGGTAAAAATAAAGAAAGGTAAAGCTCAATGATAGGTAGTTAGAAGTATACATAAGTACTACATCCACAACCTTATCACTTACTTTCAATATTATCACTGTCATTACGTGCATCTTATCCAGATATATATTGGAGCATATTGCCAGCACTTTATCTTCAACATCATTGATATCAGGGGCAGTAGAAGGTCCGCCACCGGTTCTATACAACTCCTGTCTGTGGACAGTCATCTTTTTCTTCGTTATTTTTTTAACGCCTTCGTACTTTAATTTTAAAGTTTTAGCTGTGCGAACTGCAGTTTCACTAGATGCGGCATTAAATGTTGTTGCAATCTTGGTCCAAGCATCATCTTTGTCTTTGTTGGTCACGGCGTCGGTTTTCTTGTTTTCGTTTACTGACCGATATTTGGTTACTAATTCGGTCAGTAAACGTACTTCCTAACTACTGTTTGTAGCACGTTCACGTTTCTTGGATAATTCCATTTTCTGGTTCATTTTTAATTCACAAAAGAACACAAATCGACTATTGATATTGTTAAAATGATAAATAACACGGTTTGAACTGACTGAACTGTAAACAAAACATGGGAGCGAGCGACAACAGGTTATTTTTTGTATTGCAATCAACGTCAAATGTCAAATACAGTTTTGTTGCTATTCTTTGCTAACACGTTGAATACAGTATCTGTGCATCTCGCTTGCACACAGATGGTGTGAAGTTGGCTAGGATAAACCACTGATAGTTATTCTCTAGATAATAGACGATTGAAAAATTGAAAATATTTATTCGCCCGATAAACAGACAGATAATTTTATACGCTAGATAGCTATTCGACGACTTAACTGAGGATTGAAAAATCGGCCCTAAACCAATTGACTACTTTTGAGATTGTATTATTCACATCGTCGAAATTTGTGTTTTGACGTTTCATTTTAAAAATTAGTGAAGTATCATCAGCAAACAATACAATCTCGTGATTATTCTTAACGAGATGAGGGAGTTCGTTAATATAAACAAGAAATAGGAAAGGACCGAGGATAGACCCCTGCGGTACACCCATTGTAACTACAGATCCCGAAGACCGTTCCCCATTAATGTCAACTCTTTGTATCCTGTCGCACAAGTATGAAGTAAGAAGATCCAAAGAGTTGTCTTTTATTCCATAATGATGTAGTTTCCTGATTAATGTTTCATGGTGAACACAATCAAATGCTTTTGACAAGTCGCAAAAAACGCCTAAAGCATCTTGCGACTTCTCCCAAGCATCAAAAATATGTGATACTAACTCTACACCGGCATCAGTAGTTGACCTGCCGCGAGTAAACCCAAATTGCTTACAGTGAAGCAGGTCATTGCCATCGAAATGCCTAAGCAATTGATGTAAAATAAGTTTTTCAAAAACTTTGCTGAACGTAGGCAACACTGATATTGGTCTAAAGTTCCTACTACCCGATTTAAACAATGCAATTATTTTACTATGCTTCATTAGATCAGGAAATACAGTCAATGGATTCATTGAATATAAAAGCTAGATCTGATGCAAGTGTATCAATCAATGGTATAACCCTTCACACATCGAAAAAAAAGAGGTCGCTAATGTGTGCGAATCTAATTTCACACGCCCCCCACCGCGGGCCTCATAAAATTGCGTCATAATTCAGATAAATACTCATAAAAAAATAACTAGATATTCTATCTTAGTTCTGTAAACGTTATTAGGTTCCTAAATTATTTATCTTCGTGTATTTGTTATTTATGCAAGCTAATATCTACAAATAAATGAGACAAACGAGACAAATACGCAACTTTTTCAAATGCATAATTTTACAAGAAATCTAATAATTTTTTCATTGAAATATAATAGAATGTCATAAAGATAGTCTATTTATATTGTTTCAGTGATAAAAAAGAATAGTGCTTTGAAAAATAATTGAAAAATTCAAAAATGAAAATGTACAACTTTTCGTTGATGGACGCGCATAAGTGTAGTGATGTGCTGTGTATCTATGATGGAATTTTATCGATATATTTTTTGTTTCCATGCATGTTTGTAAATAAATAAAAGAATATATTTTAATGCAGTACTTTTATTTTATTTTATTTTATTTACAGATGCTATACTAAAGGTACTTATAGGTACTTATCTTATTTATTTACTTATCTATATTATCATTAGAATGCAATACTATTTATTGCACTCCATGATAGATTATAATTATAACAGAACAGAAAAACATAAATACAGAAACAGTTGCACAATGGGTGGCCTTATTTTTGCATTTGGGTACATTTTCTATAAGCAATGACTCAGCGATAATGAGTTTAAGCACTTTGTAGTAGAAATTGGAATGTCAGTAAAAAAGTTTTCAAATGCTTGGGCTACGTCAACGTCATTTTTGACTGAGCAATCATTAATCTTTAAGAGGCCAGCGGAGGACGAATTGCCCATACAAACGTAATACCAAAATTATTTCTAATTCAAGCCTATTACCACTTTATTATTTGTATTCGATTAGTGTTTATCTAGGTTCCTAGATAGTTTTTTTTTCAAAATACTTACCTAAAATTAGGGATTGCAATCCGGATATCCGGATATCCGAATTATCCGGATATCCGCTAATTTTATTATCCGGATAATGGGAGCTCCTTTATCCGGATAATACGAATAATACGGATAGTTACCTACAGTTGATTTTTCTAATTCACGACACAACACTACAACGCATCCAGCATTTTAAAAATGTTATAGGTACATATTTAATGCATACAATACTTTGTGTTGTTAAAATAAACATATATTAATTCGTGCGTGTTTCTGAATCTGAAGCTATAAACAAGCAAGACCTAGGTACACTAGCGGTAGCGCGTTGGTCAGTGATTCGACGACACCGACACAGACCGAGGTTCGATGGAAAGAGATGTTTATTTAATTTGATTGAAATATTACATAAACATGTGTATGTACACTTGTAAGTTTTATCTCATGACTGTGTTGTTTCTTTGTTTAAATAATTTTAGAGTACCTATCTAATAAAACAGGAAGTTAATTTACGTTACGTTACGGAGGAAGGATTCGTATTTATGTTAAAAAATAAGTTCGATGGAAAGAAATAAACCGTTTTTATTTCATAGATATTTTAGTTTTTCAACACATTTGATCGATACCCTGATTTTTAAATCTCTATGTTGTTCAGTTTCTAAGCGAATAGGCAAGATGACAGATTTTGAAAAACTGTTCCATTATATTCGAAAATACATATTATTTACAATGAATAACATTTTTCTGCAGAAATTAAAGGTTTAGTAGGAAAACACTAACAATTTAGTCTTATACTTTATTATTCGCACCAAAACGCTTGTCCGTGTCATGGCGTCGCTTGTGACGTCACGTCTGAGTAAACTAAACGTAAACACTAGGCGTTCATTGAATAATTTTGTTATTTTGTGTTATTAAATATGAATTAGAAAGTGTACAAGTGGTGTGCGGTCCCTCAGTGTAAGAATAGGTACATCAATAAAAACTCCTAATAAGTTATTTGTGTTCGTTCCGCATAACAAAACCATACGGGACAAGTGGCTTAAACTTGCAAGGCGGGATTCAACAGCGATATTGCCTAGTACTCACCTTTATTTTTGTGAAGATCACTTTGACGTAAGTTTTTATTTTGTTTTGCAGGAATTTTAAAATAGTATGTGGTATAATGATCTTGTTTGAGGTCTAAATTTAATAATAATAAATAAACTTTTTCGAGGTTAGGTTTCGTCTCGCATCACTGTGATCTTATTATGTATTTTATTCAAATTTCAGTTGCCAAATGATATGGAGAATTTATGGAATGTCATTTGATGGGACCGGTGTCACAAGTCCGCATGAAACCTTAGTGAATCCTTGTTCCATCGTGACATGGTTATTTCACTTTCGATTTAATAAAACCACTAGACCTAACTCGGTGAAAACAAAGTTGAATCGTAAATAATACAGATAACCAGTGCTGCTAACGGAACAAGATGCTTGTATAGTCAACTCAGAGATGACGTCATTTGCTCTGATTGGTGTTCAGCCTATCATGGCGGATTGCCGTATTTCGTAGTTTTATTTTATTAAAATATATATCAATCTCACTATTAATAAAAAAAATGCGTGTTTTGTATTCCATGGCCCAAGTTTAGATAAAGAAATAAATAATTTTAGTGATTTTTAGTTACTGTCATCATGCCTAACGTTTTTTCAGTATAAATTAATAAATACTTAGTACTTTAAAAACCCATTTTCCTTGTTGTAATTAAATTTTTATGTATATTTTTCAATTATCCGAATTATCCGAAATATCCGGATATCCGAATAGTAAGGCTCACTACTATCCGAATTATCCGGATACGAAAATTTAACGGATAATGCAACCCCTACCTAAAATTAAATGAAAGCCAATCGCGTTTTGCATATTTTTATGCCAAAATTGACAAGTTTTCTCCCTATCTGTTTCTTATTAAAAACAACAATATCTTACGTGTTGTTTGTTAAGGAACATAGCTTATATTGTCTAGTTACAGAATAACCATACTATGTGAAGAATACAAAAAGTTTTCATTCATCATTTTTGGTATTACGGAACACAACCAAATTCATACCAAATTTTAAACGGCTAATATTGCTATCGCGTCGTCGTCGCCCCGCGCGCGCCAGCTAAACAGAGATAGCGATATTCGGGGCGATTTTTGCACGCGCCTCGAGTTGAAGTTGCGAGCGAGGGTCGCCGGGTTCTTAAGTTATAATTATTATCGTAAGTACTGACCTTTCCAGTCTCACTGTTTATTATTTTCCATGTTGATTTTATTACATTTTCACTATTTCTGATTTTCGAGCTTATATAATTTGATTTGGCCATTTGACAAACTTTTCTGAACATTTTTGAGTAATTTTTTACTTTTTCTTTGAACTCAAGACTAAAATTGTATTGTTTTTCATTATACAGTTCATACAAAGTTTGCCTACTTTTATGTATACCTACTGATGCCCACTCACTAAAGTTAAGTTTTTCTGAGTACAATTGTAACCTTCCACATACTGTCTACGTGCAGGACTTATGATAATAATAAGAGTACCTAGATAGTATTGTTGAAGGCTATGTTTTTCTGTTTTCACAGCTAAAAGCTGACTGAACAGATAATGATGAAATTAGAATTGTAGGCTCCTTCTAATTGTTACATAGCGAGAAGCAAAATAAGGGATTATAAATAAATAAAAGAATTTACTACATTTCATTTACTTAATAAAAGAAATGAATTTAAACCAATATTAAATGATCAGTAATTGATCACTTTATCATTTAAATTTAATTATTACATTGTTTACCGTAAACTACAGGCTTTCTTCTAAATGGCTTTAAACAATGTAGTGAAAGAGAAATCCGGACATACGCGCGTCTGGGAACACTACTTTGATGGTGTTGATAGTAGCCATCTCAAAATCAACTTTAAAATTGGTCGGACAAAACCCTGGTATGGCACTTTTCTGTAGGTATTTTGTGTTTTGTTTGGCAACAAAGCGAATACCTCGTTGACTCTGGTGCTATTGCTCAAATCTCCGTGAATCGTGTAAATCTGTTAACACGGTTCAGGAGTCAAAAGTACCCTCAGCCAGGTCACGGCCCTTTGCGAAACAAAACCTAAAATGTTCTCGACTTGACTCGATTAGCTTGAAGTCAGTCCGACTACAGACTACACAACCTAGATATCTTGCAACCTCTGGAAGATACTTGCCTTTTTGACATTGTGAAATTTGTTGCGACTGCGTTTAGCTGGTGTTTTATTTGTGAAAATTAAGGGACGTCATCAATAAATTCCCCAGTCTTTAGCTTTTTCGTTTCACTCTCATAAATGCAAAGAATCTATACCTACGCACGCGCTTTCGGCAACTGTTAAGCGCGAGTTGAAACTGTTCACCTCGAACATCCGGGAAACAAACGTCCGCGTGTAACACTACTGCATTCCGCATCTGGTGTAAGCGACGCTTTACAAATCCTAGCTCTACAGATTCAAATAAGATAAAGATTTTCTTTATTTCTATGGAATCTGTTCCCATTTCTCAGCAATATTTTTCCGCTCTTGCTTGCTTGCTCTCCACAAAGCTCATTGGTTGCAGTGTGCTACTGCAACCTGCCTAAGTCCCAGAGTTATTAAATTAAATTAAAAGTATATTTTCTCTCACAAAGGTTAGTGAAAGTACACAACTATTGTAGGTGCTTACGCTAGGTTTACATACAAATAATAAGCTTAAAGGGGGCTTTTGGTGGGAAAATAAATAAAAGATAGGTAACTATGTATATGTTAATGAACCTGTGTTGTGAGAGACTGGTGCCTGTTATAGGTTTATGAAAAACCTGCAGCACAGGTCACCAGGGTATTCATTCCGCGGGAGGTAACATGAGTATTTTATATAAAAGGTAATACAACTAAATAACTGAGGTAGATTGTTTCCTAAAGTTTTTAACTGTCTTGACTGACTAAAAATAGTTTTGATAACATCCTGCTCCCGAAGCACCAGTCTCATGAGAGTCTCGGCAACGAGTTTTTTAAGAAATTCTAAATATCTTTTCATGTCTTTAAAGGTATTGCCAGGCCCATACAAAGTACATTAATAAATTTTTCAAGATTTTAGAAAGGTAGTTAATAATGTAGGTATGTTTTAAATGAAAATTCTATGATTCCATGTGTTATTTTTTCTTGACACAGTTTCTCTTTTCCTTTTTTTACATCTTGCGGTGATGCTGGTAAATAGGTTGAGGCAAACAGATTATCAATTTCTTCAACAAAGCAGTAGCGTTGGTTGGTTCAGCTCGTTTACGCGGTGTCTTCCGTGAGCGGGCTGGACACGAGCGCGATGCGACGCGGCGGGTTGTCGGCAGTTCGTACATTCTCATACAAATTCAAAAGTCAAAAATTGTGGGGCACTTTGTACACTGGGTACCTGGACAGTCAAAGAAAAAGTGTTTTGCGAAATACAAACGAACTCCGAGCAATTACTACTCACGTAGTAATTTGTAGGTACAGTGGGCGTCAGAATTAAGTACCCCCCTTGTCTACATGATATTTACGACTACTTCGAATTCCCTTGTAACTTATCACACATTTTCGCATGCAAAAATTAATCACGCCGCCCCGCTAAGGATCGAACCACCCACCATAATACTCAAAGTCTGAAATTCCCAACAATAAGAACTATTGTGTCCCACATACATTGAGATAGGGGGGTACTTATTTGTGACGCGCACTGTACATAGAAGCATTATTGCACTAGATTTTCTAAACATTGTCCAACACCAACTTCTGAATTTTTGAAAGCTTCTTTGAATTGGACTTGAGTTTTCTTGTTTTCATGGAACAACCTTCGGCTACTTGTTGGCCTACAAAATCAGAATGCCTTGCATCGTTTTTTATTTTGTATAAAAAATCTAGTATCTCAAGTTTTTTCCTTACAACGCTTCTCTTAAAAAGAGCATTCCAGGATTCTAGAAGGTTGGTTCTATGCCTTTCGTTGTGACAGCTCCAGGTGTTTTCCCACTCTTCGTTATCGAGCCACTGGTTAACAAAGTAGTCGGAATTGGCTCAGAAAGTTTATCTGTTTCTGACATTATGTATAACACCCATCAGTAACTGCTTCTGGAGGAAGTAAAGCTAATGCTACACAGTTTTACATGTTTTGGGCCTTCTTGAGTAGCATTGACTTTATATTCTTTGCTTTTCCTATTCAAACATTGCTTAAAATGAAAGTGACACCCTTTTATGGCACACGCTGGGTAAACTTCTTCGATGGCCATTTTTGTAGGAATTTCAATTTAAAAATCGATTTTGGGTTAAAGTTTGAGAACATTTTTATGTATGTTTGTTTCGTTTTAATGGGCAACAATACATACAGAAATGGTACAATAAGCGTCGTTTCCCTGGTGCTACCAATGTCACTATGTATGGTATACAATACAGGGTTATTTTAATACACCAGCAACCTTCGAGAACCAGGTTCCTAGCATCATCAGCAACAACTTTTGTTCTACGACTTTTAATAATTAGCTACTTTTTATTTCCATACAAAAATAAATATTATTGAAATATTCGCTTGAACGTTTATAACTCTATGCGCAACGCAAAGTTAAGGCAAACCCGAGGGCGCTGGCGGGGGTAGGGGCGGTGCGCGGGGCGCGCGGCGCTCTATCGCCGCATCGCGTCGCTGGCGCCGACAGTGCCCTCGCTCAGTCGTCGAGGCGGATACGCGCGCGGCGCGCGGTACAAGTCTCTGTGCGCCACGATATTTTGTCAACCGATGTTTTTACGGATTGTGTCTACCTACTACCATGGCGTATCGGTACTCCACAATCGAGTACACTGAAATGGTTAGGATGCTTGCTCGATAGGACGTGGCGGAACTCGTGCATGGCCTCCAAGGTCACCAGACATTACACCCCTGGACTTTTATTTATGGGGACACATAAAAACAATGGTGTACAGTGGTGGTGAAATCACAAGCAGAGACTCTTGAAGTGAAATCAAATCTGCAAGTGTTAGCTGGTGTTAACGAACAGCAAATTTTTAGGTGTGGTCTTTGTGTTGCTTGTGAAGGTGACTATTTTGAACGCTATGTGCGCTATACTCACCGCCACCCACAAGATTTGAACCTGCGAGGTAATATCTAAATTTAAATGTTTATTTAATCGATCATATAATTATTGTAAATACGCAGATTCCACTTTTTAAATAAATCTACACTAAACAACGAAAAGTGAATAAAAGCTATCTAATCTAGCATTGATATTACTTAAATATGTAAAATTTAAAACGTTATGAATTATTATGTTAAACATAATAATAACTACCTACCAGATCTCAATAGGTAGGTACCGATCTTCATATCGTCGTTCGGCAGTCAATACCGCGAATGTGACATTCAACAAAATTTACAGGAGACAAAAAAGACGTGTAAATAATACTGTAATCCTACGAATCCTATTAATAAAAGTATTTTAACGTACTCTAATATGTTATGATTGTATTAATCCATGTTTTTTCAATGTGTGATTTTTACCAAAAAGTTTTGGTAAAATCTTATCATATTCGCGGTTATGTTCTAGATCTACAATTAAAACTCTACAATTAAAGGCCATGCTGCAGTAGATAATAGTAGTAGTTACTTACATTATTATCATAAGCTATCACTTTCTTAAGGTAGGTACTGAATTCACAAAAAAACTTACCAAAAACCTCCACCTCAAATAGTCTATCGTCAATTCTCTTATAAAAGGTCCAGAGTAGGTAAATTTCTCCCCTCAGCGCCGAAATGCTTTTACAGAAGTTTGGTAAAGGCGATATCAGACGGTTCATTCGAGAGAACATTCACACGAATGAATGCTTCGTGCTTCATTTTTCTTTCATTCCATGTTCACACTGCCTTACTGCGAACGTCAAAGAAAAGAATGTTCATCTATTATTTACTTTAAATATGTCATCGGGTGAAGTTTTGCGTCTCGGAATCCGTTTTATTGGTGATCATTTCATCCAAAAGTTAATAAAAAAGAAGCAAAGAAAACGTCGACGTTGGCGGGTGCGGCCATGGATTGAAAGAAGAAATATGTTTGGAGCTTCGAACACACTGTTGAGACAGGTGAACAATTTGGTTAATAATTCATTTAGCTATCCATTACTTATAGAATAATCTATTTTCTTTTCAACAGGGTGATGCACTATGCACCCATCAGAGCGGGTAAATTTACAAATGCATGTGTAGTACTGCACAATCTTGTAAATGACGCGCGCGTCTCTATCGATGAGGAGGATATGACACGCGACGTGCGCATCAACGTCCAACACTGCGTCATCCCTATGAAGGTGTGCACCTGGATGTGGACAGAGGAAGGCAAGCTGTTGTCGACAGATTATGGAGAAGCCGCACATAAATAAAAAACAAGATTTTTAATTTGTCTTTTATGTGAGTTTTTGCTCGATGCGCTCTACGGAGCGCTGTATTGCTGCCAAGGTGGCAGCTATTGTCTCTAGCGAACGCGAGATTCTCTCCTTATTCTGTAGATGTCGCTCCTCTATCTGTATTGCCCACTGAGGCACATCCGCAGCATGTGGTGTATCTGTAACAAATTACCAAAATACACCTTTGAATAGTGGTACGGGATCCTAGAATCGAAAGTAAATAAGGCATGAATAAATTATTACATGATCGCCTGCGAGCGGGGGCTAATTGCGGTGGTCTCGTTGGGACACTGGCGGTCGATGTTGACTCTGAAAACGAACATTATAATATTAATATCATCCAAGTAGATGAGATCTTAATTTAATTGACAGCAGCCCGAAATGGGCATCTGCACAGGTGAGCGGTTAATGGAATTTTTAACTATTCCAAGGTAGGTTTAAGGTTTGTAGATAATTGATTATTATTTTAAATACCTACATAAAATCATTTGTCTACATAGTGCTGTGTGGATTGTCTGGCATCATTTATTTTTGTGTATAGGCATTCCAATATCTGGCAATAGATGTTGAACAGAGAATTATAAGACCCCACACCAAACAGAAATACATACTGTAGGCAGTATGTATTTCCTTTGTTGGATAAGATAAAGGACAAGATAACACACCTGTGAGAGAGTAATCGAAGTCATGACTGAGACTAGCCTCAGAGGGTTCCGGCTCAACCATGGGGGCCGAGACAGGCGTGGAGGCAACAGTGGGGAGACTATCCGCAGAAGGTGCTGGCTCAAGCACAGCATCAGCGGCGACAGGCTAAGTAAAACATTAGTGTTAAATATTCTACTTTAATGCTATATCATGAATGACTGTATATCTACACTAAATAATTTATAGAGGAAAGATTTATATTTTAGTGTGTGAATTTGTGTAATGAATAACTCAAAAACTACTGGCATAATAAAGTTGTACCTTGTCGCCGTTGTGGTGTCTCGCGAGGATGGGCGTATTTTCAATAATCGCCGAAAGTGGAACAGAGAAGGCTGCTCCGAGTCCGTAGATGGCCGTAGTCGCGGAGAGCGAATCCGAAGTAAGCAATTCGGAGCCGGTCTGCAATCCAAAAGACTTGAACATAAAGTCAGTCACCGGTTGGAAAATCTTAGCCGCTGGAATAGCGCTAAGAATGGCGTTGACTCCCTTGACGATCAATGATCCTAGAGGGGTTCGTTGACTATTGGGCGCTCGTCGTCGTCGTCGTTGCTTAATTCGCTGAGCTGCAACCTTGCGCGCTGGCGCGGGATGGTTCTTCTTCCGAGGAGCCATGATGTTGTGACAATGAATTGAAAACACACTACAAGCAGAATTAATGAGAGGAGAGTGAAAAGAGTGTAGTTGCTGCCGGTTGTCGGAGGTTGAGAAAGTAGACAGACGATGGTCCGTAAACAATCAGTCTCTGACGAACAGATGAGATCACACATATGGAAGGGAAAAGAACGAGTAACGATTCAAAACTTTTCGAGTAGCAAATTCGAAAAGATTTTGTAGCAGGAAAGGCATCTGCTTAAAAAACTGTGCTAATTACAAAAAATATTTCACCATAGAAAGCTACATTCACCCTGAGTAACATAGGCTATATTTATCCACCACCGGTGCGAAGCTGAGATGGGCCACCGGTATTTTATATTGATAAACAAAAATATACTTAGGAAAACTAACATGCAGAGGGATTTGCACAGATGTATTGCCAATTACTGAATCTCGCCCTAGGACCGCGAAAATTCGCTCCTCCATGGGGGTCAGGCTCCATCTTTTCCCAGGCCCTCCGCCAGTTCCTCTCCCATGCTCCCTTAATTCCGTCACCTTCTTGCGCAGCGCATATTTTTTTTTTTTGCATTCCAATACTAGCATTAAAATAATAAGTGCAAAAGCTTTAATTAGGTATATGGTCAATAAGCCTAATGGACAAACATTCAATCTTAGAAAGAAAAAGAACTTACATCTCTCCACTTGACTCTTGTTCTAGTGGCCCCGGCCCCAACAGCATTGAGGGTGGTGGCCAGTTCCTCCCAGAGCTCTTCAGCTTTTTGTTTCGCCAGTGGGCCGTTATTAACCAGGCGGCCCACAGCAAAGCCCCTGTTTTCCTCCATGAAGGAAACAAGAACCTCTAATTGCCTATCGGAGACAATTTTTCTTGCAGGCATTCTGAAATAGCCATATTAACACACTGTTCAGTAACAATACACTTGATAACGCATAAAATCGGTAGTAACTTCATAAATATACTTAGATTGAAAAGAGACTCGCACTGTTTTTAAACAATCTCGCGTTTCAAACCAAAAAACACGCGACGGAACTTTTGTTTTGACATGCCCCTGTAGAGTTGAAGAGTGTTTTGACAGTAAGAAATAAAACTTGCGTTTCGTTACTACTTTCGTAGTAAGCTTACTGACAAAATATGTGATTTTAATGCAAATAACGTCAAAAATAATACACAGGCGGTGTTTTTACAGCATAATAAATATAATAATCGTTGTGCAGCTATTAAAAGAACGAAATCGCGAATAGTACCAGTAGAACTACTAGTTGTTCAAACTTGCAATAACGAAACGCATGAAAGATCGAAAACTTGGGAATTGGATTCACATGGATCATTCACTCCGAAGCCGAATACCAGTTAAATACCTTAGACAATACCAACAACATTCCGACTGGGTCTTCAACTGGTAATCGGTTTGAATTTCACTGGTAATGGACTTTAAGTTAGACCAGGGGTCGGCAACCTTTTGCTATAGCAGGGCCACAAATGTTGCCAGCGTATCAGTGCGGGCCGCACGTATTTTTCTATGTGGACATTTGTATTGTTTTTTTTTATATTTGAAATAAAACGCATATCTACATTTTTATCATATATTCATACAAACATGTCTATTGAATTACTATACTAACATAAAAGTGAGAACTAGTGAGATTTTTGCGGCTGCATTTGACTTGCAAGTTTTTTAACGTCTGCTTTCATTTTAGTCGTAGACCGCGCGCGCAGTACTGCGTCTAAATGTTCATCTGTTAACCGCGAACAATTCTTATTTTTGCGGTTGTTGAGAATTGAAAAAGTCTGCTCACACAAATATGTACTACCAAACATAGTGATTATCTGCTGCGCTAACTTTTTCAATTTTCAGAACTCAAACCTCCGTAGAACTGTACCATGTCAGTGCTTTCCTTAAATGCCGTTTTAAGTGTCCTATTACTTTGCAAATCTACTATGTTAATTTGCAAATTGCTTAGTACATCATTAATATCAATTGCAAAAGGATTTTGGAAAATTTCTATGCTAAGAGAGATCTTTTTAAAGTCGGTGAATCGATTTAAAAATTCACTTTGTAGTTGTGTTAACACGTTTCTCATTGTAATTTGCCAATCAAAATTATCTCCAGCTTCTTCCACGGCTCTCTTGCAATTAGGAA
This sequence comes from Eupithecia pulchellata, assembly GCA_963931895.1. NCBI lineage: Eukaryota > Metazoa > Arthropoda > Insecta > Lepidoptera > Geometridae > Eupithecia > Eupithecia pulchellata. The sequence continues at coordinate 7,802,783 of OZ007534.1, read as the reverse complement.
AATGTTCAAGCTTTCTTTCATCAATATGCTTGATAAACAGTTTCGAAAACAGTAAGAAATATGTTTGGAGCTTCGAACACACTGTTGAGACAGGTGAACAATTTGGTTAATAATTCATTTAGCTATCCATTACTTATAGAATAATCTATTTTCTTTTCAACAGGGTGATGCACTATGCACCCATCAGAGCGGGTAAATTTACAAATGCATGTGTAGTACTGCACAATCTTGTAAATGACGCGCGCGTCTCTATCGATGAGGAGGATATGACACGCGACGTGCGCATCAACGTCCAACACTGCGTCATCCCTATGAAGGTGTGCACCTGGATGTGGACAGAGGAAGGCAAGCTGTTGTCGACAGATTATGGAGAAGCCGCACATAAATAAAAAACAAGATTTTTAATTTGTCTTTTATGTGAGTTTTTGCTCGATGCGCTCTACGGAGCGCTGTATTGCTGCCAAGGTGGCAGCTATTGTCTCTAGCGAACGCGAGATTCTCTCCTTATTCTGTAGATGTCGCTCCTCTATCTGTATTGCCCACTGAGGCACATCCGCAGCATGTGGTGTATCTGTAACAAATTACCAAAATACACCTTTGAATAGTGGTACGGGATCCTAGAATCGAAAGTAAATAAGGCATGAATAAATTATAACATGATCGCCTGCGAGCGGGGGCTAATTGCGGTGGTCTCGTTGGGACACTGGCGGTCGATGTTGACTCTGAAAACGAACATTATAATATTAATATCATCCAAGTAGATGAGATCTTAATTTAATTGACAGCAGCCCGAAATGGGCATCTGCACAGGTGAGCGGTTAATGGAATTTTTAACTATTCCAAGGTAGGTTTAAGGTTTGTAGATAATTGATTATTATTTTAAATACCTACATAAAATCATTTGTCTACATAGTGCTGTGTGGATTGTCTGGCATCATTTATTTTTGTGTATAGGCATTCCAATATCTGGCAATAGATGTTGAACAGAGAATTATAAGACCCCACACCAAACAGAAATACATACTGTAGGCAGTATGTATTTCCTTTGTTGGATAAGATAAAGGACAAGATAACACACCTGTGAGAGAGTAATCGAAGTCATGACTGAGACTAGCCTCAGAGGGTTCCGGCTCAACCATGGGGGCCGAGACAGGCGTGGAGGCAACAGTGGGGAGACTATCCGCAGAAGGTGCTGGCTCAAGCACAGCATCAGCGGCGACAGGCTAAGTAAAACATTAGTGTTAAATATTCTACTTTAATGCTATATCATGAATGACTGTATATCTACACTAAATAATTTATAGAGGAAAGATTTATATTTTAGTGTGTGAATTTGTGTAATGAATAAACTCAAAAACTACTGGCATAATAAAGTTGTACCTTGTCGCCGTTGTGGTGTCTCGCGAGGATGGGCGTATTTTCAATAATCGCCGAAAGTGGAACAGAGAAGGCTGCTCCGAGTCCGTAGATGGCCGTAGTCGCGGAGAGCGAATCCGAAGTAAGCAATTCGGAGCCGGTCTGCAATCCAAAAGACTTGAACATAAAGTCAGTCACCGGTTGGAAAATCTTAGCCGCTGGAATAGCGCTAAGAATGGCGTTGACTCCCTTGACGATCAATGATCCTAGAGGGGTTCGTTGACTATTGGGCGCTCGTCGTCGTCGTCGTTGCTTAATTCGCTGAGCTGCAACCTTGCGCGCTGGCGCGGGATGGTTCTTCTTCCGAGGAGCCATGATGTTGTGACAATGAATTGAAAACACACTACAAGCAGAATTAATGAGAGGAGAGTGAAAAGAGTGAGTTGCTGCCGGTTGTCGGAGGTTGAGAAAGTAGACAGACGATGGTCCGTAAACAATCAGTCTCTGACGAACAGATGAGATCACACATGGAAGGGAAAAGAACGAGTAACGATTCAAAACTTTTCGAGTAGCAAATTCGAAAAGATTTTGTAGCAGGAAAGGCATCTGCTTAAAAAACTGTGCTAATTACAAAAAATATTTCACCATAGAAAGCTACATTCACCCTGAGTAACATAGGCTATATTTATCCACCACCGGTGCGAAGCTGAGATGGGCCACCGGTATTTTATATTGATAAACAAAAATATACTTAGGAAAACTAACATGCAGAGGGATTTGCACAGATGTATTGCCAATTACTGAATCTCGCCCTAGGACCGCGAAAATTCGCTCCTCCATGGGGGTCAGGCTCCATCTTTTCCCAGGTCCTCCGCCAGTTCCTCTCCCATGCTCCCTTAATTCCGTCACCTTCTTGCGCAGCGCATATTTTTTTTTTTGCATTCCAATACTAGCATTAAAATAATAAGTGCAAAAGCTTTAATTAGGTATATGGTCAATAAGCCTAATGGACAAACATTCAATCTTAGAAAGAAAAAGAACTTACATCTCTCCACTTGACTCTTGTTCTAGTGGCCCCGGCCCCAACAGCATTGAGGGTGGTGGCCAGTTCCTCCCAGAGCTCTTCAGCTTTTTGTTTCGCAAGTGGGCCGTTATTAACCAGGCGGCCCACAGCAAAGCCCCTGTTTTCCTCCATGAAGGAAACAAGAACCTCTAATTGCCTATCGGAGACAATTTTTCTTGCAGGCATTCTGAAATAGCCATATTAACACACTGTTCAGTAACAATACACTTGATAACGCATAAAATCGGTAGTAACTTCATAAATATACTTAGATTGAAAAGAGACTCGCACTGTTTTTAAACAATCTCGCGTTTCAAACCAAAAAACGCGCGACGGAACTTTTGTTTTGACATGCCACTGTAGAGTTGAAGAGTGTTTTGACAGTAAGAAATAAAACTTGCGTTTCGTTACTACTTTCGTAGTAAGCTTACTGACAAAATATGTGATTTTAATGCAAATAACGTCAAAAATAATACACAGGCGGTGTTTTTACAGCATAATAAATATAATAATCGTTGTGCAGCTATTAAAAGAACGAAATCGCGAATAGTACCAGTAGAACTACTAGTTGTTCAAACTTGCAATAACGAAACGCATGAAAGATCGAAAACTTGGGAATTGGATTCACATGGATCATTCACTCCGAAGCCGAATACCAGTTAAATACCTTAGACAATACCAACAACATTCCGACTGGGTCTTCAACTGGTAATCGGTTTGAATTTCACTGGTAATGGACTTTAAGTTAGCTAAGTCATCATATTAAATATATCGATACCGGAAATTTCATTTGTCGTAAAGGACAAAACACGAATTTCAGGAGAGCCAAAAATCTAAAAAAAAAACGTTTTTGGCTTATAACTTTTTTAAACAAAGTAACATATTAATGGTGTCGAAGGGTACCCCTACTATTTTTTCGTGTTCTAGTCATTTATATAAACAAAATAAACCTAACTTTATAAATAACGAAAATGAGTGTCCTTTACGACCCATAAAAATAGACCTGAATGTCCTTTATGACCACGAAAAATTGGTTGTGATAAAATCAGATGTTTATTAAAGGACTAATCTTCATCATCAATGGCTAGTACTTATCAATTAAATCAAAGATTAAGGGGGTACGAGGGCTGCACTAAAAGTATCGGGAATGGAATATTTCCACTGTTTCTGTCATATTAAAATCTTTTTAATTGAAAACTCCTTGGTTTTAAAAATCTAATACCATTTATTTATTTAAAAAAATATTCTCGGTCTTGTCACAAGGTTTCGTCAAACTTGTTTAGTCGTTGAGAAAATGGAATTGACTCGAGAAAATTCAAGAGCGATGATTTATTGTGACTTTCGAAGTGGTTTAACTCAAAAACAGTGAGTTGACCGGATGATTTCTGCATTTGGTGATGAAGCCCCATCCAAAACCACAATTTATCGCTGGTTTGCTGAATTTCAACGTGGACGTGTCAAGCTCAGTGATGATCCCCGTCAAGGTCGTCCAAAAACTGCAGTCACCCAAGAAAACGTTGATGCTGTGCGTAAGCTGATTGAGGAAGACCGACATGTGACATATCGCGAAATTCAGGCAACTTTAGACATTGGTATGAGTCAAATACAAATAATATTGCATGAACAATTAGGTGTAAAAAAGTTGTTTTCCCGATGGATGCCGCATTCGCTCTGTGAAGAGCAAAAAGTGGCTCGCGTTACTTGGTGCGTCAGAACTCTCGAAAGATTCCACACAGGACCTTCAAATGCTGTATACAACATCGTATCAGGTGACGAATCCTAGATATACGCGTACAAACCCGAAACAAAAAACCAAATTGCGTGGTCAGAGGTTTTCTTCGCCTGAAGAAGCTGTGGACGCCTACAAAACGGCCATTTTGGAGACCCAACTTCCGAATGGAATGGTTGCTTCAATAATTGGTTCCATCGTATGGAAAAATGTGTCAAATTTCGCGGAGAATACTTCAAAAAGCAATAAATACATTTTTAAATTGTAATGTTGTGTCACTTCCTTGATTCCCGAAATTTTCAGTGCCGCCCTCGTAAAAGGAACAAAGAAACTGAATATCGAGTTAAGAAATATGTCCCTACCTATAATAGGGGTTTCTTTAGGTAGCAAAACTGGATGAAAAATTTTCATCCAGTTTTGCTACCTAAAGAAACCCCTATTATAGGTAGGGACATATTTCTTAACTCGAACTCTTCTATGTTTTACTATTACGAACTATAATGTCAGACAATTGACATTCTTATCACTATCACTATTAATTGTTGTTTTCTAATCTTAAAGATTTAATCAATTATGTCGTTTAATAAAGACCCTTCTTCTGAAACTGATGTGGATGACTTTAAGTCTTAATCAATGTCGTTATCGTCTTCTCCGTCAGTTTCAGGAAGACTGTCTTTAACAGTTCCTAAAGCCGGTAGATCTAAATACTCCTTATTGAAACGCTTTGGTATAGTACCATTCATAGACAAACGCTTTAAATCATTGTATTTAGCGATTGGTATACAGTTAGGTTTGTCATAAAGTGATGGTAAACCAGAAGTATCTTGTACTGTGTCGGCACATGTTAGATCTAGGTTTTGTCTTTTTGGTTTTTTTCCTTTGCCTTTTCCTTTTGATCCTCTTCCTTTAAATTCATCATAGGTACAATATCACTACTTGAGCATCTTCGTTTTCGTTCATTGAATATTTTACTACCATACTTTTAACTTTTTTGTTTTTGTGTTTTTCTTTCTGCCATCGTTAATATTCATCACATTAACAACACGTCAATAACCTATGGCGGTATCGCTCACAGTGGCGTCGCGAAGTGGATCTATGTATGATCTATGTATGAGTCGCGGTCTTTCCTCACCCCCTACTTACACCCCCGTTGCCCTAGGTTCGTAACTCCGATCATCTTGTCGTGACATATCGTAACCTGTCGCACTCAAGCGTTGTTAGGTTTATGAGCGAGACAAAAACATTAATATATTTTTCGAGGGTTGTAAAGGACAGTACAAAAACAAACGACCTTTACGCCCTAATTATATTAGATAAAGAAAATCATGGATTAGGTCGTAAAGGTTTCGATTTTCAAATACCATGTTTACGCCCTTTTTATTTGTAATAGTTTACGCCCTAATTATATTAGATAAAGAAAATCATGGATTAGGTCGTAAAGGTTTCGATTTTCAAATACCACGTTTATGCCCTTTTTATTTGTAATAGTTAGTAAAAGTTTTAATGTCGTATAAATCGTTCTATGAAAAATGGTAATACGACCTCATACATAATAAAAACATTACTTTACGTCTCTTATTAGGTAAATAATTTTACGATACATCCCAAATCATAAAAATATACGTGCTATGGCTGTTGAAAATCAGGGTCGTAAAAGACTTTTTTTGAAGATAGAATTTTTTGAAATTCACCAGTTGATAGAGCTCGTTACGCTGATTCCGAATATTGAAATTTCCGGTATCGATATACACGACCTTAATTATGTATCCATAATGAAGGACCATAAAAATGTATATAGCAATTTGTACCATGTTTTTCATTGACATGTATACAAAATGTTTTATTTTACAAAAACGCTTTTCACTAAAATTCCTACAAATTATCTTAAATATGTATCAACTGCAAGGCCAAAATAATGTATACAGAATTGATAGTCATAAAAATGTACGTAAATGTGCATTTTACATAGTATAATATAATAGTAGGTCTTTAGTGACTTTTGACTTGACCTCAGTAGTGACGAAGTGAGTAAACTCAAGCATGTGGATGAAAAAACATCAATTAGATAAATATTTTTTTTAGTAGGTATTCTTATGTAATCTTTTCACACTAAACACATGTTATGTGTTTTTATATCCCAACGATTGATTCGATGGGGTTGAGATCGAGATTTTTCGGAGGCCAGGGCAACTTGTTGACGATTCTGTGGTTCCATTGCTCAATACACTCGGGCGTTATGAATGGCCGAACGGAACAGGCCCAGCACCACTTGCCTTTAACACCTCTTCCAATACTTCAGTATATTGGAGGTTGTTCATCCGACCCTCAATTTGGGTCAACGCCCCGGGACCACTGGCATGCATCCAGCCCCATATATCGAATACAACATAATCAGCAAAAACTGGGTCCCTACTAGAGTTCGCAAAATCTCGTTCTCTTATTATTAATTGATCGCGGCAACATCTTTGTTTACTTTATTATACAAAATCCAATAAATTCTAGTTCCAGCTCAAAATTCCTTTTTTTTTAAAAGACTCTCCTGACCCACCCCCAGTAACAGTTTCCTGTTGCACCAAGATCTGGTTCATCTGGGAGTTTTTCTGAATTCTCTTGTGCAGAATATACCTCAAAATTATGGGCATATCCCATCAAATCACTTTTGCACCCACCTTCCAATCACCCTGTATAATTTGAAGCCCCATTTGTTGTTTTTTTTATTGGGCAGATATTGTTTTAGGAAGTGCCAAATTTTTGTTGAGCACATCTGTTCATCCACAGAAAGTCTTTGGTCCATTGGCACTGTGGCAAACCTCTCATTGAGATGCTTGATTACAGGGTGGATTTTTTAAAACCTGTCATGTTCTGGATGGGCTATACGATAACCTTTTTATTTTTTTTATTATTTTAACTATACTGTTGTTATCACACAAATTTAAAGACAATCCCACAGATTTTTGGTGTCAGGGGGCGTAGGTATCTAACGCTTTTAATTTTAATTTCAGCTTGCTAATTCTTATGCCCTACCTAGCCATAAATTTATTTAAGTAATAATTTATTTAATCGTACTTGTAATTACTAATTGAGTGATATAAAAATCGAAGTAAGCTAGCTAATACCACACATAAAATTTAATACTAGCTTAGCGGTTCTTAATTTCTTATATATATTTATTCAGTACTTAAACAGTCCAGCTGTTAATAATAATACATATTACCTATGAAGTACTAACGTTTATCATCAATCATAAATAAGTGAACGCAAACAAAAAATAAGCACCTATACTTATTTAAAGTAAATATAGGTATAAAGGAGAGCATTCACTAACGTTTTCGTTGTTTTTATAATACAGATAGGTAACAAATATAAGAACCCTCACGATGCGCATATCCAATACGAACAGCTGACAATAGGCGTCCCGACATAGTACCTACCACGTACCTACACCTTATGAGTACAACTAAAATTAACTTACCTACTTATTACTACGTTTACGAAACAAAAAATCTTTGTACGTTATTAATTGGAGCTCTGCAAAGAGGACAAGTCACAAGGGATTAGCACTAATAAGGTGTAATTGTCAAGGCAGCTCCGACACTCTGGCTTTGTATTGTTCTGGTGATGGGGGTGTCAGAGGTCTTGGTAAAGATATAACCTCAAGTTCAACCTCGACTTCTTCCCCAACCACTGGAATATCGGCGTCGTCAATGAGGGCCCCGACACCCACATCCAACCTCCGGCTGGTAGCGTCTAAGAACTCCCGAAGGGTAATTAGTCCCCGTACGAGAGCTCTTTCGTTATTGCGGTGTATGTATAGTGGTCCGTACATAAGATGCGTCTCTGTTTCGTCTCGGTAGGCTCCCTCGGCGTAGGGCACTTAGGCGTGAGGCAGTCACAGAAAACTTTTTCGATGTCTGAAAACAAAAATAGTTGTTAAAAGTATAAAATTAAACAACGCTTGGCATCATAGCTTCTGTCTGGCACGTAAGTAGCACGTACTAGAATAGTGTATACAATTCGATTGTGAAAAAAGTCTTCTAGACTTAAACTTAAGTAATAGTTACTTATTTTGGCACCGCATTTTGGTGGCTTGTGGGCAGCGGGGGTCAAATCGTGCAAGTACCATCTTCGCCAACGCATACTTGACTTTCGAGGAATACACGACACTACTCACACAAATCTAAGCTGTACTGAACTCTCGAAAGCTGGCTCCCTTGTCTTCAGATCCTCGAGATTATGTTTCACTCAGCCCTGGCCACTTCCTGATCGGCCGGCCTCTCACCGCTCCAGTCAATGACGATGACTTATGCGTGTTGGGTGGTATTTTTTTTTTTCGATTTTCTTCTTTAAGTATTAAACTAAGACGATTTTGAATTGTTCTCGTACGTATGGGTTTGATATTGCTCTCAATAAAATAGCCCTCCATGTTTGAAAATTAGTTTTTGACCATATTTCAAACAGGTTAATTTTTACAGACTTCCTATATTTTTCGTTAAAAATATAGATTCATATCTACCAATTTATCGACCTTTTTCAAAATATTTAAGTATAAAATCTACCAAAACTTCAAAAACTATTTCGGAATCTACAAATCAATACCTTTCGATTCCTCTTTCAACATAGATTCGTATAACCCAATTGCCAAAATTAACTGTTTAGTTACATCTTCCTTATCATTCATTATCGGTAGTAAGGACACGGCGGTCTTTAGGTTGAAAGTCTCCATACTGTCTACTTTTATAACTACTTTACTCTCAGTACATAAATCAGAAATACTATCGAAAAATGCTTTTATCTTATCTGAATAACTATTTACTAAAGTTATTTCTTCATTTCTTCATTCTGTTTGTGGCATTTTTGGTTGTAATGTGTGAGTTTGTTGCCAACGCATGCGACGACAATCATAAAGATTATTAACATTATTCCCATAAAGTACCTAGCTCGTATAACTTGCATAGGTCTTCAGTTGCTCTATGTCGGCGCTGTTAGATCCGCCGGAGGCGTTTTGTGAACCTCTTTTGAGTAAGATTTACCCATTTTTAAACTTTTAAAACACTGCGCACTACTTAAGTCACATAATAAAACACGGTATGTAGCGCGAACCCGATCGCGCCTGGCAAGGTCGCCATATAAGGTTCGGTTCGGTGGACAGGGCGCTGAGGCGCTCAAATGAAAGGTGTGATCTCGTCTAAATTCCGATTTATTCTGATCGTCAGTACACATACATCTCATCCGCTGCAATGAATTTTAGTAGCTACATATCAAATTTAACTCAATATGGTAAATTTTACAGATTGGCTGTTGAGCCATATCTTGTACCGGTCCAATAGTTTAAATTTAGCCCTCCGGAGCGATCGGTCTATTTTCCCCATCGGTCTACTTTCACTATTAGTCTATTTTACTAATCCGTACACTTATTTTTCCTAATCTGTCCGTTTCCCAATACGTCTATTTTACCGATCGGTCTACTTTCACTATTAGTCTATTTTACTAATCCGTACACTTATTTTTCCTAATCTGTCTGTTTCCCAATAGGTCTAGTTTCTCTATCAGTCTACTTTCACTATTAGTCTAGAGTAAAAAGGTAGCCTCTACCTCGTTTCTGGAATAGAGCTGTTTCAAGTGTTTTATTGCTATCATGTTGTACAAAGATGAATAGGTTCAACATGAGCCCGCGTGGCACTGCAAATACAAAATACATATTTTTGCCTATACTGCCCTTGTAACGAAAAAGGGCACATCTAACATTTTTTTCAGATTTGAGTAAGATACATATTCGGAATCAGAAAAACAAGGCGCATCTGCCTGAATTTAAAAGAGAAATCTATCCACACGTTCCCTGTGTATGACCCATCGGTGGTGCATATTGAAGTTCTGATCGTACGTGCATGACACACATATGGGGCAAGAGCCCTTGCAAGTTTAAAGGCTCGTAAAAATGTACACGTATGAGTTTATCCACTTTTATCCGCATACACGTGTAGCCAATAAACTAAAATTTAAATTGACAAGAAAACCGGTGGACTTTTTTTGGTTGCCAGTATCCTACCATCAAAAGTGAAAGTATTATGGGTAAATATAAAATAAAAATGCATTATATATTATTTATTTATTCTTAGTATTATTTAATGAACAAGGTTATAACAATTGAGGCAAAAAGCTTTTCGGCACTTCAAGCACTCCATGTCCGTTTTTTTAGACTTACGGGCTGCTTCAACTGGTATTTGGCCTCCTTCTACCAACATTTTGTAGCAGCCAGTGCAACGTTTTCTCTGTATTTTTTTTGGGTCGCGCCTCGGGATTTTTGTGAGGGAGTGGCTGAGCCTAGAAGGCGGCTCGCTTAGGCTGGATCTTGAACGTGGTGTATGCGGACAGCTTACAGAGCCAGAAGGAACAGGGACTTGAAAGAACAATGGCAGGTCTCCATACTAAGAATTGTCTGGGATCAAATTGAAGCGTCCCGTAATGAAAAAAATGTTAAAAGATTTGGCGTTAGCTCCAGAATCTATAAATGAGACTATTTTCTTTGGGGAAAGCCGGAAAAAAAAGATTTCAGTGTTTGAATTTTTTGGTTATGAATGAACGTCAAACAATATTTGTCTATAAATCATCGCAGATTGAAATCAAATCATAAAGAAATGGATAATGTGGTTTGGTCTTGGGTTTGGTCTTATCAATTAGACCACGCCACCTTATATATTCGAAATGAGAAATGATAAACAACATGAGCAAAACAAATTCTAAACTTCTTGTTTACGAAAGCTGGGCGTGTATTAAAAAAAATGTACCTACTTGCCCCGTAAACACAAAGAAACTGAGGGTTTTAATAAATAATGTTGGACAATCCACACAGCATCATCTAGCCCGAAGCTAAGCAAAGGTTGTGTTATGTTATGAATTCCTACTAGATAACTTATATAGGTACCTACTTAAAACAATATATATAGGTATACCTACATTAATAGATATTTTTTTATTTTACATAGAAAATGCCCAGAACACCCAAAACAACAATATCGGAGTCCTAAGGGCACGCACTAGCCAGACACAGGGCAGTATCAATCAGTCCATAAACAGTCCAGTTCGGGTGTTACATACGTCGCCTGTGGCTTCCGTAATTCGGGTAAAAATAAATAGAAAACCAAAATATAAACACAAAACACAGCAGAGATGAAAAACGCCGAAGTCTCGGAAGGATTCTGTCAAAGAGAATAAAACCACTACGTTCTAGATTCTATGGCGTCTTGACAGACAACCGCTGACAACATGACACTATCAAAGACAAATGATACATTACATTCAATAATTATACCCGCACCACTAATAAAATGGTAACATTTCGAATGTACCTAATTCGAATATCATTTGATAAGCTTTTAAATATCATAAAATAACTCCGGCCTTTACGAGAAGGAGTGAATAATTGAAAAATCGTAGAAAATTTATTAAATTTGTTTCATATACATCAGATCCATGGACGCAAAAAAAAATCCAGACCAAATTCTGCCATTGTTCTTTCAGGAGATGTTTAATTATTATTTCGTGACCTCGTAGCACAGTCAATTTATTCCGAGGGTGCAGGTCGTTGTTTATCAATATTGCGTTTATCACACAAATCGACATCAGATCACCAGCTATTTTTTTATACCAAAAACAAGTTTTGCGCACAGGTGAATTGTAACTCGCGAGCTGATCAGCTATGTCAATTCCCTTTTTGCCACGATTGTACTCCAACACTATATTCGGTTTCAATATTGGTCTGAATCCAGTAGACATTTGCATCCCATGATCATGACATGTTGACATAACCAGAACATCTCGTTGGTCCTTCCATTTCAACACAGTGAGGAAAGAGTTTTGCTTTGCAGCAATTTCACCTTTTTTTAGAACTGCATTAACCACGTCTGGGGGAAGATGGCGTCTGTTTTTTCGTACTGTCCCGCAAAAATCTGTTCCGTGTTCTTTCAGATATCTGGCCAAATGGACGCTGGTGTAATAGTTGTCAGTTACCAATAATCTGCCCTCATTCAAAACCTCTCGGGCCAATGTAACAACCACTGAGCCTGGTTTATCAAGACCTTCGATTGCTCTATCTTCCCCTGAATAAACCTTGTAGCTCCATGTGTAGCCCGTATCTGTGCATAATTTATAAATTTTCATGCCATATTTACTGCTCTTTTGGGGATTGTATGTACGGATATTCAACTTTCCTCGAAACCCGACCATCGATTCATCAACAGCAACAGTATTTCCTGGAGTAAAAACTTTTCTAGAGTTTTCTATGACTTTATCTATGAGGGGTTGAATTTTGTAGAGTCGTCCATTCCGGTCAGCAGTGTTGTCTGCAAAATGCCAACACCTTAGGATGAGACAAAATCTGTCGTAGGACATCGAAATCTCGTGCAGAAGTGGATGAAAGTACAATTTGTCTTTCTTCCAGTAACATTCGGTTGTGGGGTAATCAACAAGTCCCGTAAACAAGTAAACACCGATAAACTTCAGCATTTCTTCTGCAGTAACATCTTTCCATCGTTTTATGCGAGAATTCGGTTTTAGTACAGGAAGTGCTTGCAACTGTGCGGCGTAAATGTTTGTTTGAGTAACCATCAATAGAATCATGTCTATATCTAAAATGGATCTAAATATGCTCCATAGGTCCGTATCGTCCGTAAAAATCATATTTTGCAGCTTTCCTTGGTCATAGCCTGTAAAAATCTCCCGTTCCAAAGGCCTTATTTGAGAACTCCATGCAGAATTATTGGTTAGTACGGGTGTTCGCAAATTATTAGTTATAGGACTATGCGTTTGAGTGCGATTAGGCAATGGCGTGCTAGGCTGTTCAAAAGAAGCTTCCTCAACCCTCGGCAAATCATTTTGCAATGGCAACACAGCAGCTGGCTCATCATCAAATAACGGCTGCAAAATTCGATCAGGCGAGGACGTGCTCGGTTGTTGCAAAGTCACAGAAGCTGGAGCAGGCAGTGAGAGAGGCAATGCCTCAGTATCGTTTATATATCCTCTGATATCCTCCACCGTTTCAAAATTTTCACACTCACCATACTCTGAATCTTCCAGTACTTCCATCAGATTTTCTTCACCATCACTAACTTCTAAAATCGCCTATAGGTCCTCATCCGAGAGATTTGGTGCTCTCCGTCGATTCATGATGCAAAATTATTGAGCAAAGAGAATAAAACCACTACGTGTTATTGAGTAGGTAACTATCGTATCAGCAGTAACGCGAGACAAGCAGAAAATGGTGATGTGATGACTTGACCGTCACCTTGACATTAGAAAGAACAATGGCAGAATTTGGTCTGGACTTTTTTTTGCGTCCATGGATCTGATGTATATGAATCAAATTTAATAAATTTTCTACGATTTTTCAATTATTCACTCCTTCTCGTAAAAGCCGGAGTCATTTTATGATATTTAAAAGCTTATCAAATGATATTCGAATTAGGTACATTCGAAATGTTACCATTTTATTAGTGGTGCGGGTACAATTATTGAATGCAATGTATCATTTGTCTTTGATTTGTCTTTGATAGTGTCATGTTGTCAGCGGTTGTCTGTCAAGACGCCATAGAATCTAGAACGTAGTGGTTTTATTCTCTTTGACAGAATCCTTCCGAGACTTCGGCGTTTTTCATCTCTGCTGTGTTTTGTGTTTATATTTTGGTTTTCTATTTATTTTTACCCGAATTACGGAAGCCACAGGCGACGTATGTAACACCCGAACTGGACTGTTTATGGACTGATTGATACTGCCCTGTGTCTGGCTAGTGCGTGCCCTTAGGACTCCGATATTGTTGTTTTGGGTGTTCTGGGCATTTTCTATGTAAAATAAAAAAAATATCTATTAATGTAGGTATACCTATATATATTGTTTTAAGTAGGTACCTATATAAGTTATCTAGTAGGAACTCATAACATAACACAACCTTTGCTTAGCTTCGGGCTAGATGATGCTGTGTGGATTGTCCAACATTATTTATTAAAACCCTCAGTTTCTTTGTGTTTACGGGGCAAGTAGGTACATTTTTTAATACACGCCCAGCTTTCGTAAACAAGAAGTTTAGAATTTGTTTTGCTCATTTTGTTTATCATTTCTCATTTCGAATATATAAGGTGGCGTGGTCTAATTGATAAGACCAAACCCAAGACCAAACCACATTATCCATTTCTTTATGATTTGATTTCAATCTGCGATGTTTTATAGACAAATATTGTTTGACGTTCATTCATAACCAAAAAATTAAAACACTGAAATCTTTTTTTTCCGGCTTTCCCCAAAGAAAATAGTCTCATTTATAGATTCTGGAGCTAACGCCAAATCTTTTAACATTTTTTTCATTACGGGACGCTTCAATTTGATCCCAGACAATTCTTAGTATGGAGACCTGCCATTGTTCTTTGACACTGATATTGAAAAACAAAGTAGACACTGGCAGTAGACAGATTCAATTTTTTTTTCCTGTCAAACGCGTATGACGTTTATGTGGGACATGGCGACAAGAGCTCATAAGTGCATGACCCACGGATGAATCATGGAGTAAAGAGCTCATACGTGCATGACCCACGGATGGCTCATTTACAAATATTGTTTTTTTTAATAAAGGGGGGCAAAAGAATTAAAAATAATGTTTTGTCACAGTCATTTATATGCTACCCTAATATAATATCCACATAAAGCATTTGCACGTAGGTGGTAGACTCCATAATCTTGGATCTGCACAGGGAACGTGTTAATAAGCAAAGAGCTACGATAAGCCTAAAAGGCACAAGTAACATCCAAATTCATATTTTTTAACTCAAAAAGAACTCAAAAATATTACAATGATTAAGTTAAAAGAACACAAATGCATAGATATGGCTTTCACCTTATGTTATTATTTTTGTTTTGCTAAATAAAAAAGGCTTATTTAAAAGGTGTTACATTAAAAAGGCTGATTTGGCAGATATTCCTTTTATATCTAAAGTGAACATTACGAGCCACCAAAAAAACGTGGGTAAAATTTTTTAGCTGAAGAATCTCAATCAGACTCTATACCATGCTCTCCGCAAAACTTGGAGAGGACTGTAATTATGGACTCATCAGATGAAACTAAAACAAACAACAATAACATAGAGTTGACTAAGACAGGAACTATAAGAAAGCGAAAGAAATATACCATAAACGCAAAGGATCCGAAAAAAATCAAAAAGATTCTAAAATAATGAATAAATACTTGGTAAAAGTTGGATGCAGTGAAAATTTCTGTAAAAAGAAGTGCTCAACGCATTTTTCTGAAGAAAGACGAAATGTTATAAACCGAAATTGGACCGAACAAAAATGCTTCTTTTTTTAGTAACACTTCTCAAACAAAACCCGCACGACCAAAAAAGAGAATTGATGATCAAATAGAAGGGAAAGAATACATACGATCAAAAACTGTCTCATATTTTTTGGTTAATGAAAATTGCGATAAAGTTCAAGTATGCAGGACTTTTTTCCTGACGACTCTGGGATATAACCAAACAAATAATAAGGCAGTGCGGAATATCCTGGACAGTTACTATAAAAAACAAGGTCCACAAACAATAACTGATGGACGTGGTCACCATGAAAACACCATGAAAACCCAATAGATAGTACCTGCCTTCTGATCTCAATATTTGCATGATGTACGATCATTTTTGTGAAAACGAGCCAAGCAGCAAAGTATCATACTGTTTGTACCGAAAAATCGTTAAAGAACTTAACATCTCCTTTGTGAGGGCATGAGCAATGCGAAGTATGTGAAAAGTTCATTATTCACAACCCGAACCAAGAAATTAGACACAGAAATTGCGAAGAATGTCGCAATTGGCTAGTTGTGACCTTTTGATGTAAAATTGATACTTTAATTTTATTTTTTGTACTAAGTTAAAAGGAAAAATTATGATTAAAAAAATAATGGGATAAGATAATTAAAGTATGATAGAGGAGATCTTATGTATATGCAACTAAATGCAATTAAATATTTTATAAATTCATTGTAAAAAGAATATTATGTCAGAAAATCATCGAAAAACTTTAAACCCATTTATCTCGACTTTTACAATTTGTTAGATGTGCCCTTCTTCGTTATGAGGGCAGTATAAATCCAACATAGAAAAAAACTATTTTAATGTTTTTATTTGAGGGGGTAATTTGTTGTATATTTTAATACTGATTTTAATAGTCATTATGGTGTGATGAGGATCTTGCATTCCCTATGCTAAACTTGGCAGGCTTATCTGATGTGTACAAACCAATGATAATGGGCTTAGAAAACTCTGGGGCAAAAATCAGTGCAGATTTTATAAAGACTAAATTGCTCCAAGAAGTGAAAACTGAGGATTCGAGCAAAGCATTCTATTCACATTTCAAAAAAAAATAAGCACCAAAATAATGAGCACAAGCCTAAGCCATCTCGGAAAAAGAAGGGCCCCAGATGTTATAGTTGCAATGACTACGGACATATTGCAAAGTTTTGCAAAAATTCAAAGAAAACAGAGGCCAGGAAAGTTTTGTTGCAGCATTTTCAGCTTTTTCAGGTAAAAATTATGAGAATTGGTATATTGACAGTGGATGTTCAGCGCATATGGTGAGCAACAAAGATTTGTTGTACAATATTAGAGAACCATCAGTAAAATCCATCACAGTGGCAAACAGGGAGCCATTGTCTGTGGAATGTGTTGGAGATATTAGTATTCAAATATCAAAACAGGACAAAATCCAAGTAAGAAATGTTCTGTATGTTCCTGGATTGGCAGCAAATCTTTTGTCAGTGAGCACAATCATAAAGAATGGATATAAAGTGTCATTCAATGAGAATGGTTGCAATATAAAAAATGCTAATGGAAAATTATTGTGCTCAGCCACTTTATCAAATAAATTATATGTTTTGCAAACCTATACAAAAATGAAAGTGCCCACTTGGTATCTAGTAAAGTTGATCCCAGTGATATTAATTTATGGCATCTTCGGATGGCTCATTTAAATGTTTCAGTTCTAAAGAAGTTGACTGATTGTGCTGAGGGTGTTATGTTGCCGGTGAGTTCACAGAAAGATATACAATGTTCGACTTGCTGTGAAGGAAAACAAGCGAGGCTACCTTTCAAGCAAGCAGGATCTAGAGCAACAAAGCCTTTGGAAATATATATTAATGTCACTCTGACTTATGTGGGCCGATGGAATGTGTGTCTTATGGAGGTATGAAATATTTTATTTCTTTTATTGATGATCACACCAGAATGGTTATTATCTATTTTCTAAAAGATAAACAAAATATATTAGAAGTTTTCAATGACTACAAGAAGAAAGTAGAGAATCAATTAGATCATACAATTAAAGTCATAATAACCGATAATGGTAAAGAGTACTGCAACTCTAATTTTGAGAAATACCTGGCAAGTTGTGGAATAGCACACCAGACCTCCACCCCATATACCCCCCAGCAAAATGGCCTTGCAGAGCGCGTGAATCGCACTTTAGTAGAAAAGGCTAGGTGCATGATGTTTTATGCAAATTTACAAAAACCTATTTGGGCTGAAGCTGTAGCCACAGCTGCATATATTGTCAATAGATCACCAACAAAAGCACTAGGTGATACTACACCATATAAATTGTGGACCGGAAATGAACCCAGATTGGATCATATAAGAATATTTGATTCAAAGGTGATAGTCCATGTCCCTAAGGAAAAGAGGCTGAAATGGGATAATAAATCAACAGAGATGTTATTTGTAGGTTACTGTGAAAATACGAAAGGATCGCATAATGAACCCAGTAACTCATCAGGTCTCAAAAAGCAGGGATGTAATTTTCTTTGAAAATATGAGTCAGACTAATGAATGTTCAGTTTCAGTAAATCCGATAGAGATAAATGAGTCAGTCCAGTTGGAAGGTCATCAACCGAAAAAGTCTGTCATCACTCCTCAGTCAAGTGGCTCAGATTATGAACCTAATTCGAAAGAATCCGAAGGTGCAGATTCCAGCGAGTATGAAACTGACCAGGGTGATATTGATGATACGAGTAGTTACCAGCCTCCGATATCATTACAACAGCAGAACTATGATAGTAATGTTACGTTAAGGCCACGCAAAGCAGTTCATAAAGACAAGATGGGATTATTTTGTCTATTCACAAATATTTCAGATCCACAAAGCGTGGAGGAAGCCATGTCATCCTTACATGCCAGTGAGTGGAAAAAGGCAATGAACGAGGAATATAACTCCCTGATGGAGAATAAAACTTGGCAGCTTGTTGACCCACCTAGTAACAAAAAGGTATTGCCAAGCAAAAAGGTATTTAAAAGTAAAACTGACCAGCAGGGAAATATAATTCGATTTAAAGCAAGACTTGTTGTAAAAGGTTATGCACATCTACGATTATGTTGAAGGTTGCAAGGAAAAAGACGTTAATGACGTGAACTATGTGATGTTCTATCGGATCTTTACTAAGGACTTCAACATTTCGTTTTTTACACCAAAGAAAGATATGTGTGATGTCTGTGAAGCGTTCAAAAACTTACCACAAGAAGAAAAGGAGACCAAAAGAGAAGAATATGAAAATCATCTGAAGGAAAAAGGGCTGTCGCGTTTAGAAAAAGAGAAAAATAAAAACAACAATGATCTGACCGTTTACGATCTGCAAGCAGTATTTCAGTGTCCCAAGGGTGAGATTTCTGTTTTTTATTACAAATCAAAATTGAATGTACTGAATCTTACAATTTATAACATCCAAAATAACGCTGCAGAATGCTTTGTCTGGGACGAAGCTCATGCCAATCGAGGAGTCAACGAAATAGGGACCTGTGTTTTCAAATATATTGAAAAAATTGTCAGCATTGGCAATGATGTCAATATAGTATTTTATTCAGATAACTGCGCTGGACAGCAAAAAATTGATTGCCATGTACCTTTTCGCTGTCCAAAACTATTACTAATATTAAATCTATCACGCACAAATTTTTGATAAGAGGACATACGCAGAATGAAGGCGACTCCGCGCACTCACAAATTGAGAGACAGATTAAAAAAGATTTAAAAAAAGGTCCCTTGTATACACCTGATACATTCATAAATGCCATTAAAAATGCCCGTAAAAAATGCCAGCCTTTTCGAGTAAATGAAATGTGCTACGAAGATTTCTACGACTGGAAAAATGTGTGTAGTCAGATGAGTTTTCAAATACAGAAAGATGAGCAAACGATGTCGTAAAATTTAGTGACTTGAAAGTTATAAAAATAAAACAAGATGACATCCGTGCTATACATTTCAAAAACTCGTATGCTGATGAAGATTAGAGAACTGTTGTCATAAAGAAGAGAAAAGAAATAAATGTTGACGTCAAAAAAGGATTTTCTGGCAACGACACTACCAGCCGCACTACCAGTAGTGTCGTTGCCAAATGAACGACACTACCGCGCCTATTTGGATCAAATTGTACAGTCAACAACGACACTATCAGCCGTACTACCAGGATTGGATTGAAGTTTAGTAATATTAAGTAAAGTAAGTAATTATACCTTACGCATAGAGATCTCATTATGTCTTTCGTTAGTACTGAGACCAAAGAGATTAACTCAAAGTTCTAACTTATGATCAACCTCTTTTCAGAATTTATTTTATTCTTACGAAACTAAAAATGACACAATGATCAAATGACATTTACAATAATTTGTTTTGACTTTCAATGGTAAAATTAATTGCGAGACTATTTACTCACATTATCTTCATTCTATCTTCATAATTATACCTACGTAACATTTAAATGTAAAATGTCGGAAGTTGATCAGTTAGAAAGTGAATTAGATTTACAATATTTACCAACAAATGGTGGAACTGCGTTACTTTTGGGCAAACACAAGTATCATATACTGAAGAAATATAAAAATGGTGCATCTCTTTGGAGGTGCTCGAATTATAAACAAGTACGACAAGTGCGAGTGTAACTCGCGCGCCGAGGGTTTTGAACTTTTGTCGTTTATGTAGGTACGTATATTGACGACCTGTTAGCGCGGTGGGCTTACAACGCAGGAGGTTGCGGTTTGATTCCCGCCTCGGGACTAATATTTGTAAGATCTGCAGTTACCTACTATTACAGTTACTACAGACAGAGATTAGTGGGTAGGTAAGTGGGTTGGTACCTACAATTATTTTTTCGACTTTTTTCTACGTATTTCACTAAGTATGAAACTTAGACGATTTTTAAAACCTGTTTTGAATTGTCGAAATCCATACCTTTGATTTGATATTGCTCTCAATGAAATAGCCCCCATTGTATGAAAATTGGTTTTTTGACCATATTTCGAAAAGTATTGTTTTTACAGACTTCTCTATATTTTTCCTGTAAAATATAGACCTATATCTACAAACGCTTTGTACATTTTATATAGATCACTCTGCTATCTTCGGAGATAGAGGGGGGGGAACGGTCAAATTTTCGACCTTTTTCAAAATATTTCGAAAAGCATAAAACCTATCGAAATTTCAAAAACTGCATTAAAATGTACAAACTGATACCTTTCATTTGATACCCAACTCGGTGGGGTAGTCACCCCTTTAGAAATTTTTCCCGCCCTTTTTTGACCATATTTCAAAAAGTATTATTTTTACAGATTTATCTATATTTTTCCTGTAAAATATAGATCAATACCTACAAAAACTTGGTACATATCAAATCGATCGTTCTGCAATCTTCGGAGATAGGGGGGGGGGGACGGTCATTTTTTTGACCATTTTCAAAATATTTTAAAAAGTATGAAATCTACCGAAATTTCAAAAACTATTTTGAAATCTACAAACGAGTACCTTTCATTTAATACCACTTTCGACTTTGTACGTTCCATTTAAAATTTCGATTTCAAAATTTGTATAGAAAATCTTCATTTTGATTTTTCATTTATTTTCATTTATTTTTCTATTAATATGTGCGGGCGCACAAAATGTATTATTATTTCAAATTTCAAGTCAATAGCTGCAGTAGTTTCTGAGATATTAAGGATTCAAAACACAAAACAGACCCAAAGCGATTTCATAAGGGTTTTGCAACCGATGGCAAAACCCTAAAAAGGAAAATGTTTAGGAACAGTTACGGTCAAGGTATGTACAGCAATGTTTTATGTTATTATCAAGGATGAAACTACCATGCAAGCCGACTTTTTTCTCAACATTTTAAATTATTAAAATATTAAGTTTACAATTTACATATACCGGCAAACGACATTGTTTAAAATATAGCTATCCAGTATGTACAGTCTGCTTGTATGTTAGTTACGCCACGTTACCTATCTTCTAACCAAATTAAGTATGAATTTCAAACTTTTCACGTCTTCAGGGCAACAGTATCCAAAAAAGAAAAGAGCATTCCTGCAATCCAGATATTTCGAAAAACTTAGTTTTAAGGGAAATTGTTGACTTAAAGGAGAGAACACGAAATACGGACATACCAGTTACTCAAATATACGACGACAAACTATCACAAGTTCAAAATAGCGGCGCTCATCCGTTTGTAATCAAGCTACCTCCGTTTCCTAGTGTTTCCCGTGTCCTTTATGGTGCTCGACACAAAGCAAATGATGTCCCTAGAAGCACATACACAGATGTAGAAAGCGTTGTAGTGCCATTGAAATTTCGTGAGTCAATCTTAGCTGACTACTATGATAACGGTAATCGAATCATAGTGTTTTGCTGGTTGGATGCGGATGCACGTAAGAAAATTGAAAATATAAAAGATATCTTTATGGATGGAACTTTTAGCAGCTGCCCGCATCCGTTTGTTCAGATTTACATAATTCACGGCGATGTTGGTAGCTCTATCAATTCAAACAAAGTGAGACCTTTATTTTTTGCTTTAATGACGGATAAAAAGACGTCTAGTTATTTAATTTTATTTAGCTTAATCAAATCACAGCTACCGGAGTTTACGCCCACAAAAGTGCATTGCGATTATCAAATAGCACCAATAAATGCTTTGACGGAAATTTACAAAGACATTCTAGTTAAAGGCTGTTTTTATCACTGGTCGAAAAGTGTCTGGAAGAGGGCAAAACTCTTGGGCTACACAAAATGTAAGGCAGAAAAAAGAATTATCTCGCTTACGGCTGCACTGCCATTGATTCCACAGCCACTTATTAAAGAAGGATGGGAGTACATTAAGTTGGAAAGTATCAATATGGATATGTCAAAATTCATAAATTATATTGAGAGGTTTTGGATGAAACCATATTTCAGTAACATGCTATGTGTATTTGGAGAACATCATCGTACTAACAACATCTCCGAAGGCTGGAATTCTAAATTGAATAAGTGTCTAAACAAAAATACTGTAAATCTGTTACGCTTACTTAACATTTTACAAAAGTTTCAGAAAACCACAGACATAAAACTTCAAAATAGTAAAACTAGAAGAACTAAAAGAGTTATCTCTAGCGACGATTTTATCTTACATGTGCAAATGCAACTGTTAAACAATGATGAGATAACCTTAGGCCATGCACTTGATAAACTCAGATAAGGAGATACAGTTACAGTCGGTCACTTATAATTTAAGGTAGTACAATTTTTTTTATCGAAGTATGATTTAATTTTTTTCCTCATTGTGGTTCGTCATAAGTTTGCTTTTATTTAGTTATAAAAATAAAGAGTTACATTTCTTAAGATAGCTGTTGCTATTTACTTGTGTTGACTGTACAATTTGATCCAAATAGGCGCGGTAGTGTCGTTCATTTGGCAACGACACTACTGGTAGTGCGGCTGGTAGTGCCGTTGCCAGAAAATGCAAAAAAGCATATACTGCAAAACCCTGTATTTCCCAAAAGAAAAAAGCGGGCCTTATGGAACTGGTCAACAAAAACTTGATTCCACGATACTACAGATAGTTTTACGAAAGTCTTTAATTTTCTTGGGTTATTTGGTTATACTAATTAACCATAATCGTAAGCGTAACCTGTATAATGTGCCATAGCCTAAGATTTTGTAATTTGTTGTAGTTCAATACAAAGATATTTTATAATAAGCTAGAAGATAAGTTTTAACTTTTAGCGGTTTTAAATTTTATTGGTGTTAATTACAATGTTGATAATTTGCTAAGACTTTAAGTAATTAAGACTGTGATGATTATTTCATAATTTGTGATTTTTAATTGATAGTATTTATGGATAATGCAAGTACAACTTTAAAGATAAGGCAACTATTATGTAAAAGACTGTTTTTAATTAGTTCCTACAAATACTTTTGTCTGCATGTGGTTGTTATTTTCTTTAGTAAAATAAAACTTTTTCTATTTCAATAATGTGTTTTATTCATGATATCACATGTATTTCTGACCGTAAGAAAAACTTTATATCAGGTATAACGTGTTAAGTCCATATGTCACAGGGAAAAAAATCTATTTTTCGAGAAGAACGTAATATATTGTGCCTTTTCTTAAAGAAATGATAATAATGATTAAACTAAACTGACTATTTTAGTAAGCAAATAATGGAAAAAATTTAGGCTTTCAAATAATTTATTTAGAAAGAATAATAGTTAGAGAACCTATAATCTGCAATTTTTTTACGAATAACCCTTAAGTTAATAAATTACACGAATTCGAAATGTTTATAATCGTCTCCTGAAAAGTCGATATGGATATCAAGGAACGATGACCTTGTGTGCACCTAAAAATCGCCGCACTACCATGTCACTGCGCCGCAAAGCCTGACGCGCCATCGCGCGGCCGCGGCGGAGTTTAGCA
Organism: Eupithecia pulchellata; assembly: GCA_963931895.1. Lineage (NCBI taxonomy): Eukaryota > Metazoa > Arthropoda > Insecta > Lepidoptera > Geometridae > Eupithecia > Eupithecia pulchellata. Next base: position 7,778,890 of record OZ007534.1, on the reverse strand, counting down.
ACTAACTAGGTGGACAGATAGAAGGTCGAACGAAAACAAGCAGTGCAGGAATAATACTCGAGTTGAACGCATTCGTCTCATCTCATCTCAGTGCATCGAAAAAGAACGAGTACCTATTAGAGATGGAGCCAATTCAGCCCTTAGAAATAGAACCCTATTCGGACGGGAGCAAATGGTATGCCCTTGGTGGCCAATTTTTTGTGGTTACTCGTACCCGAGGAGCCACCACGACGTTGCGCTGCGACAGCGATAGATGTCCTGCCCGCTTCCACATCAGGAACGGACAGACTGGACCTGTCACTGGCGAGCACGACCATGAGCCATGACCCTGGATTGCTAATCGGTAAGTAAAGCAACAATTTAGTGATCACTGATCAGATAACGATACTTAAATGTATTTTATTCCCCCTGATGCCACCTTCCTACGTTTTGTTCGATGTCATTTATTAAGCCTCCGCTTTACTGTCCGCCTGTCTGCCCTACAAAGAGCCTGTCAGCCATGTTGCCGTAGCTCTACCTTTTTCGGTTCGGTTCATGAACTGTAAAAGCTAGGCTGTTGAAATTTTCACACCATAATGTCATTCCCTTGAGGACACAACACCAAATACCAAACAAGTCGTTAGGTTACCTATATTATAACTTATAATACGTTTCTGTTAGTTTTCCTATAAAGTCTAGTTTAGAATAGGCAAGTCCACTTCATTATGAAAGAGGATTTTGGAAAGGGAAGATATTTCAGCATTCATTGTGTTAGCGGGCTTTATAACTATAATTATAAGGTTTTAGAACAAATAATCTAGGTATGTGTATGATAGTAATAATAAAAAATAAGTAATGTAGGTATGTATCCGAGGAGCGCGGACGTTGCGCGATTTCGGGGAACATACCTCGTGCATCGTGGCTGGGGCAATGTTTGGGCCTCCATTGAAAACAGACGATCTGATTCGTCAACGTGGTACAATCTGATAGGACAAGTCAGTCAGAATTATACTGGAGTCAGGCACTTAATCCATTTTATCCATTCATTTATGGGCCTATAATCATCAAACGTTTGCACGGGACATAGAGAGTTGCTTGCGGTAGACATAGCCTTTCACACTTCCGATATCTTGCCAGTGGCCACATCATAAATCTCACCAAATTAAGTGGCTCTGCATCCTCTTCAACAGTTTTGCCCTTGTCCTTACTTTTATTTGTTTTGTTTGCAGAACTAGGCAGGAGTTTAAGGTTCTTGGTGGAACTGCTGCTGGTGTAGTGTAAGGTGGTGGTAAAAGTTCTTATTATCTCGTTACATCATCGTCCAATAAATGAAAGGACAGTTTTTGTGATTTTGACATTTCTACAGAAAATTACTCCTTATGCTGTAGTACATAATGTGGAAAAATTTTCAACTCCTATCTCTTACGGTTATAGAAATCGAAAAGTTTGAATCTCCATTTTTTGTTGATACGCCCAAAGCAAACTTATGAAGTACCTAGCGTTTAGGTTAGTGTTACAACTTATACTAGTATTACTTATTATTAACTATTTCGTATACTATGTCCTCCGTTCCTCAGGCAGTCAATAAAGAGCCACGAAGTAACATGGTTGTTTCCCTTTATTAAGCTGCCAAGCTCAACCCTTACGTCCGCCACACCTCATGGCGACCCTGCCGAAAAAGTAAACCCCATTTTTGTGACCATGAAAATATAAAACGCCCGCTACGAAAAAAAATTTCAAAATGTGCCGCTCTACAATTGAAAAGGAAGAAGTGTTTATTTCACAAAATGCTGGTAGAAATATGGATTCTACTCTAAAGGACATCGGAGGACATATGGACCGCATGAGCATTGTCATGTTCATTATGTTGGCGATTGTCGTGCTATTGTTCCTGTACTTCGCGATAAGGATGTATAGAAAATGCCATGGCCGGTGGATGCAACAGGAAATGGCTATGAGTCGGATGGACCGCTTCCGAGCCTCGTTCCGCAGGCGAAATCCAGAGGAGTCTAATTAGAAGAAAAAAGTGAAAGTATGTGAGTGTTGGAGTTTGAATCGGTACGTACCTACCTACCTAAATTACGAGTGAGTGAGTGATTTTCAAAAACTTTTCCAGTGCCTTCATCATATTATGCTACAAAGTGGAACATTTTTTTTTATATAATAGGACTTTATATTCATATATATGGTGTTCGACCTTGACTACTCGTCGGACAATTTTATAACGCTATAAATTAAATTTACGTAAAACCGTGCAAAAGACTCAGCGAACATGATACCGCGCGATCGAAATCGCTAGCGCAGCGGATTCCGCGATCGTCGTCGACGTAAATGAGTAAAGATAATGTAACTTTTGTTAGAATATTTTATGTTAGTTATGCTTTATGCTAGAATGTTAGGTACCTTGTTTATCATATTGTAATGTAATGTTATAGTAAGTACTTTTAGTAAAGACTGCGCTACACTTAGTCAGTCATACATTATGAATGTTTTATGGAAAGAGTTATGATTGATGAATTAATAGAATTTTGTTTTGAGCTTGTAAGTATAAGAAAATATTTGATAAAAAAAGGTCAGAGTAGGTATACATGTAAAAGTACTGCGACAAAGTTTTCCGAAGCAAGCGCGATTTTTGATAAGTGTAAGGAAATAATTTTAAAATTAGAGACAAGCAAGAATTTAGAGTTAGTGTCGTCAGCGACAGATACTTTTGCAAGAATTAAACACGAGGAAATTTGTAGTTTGTGTGTTACGCAGAAATCGGACAAAATGGAATTTGACTTAAAGGTGGCATGTAGTTTGATTCCAGTAATGGATGGCGCAGAGTCGACTACCATACGCATGATTGACTCAATCGAGATGTACGCGAATATGATTGACGACCCAGGTAAGAAGTTATTAATAACATTCGTAACAAAAAGTAGGCTGAGTGAAAACGCAAAATTGCGCATGTCTGGCAGCTACTTGTCTATCGACACATTGATAAGAGACTTAAAATCAAATCTTTTGCAGAAAAAATCTTTTATAGCTGCACAAACAAAATTACAGGTCATCAAGCAAGGTTCTATGTCGATTGATGATTATGGGACGGAGATAGAAAAGTTATTCACCGAAATGACTATTTCACAGGCTGGCAATGACCCGAATGCATACACTGTACTGAAGCCGATTAATGAAACCACTGCAATAAAACGTTTTTCAGACGGTCTGCGCAATTCCAAGCTCTCTACGATCATTGCAGCCCGGAACTACAGCAGTCTGGCGGAGGCTATTCAGGCAGCCAAGGACGAAGAGACGGCTTCGTCGTCAGGTACCCAGGCATCATCAGGTAATAATATCATGTATGCATCTAAGCAAGGACAAGGTTTCTTTAATAAAAGACGAGGGCATGGTTACCAGTATCAAAGAGGTAACAATAAGTATGGTCAAAATGCTAACAATAATAGGTATGGTCAGTACAGCAGTAACTATTATCGTGGACAACAATCACGCGGATCAGGTTGGTTTCGCGTTGGCCAAAATAACAATTATAGAGGCAACCATTCTCGTAGGCCATCATCAACATATTATGGCAATGGTATGCAGCGAGGAAGAGGTAGATTTGGCTATGGAAATAATAACAATCGGGGAACTATTCGTAATGTGTATGTAACGGAAGAACAGGCTGGTAGGCCAAGTGACAAACAGAAGGTTGAAGGTGAAGCTTCTGCTAGTGAGTTTTTTCGATCTTAAACATTTTATACTATCATGTAACAGTAATGCGAAATTTATAGTATTTTATGTTAATAATATTAAAAACTATTGGCTTATAGATACAGGCGCTACGTTGTCGGTGGTAAAGAGAGGAGTACTACCAAATAATGTACAAATATATCAAGACAACACTATTATAAATGGTATAGGAGGACAAAAACGTTCTTTAGGTTCTGTAAATTTAAGTCTAAAAATTAAGAAAGATGTAGAGTTTACACAAAAGTTTGTGATATTTGATAACCTACCATTAAAAGCCGATGGTATTCTTGGTTTGGATTTTCTTAATAAATATTGTGCAAATATTAATTTAAAGAAGAATACTTTAACTTTAAATAACAAAGGATATGACTACGAGTTAGAATTTATTGATAGTAAAGAAATAATGAATAATGACTTAACTATTCCTGCAAGATCGGAATCTATACACTATATTTACATAAATGATACCTGTACGAAAGATGAGATGATTGTATGTGGAAGAGAGTTAGCGAAAGACATATTTTTAGCAAGTACGATAGCAAAGGTAAAGAATGACAGAATACCAGTCAAAATACTAAATGTTTCAGATAATGATTTTAACTTGAAGTCTTTTAAGCCGATTTTGAAACCTTTATGTGACTACAATATTTGTAATTTCTCTAAATCCGACAAAAACGTTGAAAGAGTAAATAAAATTTTATCAGAAATAAATTTAAGTCATTTACCTACAGATGAACAAAAGTCTATACAGTCTATTTGTGCTAAGTATTCAGATGTATTCTACGTAAATGGAGATAAATTAACAACAACAAATATATATGAACAATCTATTACTATAAAACCTAACTCCACACCTGTTTATACTAAGCCTTATAGATTGCCACAAGCATTAAAACCAGATATAGCTAGAGAAATTAATAAAATGATTGAAAATGATATAATAGAAGAGTGTAATAGTGAATGGTCTAGTCCAGTTTTACTAGTACCCAAGAAAGATTTAGACGGAAAGGAAAAGAGATGGAGATTAGTCATAGATTATAGAAAATTAAATGAAACAGTATGTGACGACAAATTCCCATTACCAAACATAAACGAAATTTTAGATTCATTGTCTGGTGCGATATATTTTAGTCATTTAGACCTTCATCAAGGCTACTATCAAGTACCTTTGGACAAAGATAGTCGTAAATTCACAGCTTTTTCGTCCAGCACTGGCCAATATCAAATGAAACGTCTACCAATGGGTCTTAAGACGAGCTCAAGCTCATTTAGTCGAATGATGTCAGTTGCAATGTCAGGCTTATCGTATGAAAAATGCTTTGTTTATTGTGACGATCTGATTGTCTTTGGAAGAAATTTAGATACACATAATCTGAATCTAATAAGTGTTTTAGAAAGATTAAGAAAGGTAAATTTAAAATTGAACCCTGAAAAATGTGAATTCCTAAAAAGAGAAATTTTATATCTAGGTCATTTAGTATCTGAAAAAGGAGTTTTACCAGATCCTGACAAAACTAAAGTTCTAAAGAATTATGATACACCTAAAAATTCAGACGAAGTTAAACGATTCGTCGCATTTTGTAACTATTACCGAAAATTTGTAAATCATTTTGCTGAGATAGCGATGCCTTTAAACAAATTGTGTAGGAAAAATGAACCTTTTGTTTGGACAGATGAATGTCAAAGAGCATTTTTAACATTAAAGAATAAATTAATTTCATCACCTATTTTACAGTATCCAGATTTCTCAGAAGGAAATGAATTTATAATACAGACAGATGCATCAGGAAACGCTATTGGTGCTGTATTATGTAACAAAGATCTTAGACCCGTGGCTTATGCTAGTAGGCCATTAAACAGAGCTGAAAGAAATTACCCAACAATTCAAAAGGAGCTTCTGGCTATTGTTTGGGGAGTAAAATATTTTAGACCATATGTTTATGGTAGAACTTTTACTATTTTAACAGACCATAAACCATTAATTTATCTTTTTGGAATGAAAGATCCTTCGACAAGACTATTGAAATTCAGGTTAAATTTAGAAGAATATGACTTTAAAGTAATTTATATAAAAGGCAAAGATAATGTTGTTGCAGATTTTTTATCAAGAATAAACATAACATCTGATGAACTAAAAAGTATGCATGAGAAAGTAGTGAATGTGATGACAAGAGCGCAGAAGAAAAGAATGAATGAGTTAAATGAAGTTGACAACGATAGTGAACCTACGGATCTTAGTAAATCCACTGATAATTGGCCTGATCAACCAAGAATTGTAGATTTATTAAAAAAGCCGAGTGAATCTGTCGAGATGACTTTTGTAGAAGGAAGTAAAATAAAGAAACTAAGAACAGAAAATGTTATAAATTATGAACGTGAATGTTTTTCATATGCATCGAAAACTAAAATGTTATACATAAATCTTGATTTTAAGGCGCATTATACGCGAGTCGAATTTGTGCAAAAATTGAGGTTATTTTGTAATAAGATGAATATAAATGAAGTAAGCATAATTAAAGATGAATTAAATATAAACATAATAAAGAATATTTGTGATGAAATAAAATTACAAAAGGACTGGTCCGGACCACGAGTATGTATATTAAGAGGTATAAAAAGAGTAAAAGAAGAGAATGAAAAGACAATTATAATGAACGACTTTCATTTATTGCCATCGAGTGGACATGCAGGTATTAAAAGAATGGTAAATACGATAAAAAGACGGTACTATTGGCCAGGTATCGATAAAGATGTCACTGAATATGTCAAAAAATGTCCTAAATGTCAAAAAATGAAATATGGACGTTACATTAAGGAGCCTATGGAAATAACCACAACGGCTTCTTCAGCATTTCAAAAAATATATTTAGATGTAGTTGGACCTTTAGATAAGGATGTAGAAGGAAATTGCTACATTTTGACTATACAATGCGAATTAACAAAATTTATCCAGGCTATTCCTATGAAAAACAAAGAAACTGTTACTATTGCTGATGCATTTGTGAGACATTTTATTTTAAGGTTTGGAGTTCCTGAAACGATTGGTACAGATCGAGGCACCGAGTTTATTTCTTCAACTATGGAACAGGTATGTAAAATTTTAAATATTGAAAAACTGTCTTCAACAGCTTACCACCATCAATCTATAGGAGCCCTAGAAAACACACATAAAAACTTAGGAGCATTTTTGCGGATTCAGTGTGAAAATTACATAGACACATGGAGCTATTGGCTTCCTTTCTGGTGTTTTAGTTATAATAACACAGTGCATAGTGCAACTAATTACACGCCATTCGAACTCGTTTTTGGTAAACTCTGTCGCATACCTTCTAACATATTAAGTGAATCAGTAGAACCACTGTATAATATTGATGATTATCCCTTATTATTAAAATATAGGTTACAGGTAGCAAACGCGGATGCAAAGAAAAATTTATTAGCTAGTAAATATAAAAGAAAAGAAACGTATGATAAAGGGCATTGGGTAAGTTTGTATGGAGTCGTGGCGTTGTTTTTTTTTTATGCGGCCACTGATGGAATTTGTGTTGAATTTAAGTACTACACCTGTATATTCATTATAAACAACAAAATACGCCGTAACTTATATCGGAGCCGAAATATTCGACCTTGAAGTTGAGAATAATATCATCTAAGTTATTGATAAAATGCACTTTAATTTCAAAAATACAATTATTTTACGTATGGAATGAGTAAGTTATGAATAAAAAACATGTATCCCATCAATAATATTTTATTTCTAATACTAAACTATAATTACTTCTAATAATTCTATATTATGTAGGTGTTATAATCATATAGCACTCAGATAACTTATAATTAATCTGATCTTCTTTCCTTCAATCATTCCTCCAATTCGGCGTAAGCTTCGATTTCCACTTCAACGTTTGTGACTTGTTCTTGAACCTCAGCGACATCTTCATCTTGAACTGGTACATTTTCTTGACTGTGACGTCGAGCACGTTGTAAACACGGCCACAGTCTGTTTTCTCCATGAAACTGAAAATATAATTATTTTTCTTTGTAAATAAAATAAATGAACAAGAACACGAATACAACTTTCGTATTCAGTTGTTATTACATGCCTACTAATATTAGAAAGATGAATGATTTGTATTTTTGTATGTTTGTTATTGATTCACCAAAAACTACTTGACCGATTTAAATCATTATTTCACCATTAGAATGCTACATCACTGAGTAACATAGGCTATATTGTTAATCGGATTCACGCGGGTGCAACAGCGAGGCTCAGTTAGTATGATGTATTGTAAGAAATCCTTATTTTAAACAATTATTGATACAAAGAATAGAAAAATCTCACCTCTCGAACACCCATAACTTCAACGAAGTATGCCATAACATACGGATGATTTTGCACAAACTCTTCCGTCATATATTATTACCTATGATCTCTGACGATTGCCACCAATACGCCTTACACTTCTTCCGGAACCAATACATGGTGGAATATCTGGTTCATTCATTATTTCCAAAGTCCATTAACACTGCCAGGTCACGTTAAGCTATATCAAAAAGTCTAGTACCTAGTACAAGCCAAGTCGAATTAAAGATAATGATAATCAAGGAACACAGTACGCACGCAAACAACACGAAAGTCAGATGGTGAGTAAAGAAAGGGTCGGTTGTCGAGTTGAGAGATAGCGTCATATTGGTCAAGTCCCGTGCATAACTGAACCGAGCTCCATGCCGGTTTACAATGGAGCTCGTTATGTTTAATTTCATTCTACTACTTCTATGAAACGTTGATACGCCACTATACCGACGAACTGCCAGACATCAGTCAAGACGAGATCGTGTTAGCTCTGAGGCAGCTTAAAAATGGAAAAGCCCCCGGTGAGGACGGAATAACATCAGAGCTTTTAAAAGCTGGAGGATACCCAATTATGCAGGAGTTACAGAGCCTCTTCAACGCCGTCCTTCACAGTGGGAGAACTCCAAAGGCGTGGAGTGGGAGTTTGGTGCTGCTCTTTTCTAAGAAGGGAGATAAAACCCTTCTTAAAAATTATAGAGGTAGACCCATCTCGCTCCTAAGTCACGTCTATAAGCTATTCTCACGAGTTATATCGAACCGTCTCGCTAGGAGACTCGACGAGTTTCAGCCACCAGAGCAGGCTGGGTTTCGCGGAGGATATGGTACCATAGACCACATTCACACAGTGAGGCAGATTATACAGAAGTCCGAAGAGTATAATCAGCCCCTGTGTCTGGCCTTTGTGGACTATGAGAAGGCCTTTGACTCCGTTGAAACCTGGGCTGTTCTACAATCCTTACAGCGATGCCAAGTAGACTATTCGTTATATCGAGGTGCTGAGATGTCTCTACGAAGCCGCTACGATGAGTATCCGAGTACAGGACCAGCAGACTAAACCGATCCAACTGCGCAGAGGAGTGAGGCAGGGGGATGTCATATCCCCGAAACTGTTCACGAGCGCGTTGGAAGATATTTTTAAGACGCTGGACTGGAAAGACAAGGGCATCAACATAAACGGCGAGTACATCTCACACCTACGATTCGCTGATGACATAGTCTTAAAGGCGGAGTCGCTAGAGGAGCTGAACCGGATGCTGGACAGTCTAGCTTCAGCCTCCCGATGTATCGGTCTTGGCATGAATTTGGATAAAACCAAAATCATGATTAATGGCTACATTGATCCAAGACCGGTGATCGTACGTGGCCACCTTCTCAAAATTGTTTCTGAGAACACTTACCTCAGGCAGATTTTGCAGTTGGGTAAAAACAATTTCGAGAAGGAAGCCAAGAGGAGGATCCAGCTAGGCTGGGCAGCGTTTGGAAAACTACGTCGAGTCTTCTCGTCATCCATACCGCAATGTTTAAAAACGAAAGTAATCAGTGCGTCCTACCAGTCATGACCTACGGAGCTGAGACCTGGACACTCACGATAGGGTTGGTCCACCAATTCAAAGTCGCTCAGCGAGCTATGGAAAGAGCTATGCTCGGAGTTTCTCTGAAGGATAGGATTCGTAACGAATACATCCGACAGAGAACTAAAGTCATCGACATAGCTCAGAGAATTAGCAAACTGAAGTGGCAGTGGGCCGGCGATATATCGCGAAGAACCGATAACCGCTGGGGTAAACGTGTTCTTGAGTGGAGACCGCGACTTGGCAAACGTAGTGTACTCGTAAGACGCCCTCCGGCCAGGTGGGATGACGATCTGCGAAAGACTGCTGGCAGATGCTGGATGCGACAAGCCGAAGACAGGGCGCTATGGCGCTCATTAGGGGAGGCCTATGTCCAGCAGTGGACTAATATGGGCTGATGATGATGATGATGATGACTTCTATGAAATGCAATGGTTACTAAAAACTGTAGGGAAGTCTTGTTATTTGTTTATTTAGACGATCATTTTATGATTTTTTGCCATTCGATATCTCGCTTCCGATATATTTTAGAATAGTGGCTGTAGTAATGAAAGTTGCTCATTTTTGAGAGTACTAATTAATGGCAATAGTTTTTTAACTGGCCGCGGATCATCAAAACAACGCCACTTTTACCCAATGCCCTTTGTTAATTCTATTAAATATATGAAAGATGATTTGATTTTGTTAAAAAATGAAACTGGTCGTAAATTAGATGTATTATATAAGGGTCCATACTTAGTATTAGAAGATTTAGGTTGTAATGTTAAAATAAGTTATAATAATAAAATAGAAGTAGTACATAAGAATAGAACAAGACCTTTTTACCAATAAGTTTATATACCTAATGTAAGAAATTTTGTGACTTTAAAAAAAAAAATTGTAGATTATTTTTTTTTTCTTTGCCCTGGGAGGTGAAGTACCTAGCGTTTAGGTTAGTGTTACAACTTATACTAGTATTACTTATTATTAACTATTTCGTATACTATGTCCTCCGTTCCTCAGGCAGTCAATAAAGAGCCACGAAGTAACATGGTTGTTTCCCTTTATTAAGCTGCCAAGCACGAATTTGATATAAGTTGTTTTGGCGTAGTCGAATGTAAAGAAATCCGATAAAATGTACCATGGTCAACTTCCGAATCTGCCATATTCGTGAATTTACATCGTAGCATACCTCATTAATGGGTCTAGCAACCCACAGCAAAAATACGAATGTGTCATATTCGTAAGTTTACATTGAATATACTCGAAAGTGAGCATTTCAAACACCTTAAACGACGCGACGATGCTTATCTGCGTCGCGACGCTGACAAAGCAGCAGCAAAGGATGACCCGAAGACTTTAGCTTTTAATTTTGACCTAGAAGCCGTCCTCATCCTCCTCCTAAAGCTGCATCTGGGCCATTATTTTATGTTCGAAAATTTGCTGTGTACAATTTGACGTTTTACAAATTTGGCGATCAAGACGTCGTCGCCGATTGTTACATGGGACGAAACAGAAGGTAAACGAGGCAGTGTTGAATTTGCGTGTTGCGTTTACAAATATATTTGTCGCAATCAAGGTATAACACACGTGAGAATGATGTCGGACAATTGTGGAGGCCAGCTAAAAAAATTTAATTTTTGTTGCATGTTGCTGCATTTGGTCAAAAACCATTCGACAATAAACATTATTGACCATGTTTTCTATGAGTCAGGACAGGACATAGTCACATGGAGTGTGACTCCATACACTCTAAAATAGAACAGAAATGTAAAAATACACCAATATACACTCCGGACGGATGGATTCAATTAATGAGAGTAGCCAGATCAAATCCCCGCCCGTCTGAGTGTCTTAGTTCATGACGATTTTTTAGATTTCAATCGCAATCAATGTCAGTTTCGGGAAGACGAAAAAAACATATCAGAAAAACAAAAATAAAAGAAATAATGAACAAGATCAAAATGAAGAACTAGACGAGACAAGGCCAAAAGTGAAGATAAATTTCCAAGATGCTGTGTGGATTCAATACCGTAAAGACAACCCTAAATCAATCTTTATTAAAACTGACTACGATGACGACACCTTCAAAGAACTGAAAATAAAACCAAGAAGAGGAAAGAGTACAGCCATAGTACCTAGTAATATTTATACTCAAAGAATACCGATTTCCAAAGCAAAAAAGAGAGATTTATAAAAACTATGTAGAGATAACCAGATACCAAAATACTACCATTCTTTTTATGAAAACCTACCTGATTCGGAGGGAGTTCAGAACCGCTTGCCCGAACCAGATCATGAAGAAGAGGAATTGTAGGTAATTACTTGAAGGTTCATTCATAAGGACAATACCCTGCCTAACTTGGTTAGGTTTGCTAAAAGTTTAATAAATAATTTACTTATTAACGCTTCCACCCATAATATCTCAGAAAAAGTTAAATTTCACTTTTTCAAAAAGATGGTATAAATACACATAATTTATTTCTCATACTCCCATAGATGGAATTAGAGTTCAAAGACTATGTACACCCTATGCGTATTATCCAGTAGATTGGATACCTTTCTATATATCACCACAAGAATATAAAGAACTTCCACATGGATCAAAAATTGTTGAAGTGCATTGTGATATTTCCATTATGGGTACTCGTACATCGTTCGATCACGGTACCACCATGAGTGGTACAGCTACCACAGAATATATACCAATTTGTAAACATGTGGTTGGTTTAAATAATAAAATATATATCGAAAACAGATTGTACAAATTAAAAGCTACCGAACCTATGATAGTAGAGAGTCTCAATAATAAAACTTTAGATCAGTATTTTTCATCTCTATATGGACCCCCACCATCAGCATTGGAAATTCCAAGACATTTAAATTGGTATGCTTCCTATTTATACAATAAATCAACAAACGAATATAGTGGTGTGGACACATTAATAAATTATAGAGTTGGCAAAGTCCTAACAACCTCATTGGTAAACAAAGTTTTGGATCGTTCCATTGTTAACTATAAATACAATCCAAACAATGGATTCATAAAACCTGGCAAAAAAAATATGTTAATTCAGTACAACACCGGTGACGGTTTTGAAGAGGATATTACCAATAAAAAAGTATATTTTAAACACACCCTACCAAGCGTTCTAAGTATAAAAGCTAACCAGGTGGATAATATTGGTATGGCGGGAACTTTTTTCTTCGTCGCTTGTTTCTTCTTGCAAATCGGTTCCTGTTCCTCCTCCTCCCCACTGTTCTCCTGAATGATATTCTTTTTCAATTTGGAATTCGGCAAGGTTTTGGATGTGTCTACATCTACAGGTACATCTTGAGTATGTGCAGTCATGGACGACATGCAAGTGTTTGTTATGCTCACTGATGATGAGGACCCCGCTCAAAAGGTCCGATAACGTTTCGAAGTAAATAACTTCGAAATCTCCTATCGAATCCAGCTGGGGGACGCTCCCACACATCGTGGAGAATCCGTCTTTTGAGAGCCACTCCTCGAATGCTTCGAGAGAGACTCGATCTAAATTTGCTTTTGACTCTTTCAAGTTCATCGTGAATTTCTTTAACACTTCCTTGACTATCGTTAGTACTTTGAATTCCTCCCTTAGTTTTTCTTTGAGGATTCTCGTCTTCAAACTGTTCAGTAGCTCGAAACTCACCTCTATTAAATTGGGATCCCAGTAACTCATCAAGCATTGAATCAATTTGCTCTTCATTATCGCTTGTTTCGCGTTGCACAAGTGAGGGACTTCGGGTTCTTTTGACACCTTTTTTGCCATCCTTTTTTTGATTGCTTTCTTCATCTTCGTCGCTGGTGTCTCCAATATATTTTGGGTACAAACCATCTCTTCCGCCATCTCGTATGCTAGTTGAATCGAATTTTTGGACCCTGACGTAGTTGGTAACTGTGTTTCTTCTGACAAGACTTCCACACAGTCTGACTCCTGTTGGCAGTTTTGTAAAATCGACGATTCTGCCCGCGTACCTACTTTGTCGTTTCATTCTCATTACTCATCTGTCGTACCAAAGTAGTGCGTTGTCTCGAAGTCCGGGTAATTAGTCGCGTCTCTGTCGTCAAGTCTAACCCCCATATCTTAAGACAATTCTTGAAATAATCCTCCACTCAAACTTGTCTGAGGGTTTCTCGAGCGTTCCTCCAAAACATACCTACTCGAGTTCGGTATGCTTAGTCGATAATTTGCTTGAATCTCAACTCCACTCGAATAAGGTTGAATCGAGTCGGTACGTCATCAGTTCGAGGAAAATTTTATCAAACATGCATCAAGCCCCCTTGTCTGTAGTCTATGCCTATTATTAAAACGTCAAAGTGAACTGACATTTGACAGTTTTTTAAATGTAACCGTTGAGAATTTTGTTTCTGTCGTCTGTTGTGTGTGGTAGTTTCTTGCGTTGCGGGTGAATTGAGTGAATTTGAGTGTATTTCGGACTTTCTTGTTATATTTTGCGACCCTGCTTGTATTTTGGACATCGATGATTGCTATAATATTGACCCGGCTTTGTTTTATGGATTTGGATTCTGCGTGTGATACGGACTCCGACGTGTAAATTTGTGCCACAACCACAGCTCCATTGGCAGGTGAGTCTCATCTCAATGTATTTCACTATCATAATTTGTGATTTCTTTGCTCCATTTACCCGTGCGCGCTCGGCGCTTTACCTCGCGGCAGGCAAAGCTTGCCATTGCGCGCCAAAGGGCACAGAAAAAAATACCACATGTTTGTTTATGTATAACTACCCAACTTTGCATCCCGCACTATGTATAGCAAGTTCGTGTAGACAGCTGTAGGTACGAGAGCGAGCGAAGCCAGCCAAAGTGCAAAGAAAGTTCTTTGGAAGCGCCTCACTGAAGAATTTAATTCAATTGAAGGCAATTCTAAGGTATGTCTGAGAATGTTGCCTTAATTTTATTATTGTTAAAAAAACATAAAATCAGTCTCTGGGGATCATCACAAAAAATAGGCCATTTCCTATGTCCAGCAGTGGACCACAACAGGCTGTGGAATGAATTTTGAATACCATTTACTCTATCTCGAGGTGTTGTATTATTAAATAGGTACAGACAGAAGCATTAATTGGTAACCCACCTAATAGCTAAAGTTTACATTGCAAATCACTGTACGATTTACAAATCTTTTACTCAAAAACTAAGAGACAAAAACGTAACACCCAGTGGGAATCGAACCAGACATCCAATCGCTCACATGACAAGTTGACCACGCACCAACCAACTAAACCAACGAACCAGTTATCAAAGCGTCGAAATTTTATGTTATTAGTGTTCGACAGCGGGTTTTTATTTATGAGATCTCTTTACACTGGATAAGAAAAAAAAAAGAAGTGTTTGAGGGTAGATTTAAATATAATCTTGGTGAACAATGAAAAGGTCACTAGCCATTTCCAATTCTAGTCTTGACTTACTGGTTTGAATCATAAATGAATTGAAGAATATTGAAGGAAATAATGCAAATTAAGAATTTTGTGAGAACTAAGATTGCGGTGCTATTCGAACAGCAAATGAGTAATCAGGAGATTGCTCGTTTTGAATTACGGTAAGTTATCAACTTATTTATTCTTGTGTCATAATCGTTACGAAACAAATACATATTTTTTTTAGTAAAACCTTGTTATCTTTAACTTCATTTAAGTATTGATTTGTTGTCTTACAGATAAAAACCGTGCGCTTAAGTGTAATGTGGGGATGTGAATGTAAGAAGCAATGGCAGATAAACAACAGTAGTGTATTACAAATCAGTGAAGTCGCCACAATAATATTGTTGACATTCAGACTAGTTCGCCTTTTGCATCCACTCGTTCTACTGCTCAACAATATTTGATATCAACATCAACAAAAGGCATTTTCATGCAGCTGATATACTTACAGAATTATCGAGCAGCAAAAATAGGACTGTCTGCCGAACTCCACCGCAGGGCATGAATAACTTTAGGTAAGTGATAATACTGATAATTCTCAACAAATTCGAACACCTTTATCTCTGATTATTTCATCATAATAATAATATTTTTAACAAGTTAGTATTTACACGAACTAAATAAACATTATAACAGTTGATTTTTTTTCTTTTTAGGTTTTGGAGATGGATATCCTCTAAGGGTCCTGGAGAAATAGAAAAAATAACTGGGCGCATGAATGACGAGCAATTGAAAGTGTTGAAGGTTACTACGCGGATCGCGTATCCAGAAGCCCAAATTTATTTTGTCCATGATAATTGTGGAGTGCATCGTACGCGGATGGTTTCTCAAGGGTTGTTCATCTCTAGAAGACATTACTGTTATTTCTTGGACATCTTAAAGTTCGGACCTAGATCCGATAGAAAATATGTGGGGTCAAATGGTTTTAAATTGAGATCCGATCCGTTAGCCCTTAAGCTATTAAGCGATGTATCACTAAATATAAAGGACGATAAATATCACTACCTACTAAACCCTAATGTAATTTTACATTTTAACGTTGTCAGAAAAACTCCATTTGACCTCATTTACTTTCAAAACTACCTGATTATTTAGTATTCCATGATTTACAAGAGATCCAAATTGTTTAATTCATTAGATTAGCAAAGTAAACGAAAATCTAATGAAAACATGTGTATTCTCGAGCACTAAATCGAAAATGGAATATTATTTTTCAGGATAGGAAGCTATTTGTAAGTAGGCTAAAAATAATAAAATAAAACATGTCAGAATTAATTACATTTTTTGTGTTGTTGTTTGTATCTAAGGCAAATTTTTGAAAAAAATAAACGAAATTGTTTACCTGAAATTATTATTATTGTTTTATTTTATCAATTACTTTAAATTCATACTAATAGACAAAAACTTCACTATTACACATGAATAAATGTCATTACATTACTAAAATTAAATTAAGTAGTAGTTATAAAACAAAAACATCCACTGCAAGGATTCGATGATGGTCATTACGATGTGCAGTGACAGAATCTCGGTTACACTAACCACTACACCATAGTTACATGTGATACAGGCAGCGTTGCCAACTCTACGTCTTTTTACGTAGATCTACGTACTTTAGGCCTTTCCTGCAAACCTACGAACTTCAGCCCCAGAATCTACGTATTTTCTATAAAATTGTACAATTTTGTAAAATAACATTCATTATGCTGAATGGGCATAATTTCCATTTCATTCGCAAAAAAAAGTTAGTGGACGTTCCGTTTGAAGATGAGCACAGAAAAAGGCTGAGGAACTTAAGGTTTATAAACCCTGACACATTGCTGGACCCAAATTCAAAACGTTCTGTACAATCTATAGCTCATTTGGGGCAAATGTATATGGTATCTTTATCATTAACATCAAATATTTTATTTATGAGTTGAGTCTGCTGCATTTTACTTAGTTTTCATTTAATAAATGAATTCTAAATTAAATAATAAAACAATTACTAAGTAAACGTTAAAACTAAAATATCCTAAAACTTAAATATAACTAGACTAAACAAGATTTAATATTTTTCATTGAATTATCTTTATTTTCAGGATTATGTCCAACAGATCTGACGGAATTAGACAGGGAATGGAGGACTCTAAGAAATACAAATCTTACATTTCAAGAGGAACAGAAAATTAAAGCAGACGATTTTTGGCGTCATATTTCAAAAATAAAAAAGGCGATTCGTCTCAAATGTTTCCTTTATTGGCCCTATTTGCACAAAATTTGTTAACATTGCCACATAGCAGTGCCAATGTCGAGCGGCTGTTTTCTGCGACCAATTTGATGAAAACTAATATCAGAAATAGACTTTCTACTGAAACGCGGACAGGCTGTCTTTTCACGAAAAGTGGCTTAACCTCCTAAGACCCCGGGTACATTTTTATGGACAAATTAAATTACGGTCATCAGTCCCAATCCAACATCTACCTCTGTAGTCAGTGAGACCCGCTGTACATTTTTCTGCACAGAGTGTACCAATGAGTACTCAAAAAATATAGCTCTGGGTCTAAGGAGGTTAAAAAAAACCGCGAACCTTCACAAGAACATAATATATTTTTTAATAAATTTATGTAGGTATAAATTAAATTTGCCTGAAAATGAATAAATTGTATAACAACACACTCATTTTGTTCAGTTTTACAAAAAGTTCGTAGATCTACGAACTTTACATACGCAAATTTTACTAATTCTACGTAAATTTCTAATGTGGTCTACGCCTTTTTCAAAATCCGAGTTGGCAACACTGGATACAGGCTCGAAATTTCAGTATCGTTACTCCTGCCTGATAAAAGAAATGTAGGTGTTGAAAAAAACATTTGTTTTTTATTTAAACAATTAAATAAACTTAAAAAAAAACAAAAATAAAAAATAATGTAAATTAAAATGAATATATAAATCTTCACGGGTTTGAACCTACATGCTACTGAATGATAACTATGACATATTCTGTGAGGGGGTTACCAATTAATGCTTCTGTCTGTACATAGTAGACATTAATTTAGGTGTATCATTTATTTTAGAGAACTGATGTCCAGCTCAAGAAATGCTTTGATAATTTAAAAATACGGCAGAAAAGTGTTCTCACTGAAGAAAAGCGGGAGCGGATGAGAACTGGTGGGGGGCCTTATATACCGAATGAGCCACAGCCGGGAACAAGCGAGGAGACACTAGTAGCTGAAGCTCTATATGAGCAAACAGATGTGGAGATTGAGGGTGTCTTTGACAGTTACACTATTTATGATTCTGAAGGTAAGTTTTTCTTACAATAACATCACACACATTATTATAAATGCGAAAAGTTGGATGGATGGCTGCTCGTTACTTTTTCACAACAAAACTACTGAACGGATGAGGCTTAAAATTTTGCATAGGTGTAGCAGTAAAACAAAGGCCATGTTTAATCCCATACTTCAGTTCCCATGGGATATAATTATTAATACTTTTCCATAAAAAAACGTGTGTGAAATCGCAGGCAGCAACTAGTTTTTTTGATAGTAAGTGACAAGACAGGCAAATGCATTGATGCTACACCATACAATTATTTAATTTAAGTCATGGAAACACACCACTACACTAAACCTAGGCAATGATGACTTGTTGGTTTTTAATTTTATTAAAATATTATTCGTGAATTTAGATGCCGTAGTGGTGGAAATGGTGGGAATAGCAGAATCGCAGCATTTGGAGATACCACCACGTCGTGACACTCCACCACCCCCACCACGACGTGATACTCCACCACCCCCACCACGACGTGATACTCCACCACACCTACCACGTCGTGATACTCCACCACATCCAGCCTCCCCACCGCGGCGTCCATTGTCCCAGCAAACTGACTTTGGTGCAGGCCCATTACGAGGTAAGTTTTATTATAAACACCATGCAGTTTAACAGTTACTTATATTTGTTATTAATTATGTAGGTACTATTTGGTCTCAAACAATGTTTTTTAATCTAATTTCAGGACCAAGAAATGTGAGGTCCAGAGTAATTGAAGAAGAGTTCCATGTAAGGCAGCAGGCATATGAAAAAAAAGAAAAAAGAGAAGAGGAACTATTTGATTATCAAAAAAAAGAAAGGATTTTTTTGATGATGGCGGAGCAGTCATATTTGACTGCTAAGGCAAAAAAAGAGGCTGCAGAAGAATTAGTCCGCTGCAACAAGGCCAAGAGGGAGTTGGCAGAATATGAATTGGAAATAAAGAAAAACAATGTTTAATTTCAATTATGTTTGTCTTTTAATTTTCAACCTATAGAGATAATCACAGAGAATCTTATCTTAATGCCTAGAAATAAAAGCTGAATGTGTAATAATGCCTTTGGCTGGCTCTTGAGTATTATAAACTGGGACATCACTAATACTTTCAGTATAGGTTCATTAGTTCTTAACTAAAATGCCTAGAAATAAAAGCTGAACGTATAATACTGCCTCTGGCTGTGTCTTGAGCATTGTATACGGGGACATCTTCTATCTCTACTTCAGGCTCCAGTACAGGTTCATTAGTTCTTAAGCATATATTATGCAGAGCAGCACAAGAAACAATAATATTGCAGGTATTTGGTATACTATTCTGTAATTTTCTGTACAAACATGCAAAACGTCTTTTTAATACACCATTTACAATTTCAATTATGTTCCTTGTTAATATGTGTGCTCGATTGTATCGGTGTTGTGGGTCTGTTTGAGGATTTGGCAGTGGAGTGTACATAAAGGCAGTCTGCGCATACCCTCCGTCTCCCACTAGAATGCCACTTCCAGCCAGATCGCCTTCTTCGAATCTTAAGCAGCACCTGCTATTGCTGAAAATGCGGGAATCATGAACAGACCCTGGCCATCGAACAACAATATCATAAATTTCCATTCCAGGCCCACAAACTATTTGAACATTAATGGAAAACCAGCCTTTTCTGTTTCGGAAGATTTCACCTCTTTCTCTGGAAGGATTTTTTATTGGGATATGCGTGCAATCAACACATCCGATTACTCCTGGAAACCCTGCAATACGGTGAAATTTTCTCTTAACATCTATCCTTTCATTTGATCCCGGAAATTTAATATATTGTCCTAATTTCAAAGCCAATCTCTTCGAAATAAGTGCTACCGTCTTTGATACTACGGACTGGGAAATTTTATGTAAGTCGCCGCAAACTATCTGAAACATAAAAATAATTTATCTATTGTTTTGTAAACTGTAGACAGAAACACGATTATACGAAGCAAAAATGGAAAGCCCACCTGAAAATTTCCAGTGGCGTAAAATCTCAGAGCGATTAACACTTGCAATATTGGCGTCAAAGGTAACCCACGATTGTTGACACTGTTGTTAATTTCCAGCAACGGTAATAGTATGTGCACAACCGAGTCTTTGCTGAGGCGGTATCTTCTACGGAATTCACCAGCGTCGTAAACCTCCAAAGGGTTTTCAGCATCTCTTAAATACCTTCGTGATGGGTAATTGTAGGCTTCATCATCGTAAATGTCATAAATGAAATTGAGATAGTCTCCAAAATCCATTATTTATAACAACAAACTCGTTTGAGGAGCCCTCAAGGTAGGTCGCGAGGTACCTTGAGATGACAGGTTAATTTCTCGACTCGTATGAGAAAATTTTCTAAGGTTAGTTCGAGTGGATAAACTTTTTACGATCAAGCATACCGAAACGCATTTGGAGGTTGAGTAGAGGTTGAGTCGAGGTCGAGGTAACAACTAAAGATATGGGGGTTACCCCCATATCTTTATAATACCCGCATATCACATATAAGTGTCTGTATTTTTTTAATAATGACTCTGCACTGCAAGTAGGTATTGTTCGAAACTGGCGGTGCTACATCTTTTGCTTGTGGTTAAACAAGACAAAACAGTTAAACACCGCACAGTTGAATAGTCGTCTGAAAAGCTTTTTGTACCACACACGGGATTTGAGCCGTGCCGTGTGGTGCCGGCATAGAATTTCACCACCCCAACTCTTCCCGTGGGTGTCGTAAGAAGCGACTAAGGGAAACACACCTGGGGGCGGGCAGCAGCGCGTTCTGCAGAACAACTACACCAAACTGCGATCCCCAACCCGCATGCCCAGCGTGGGGATTATGGGCAATAACCCCCAAATAATGATGCCATCTATGGCGCTCATTAGGGGAGGCCTATGTCCAGCAGTGGACTATTATAGGCTGGTGATGATGATGATGTTGATGACGGGATTTGAGACGTTCGGTTCGAGTGGTTGGGCGGCTCCCATGTGTTTGTTGTAATCCAGAACTAAACTCGGTTTATACAAGGTGTAACAAAATATGTGTATTAAGCCGAAGGGGGATGTTTCAGACCCCAATGTTGATCAGTTGTGGGGGGGAGATAATTAAAAATTCCTATTTTTCGTTTCCCATACAAAAAGTTTTAATTTACTAGTGCCTTTAAAAAGTAACAACCCTATCCGGGTAACCTATACATACCTACTACAACTGCAGGTAGGTAGGTATTTATCTTCGTAGAGTTCAGCTATGGCGGGGCGGGAGACTAACGGTTAGGGTGTCGCAAAAAGGGTCCCACACTTAGAAAAATTTTCATCGATTTTGTATGGGGCTGAGACTTAGAAAAATTTTGATCGATGCCTAACTGTCCCCGACGACGAGTGTAAAGAATCGCGTTCGCGATAGCTCCGGCGCTGCGGGAAGTGCAGCCTCTCCGCCATTGCGTAACAAGGGACAGGCACCGCGCGAGCCGCAGCGGCTGAGGCTGGTCGCCGAAGGCGACCAAAAAGCCGAAGCTGCGGAGGTGAGCTTGAGTCGAGGTCGAGGTAACAACTAAAGATATGGGGGTTACCCCCATATCTTTATAATACCCGCATATCACATATAAGTGTCTGTATTTTTTTAATAATGACTCTGCACTGCAAGTAGGTATTGTTCGAAACTGGCGGTGCTACATCTTTTGCTTGTGGTTAAACAAGACAAAACAGTTAAACACCGCACAGTTGAATAGTCGTCTGAAAAGCTTTTTGTACCACACACGGGATTTGAGCCGTGCCGTGTGGTGCCGGCATAGAATTTCACCACCCCAACTCTTCCCGTGGGTGTCGTAAGAAGCGACTAAGGGAAACACACCTGGGGGCGGGCAGCAGCGCGTTCTGCTGAACAACTACACCAAACTGCGATCCCCAACCCGCATGCCCAGCGTGGGGATTATGGGCAATAACCCCCAAATAATGATGCCATCTATGGCGCTCATTAGGGGAGGCCTATGTCCAGCAGTGGACTATTATAGGCTGGTGATGATGATGATGTTGATGACGGGATTTGAGACGTTCGGTTCGAGTGGTTGGGCGGCTCCCATGTGTTTGTTGTAATCCAGAACTAAACTCGGTTTATACAAGGTGTAACAAAATATGTGTATTAAGCCGAAGGGGGATGTTTCAGACCCCAATGTTGATCAGTTGTGGGGGGGAGATAATTAAAAATTCCTATTTTTCGTTTCCCATACAAAAAGTTTTAATTTACTAGTGCCTTTAAAAAGTAACAACCCTATCCGGGTAACCTATACATACCTACTACAACTGCAGGTAGGTAGGTATTTATCTTCGTAGAGTTCAGCTATGGCGGGGCGGGAGACTAACGGTTAGGGTGTCGCAAAAAGGGTCCCACACTTAGAAAAATTTTCATCGATTTTGTATGGGGCTGGGAATTTTGATATATTTTTTTATATATATATAACATATATTTTTTCTTATGCCATCGTAAAGAGGGTCACTAGGGGTGCAACTTTGGTTCAGCTGATTGACCCCAAAGTTCTATGACCTCGGCGCTAGAGTTCAAACTGTGTCCGATACAGATACAGATACCGATACAGAGCATTCCGATAAGAGTTGATTAGGTTCAATTTGAGTGGCGGATCCGACACAGAGTACCCCGACTCCACGTGGTCTTGTGCGTAGCGCCCCTAGAGTTTAACCGTATGTTATCGTTCGTAGGTCACTTGTAGGTACACAATCACAGACTAGTAATTCACTTACTTCAGCACTAGCACTAGGTATCTTTTTAGGCATCAACAGTCTCACTCACTTTAGCACTAGTTAGGTATGCACATTTACCCAAGATACAGAGATCGGGCTAGCTCTAGTAGCGGTTAGACGTAAACAACTCAGTTATTATCGCCATTTTACGACGTTCAATGACTAGGCAGACGGAACGTTTGAAAGTTACGCGCGCTGTCTAGCTCAGTCCCGTCGTACTAATATTCCGCGGCAATCACTACATTATGGACCCAAAGACGCGTTTCATATTCATTTGAAACGCTTTCCCATAAAATCAGCTGATTGGCCTAATTTTGTACAAGGAGTAATTTTTTAATCATGTGATATTTACAAAGTCATACAACAAAAGTTGCTCAGTTAAATGATACTACAAGGAATGTTCCGCTTAGCTTTTTCACCTTTCTTATCAATATAACAACAGGTGTTATATTTTGCTATTGCACATTTTGTCATTGAAAAGTTCTGTCTTTGGCGCGTTTTGACTTTTTGTTGCCTTTACATTTTACTGATTGCACATTTTGACGCTAGAAGATTTGTGCGTTTTAAAGTTTTGACAATAGTCCCAACTGAAAGTTTTGACAGTTGCACATTTTGTCGTATGTTCCTTTGGACCGTCAGTGCATTTTGGCATAGTATCTTTAAGGACCCGGCGCCGGTAAGGGCGCCGGGTCGGGGGACGGTCCAAAGGAACAAACTACAAAATGTGTAATCCTCAACGACAAAATGAGCAAATGCCATTAATGTATCTGCGATGAAATGCTCCAGCGTCAGAATGTGCATTTTACATAAAGAGCAAATGTTGGAATGATCATTCATTACACCATAATGTTTCTAGGACTTGATGTGCAAGGTGAAGAGTAATGTGACGGAAACTTTAATGGACAAATATTTATAGCAACTCGAAATTATAATACGGTACGGTATATAATATAAATAAAGACATTTTTGACGGTGACGACAATGACGACCCACAACCACTACCAGCTTACAGAGACATGGAAATGACAGGTAACATAACTTCACAACTAGAGACGATATTGCAGACTGAAGACGCAACAAATGACAGGGATTTGCAAGCCATCTTACCGGAAGGCTGCTTCACTTTCAACTGGTCTAAGGACAAACGAGACTTTACGGCCAAGCGCGAAACTTTTCTTGGAACGCCTGGACCGATTTTCGACATGACAGATGACACAGATCCGGTTGGAATATTTGAAATGATGTTCGACGTGGAGTGTGTAGACCTATTGGTAACAGATACCAATAGGTATGCAAGCCAAAAAATTGAGGCTCTGAGACACTCCAACCAAATGACTGCAAACTCCCGTTTCAGTCGATGGACACCGACTGACAGACCTGAAATTATAACTTTTTTAGCCCTGACAATAGTCCAAGGCTTGTATCCACTCCCTTACGATGAAGATTTTTTTAGATTCAATGGGTTTGGTACAATGCCTTACATTCCAAGAATAATATCATACAACCGGTACTTACTGATGAAGACTATAATCCACTTTGCCAACAACGACACACAGACTGACGGACAAAGTCTCTCTAAGTTGTACAAAATTCAGACTGTAATTGACTACCTTAACCAAAAGTTTACTTCTCTTTATAACCCAGAACAGGAAATCGCCATTGATGAGTCGCTCCTAAAGTGGCACGGCAGACTCAGCTTTGCCCAAAAAATAGCTACAAAAGCTGCACAAGTAGGCGTAAAAACCTACAAGTTGTGCGAGTCGTCCACCGGCTATCTTTGGCGATTTTTTGTTTACACCGGGAAAACGACAACAGAACCGACGACGACAGATGACAATGACGAAACTGAAAACGACGACCATGACGACAGACCGGACCGGACAGAACAGGGACATAACTTGCAGGGACCGGACTACAGAACAGACCGACTAACGCCACAGCCAAAATTGTATACGACCTGATTGAACCACTTTTGGACCGAGGTCACACTGTAATAATGGACAACTTTTACAATAGTCCATTATTAGCAAGGTGCCTCAAACGACGAAAGAGTGACTGTTACGGAACTCAGAGACTTAACAGGGAATTTATTCTGCAATCCTTACGGACTATGACCAAGACTGACCTCAGACAAGGCGAAATAGTGGTTAGCTTTTGTTCCGATCTGTCGGTGATAGTATGGCGAGACTCTAACTTAGTTAGTATGATCTCGACGTACCATCAGCTTCAGATCGGAACCCGAGAGACCTACCACAGAACATTACACGGTGTAACATTATACGTTTACTAAGCGAAAGGGGGTGAATTTCCACCCCCCCGGGGGACCAACTTTTGTTCAACGACTTTTCGAATTTCGATCGGTATCTCGGAAAAAACTGCATCAAAGTTTCAACATGGACAGCTGATTTTTTACGAAGTGACAACCATAAAGGCAGCTGTTTCTTGACGTCATGACGTCAATGACGTCAGTGTGGTCACAGATGTAAAGTGATTGATAGATAGATTCATCATTACTAAAAGAGAAAAACGCCTTTAGCTTCACTGAGGCAAATTGTCGTAAGTTTGTCACAAAATTATGGCTAGATTCACATTTCATTTTGAAGGTTGAAGTTACGTGAAGTTCTTCAATTTTGAAGGTAAACGTTACGTGAAGTAACTTACCTAAAAACTACCAAATAAGTCTTTCCGTTATTAAATGTTGTTAGCTGTCCGGTCTTTCCAAACACACAATCTTTGACCCTCACTCACACACAAAGACGCGCGGCCGCTGGCGGCGGTATCTACATACAAACAAAGCCGCGCGGCCGGCGGTATCGACAAACAAAAGAGAGCGACGCCAGCGCCACGACCACAGCACAGTATACAAATGGACAGTATGGATGGAAACTAAGCCTAGTTGATGTAATAAATACCTACGTTCCATTATAGCACTAGGGTTATAACTTTACGGCGCGCGCAGACACAACAGCCCAGTTGGGCGCGGGGAACGTTTAATATGAGCGGCTGCAAACCGTACCGCGAGTCGATCAAAAAATGCGTGTGAAAATTAGTAATTAAAAACATGTTTATTCTGAATTTTTACAAATCATTCACAGTAGGGTACTGTTCATTAGTCATAAATGATATGTATTTTTCCAGCATTATTTATTAATATTATTAAATATTATGAAAAAAAAAACGTGCATATAAATTAAAGGCAAACATCCTAATTTACCAAATACCAAGATGAATGTTAATTAAATGTTAAAAAAGTTGCATAGATTTCTCACTCATCTACCCACACGACAAAAGAACCAAACAAATTTTTGAAATATTCACAGATAAAAATACATATATCTTTTCTTCAATTGTGAATATCTCAGAAACCTGATGCTGTATGAGATTATGTCATAGAAATTTTTGCAAAATATAAACAGTATCTTCAAACCCCTAAATAGTGTCAGATGCAGCTAGAAAGAAATTGAAATTATTTGTAAAAGAGTAAAATAGCGCAAACCATCAAGCGAAAAACATCAAAACAACTAGAAAATTCCAACACCGAAATCTCGTCTGCACGAACCTCACTTTGAGAACGTCATTGGGCTCCCCAGAGCCCACCTCTCAACCACTGCGTATTTTTTTTATTAGCCTTTGATAATTTCGTTGAATCTAAATCAAATGAGGGCGTAATTGGTTTATAGTAGAAAACTATTCTAGGAAGATTATTCTATACAGATTTGGTATTATTTTTGAAGAAATCATGTTTATTACTCGATGAAAAGGCTGAAAAAAAAATTGCTTTCCCATACAATCAGCTGATTGGCCTAATTTTGTACAAGGAGTAATTTTTTTTGTGATATTTACAAAGTCATACGAGTACAACAAAAGTTGCTCAGTTAAATGATACTACCAGGAATGTTCCGCTTAGCTTTTTCACCTTTCTTATCAATCAATATAACAACAGGTGTTATATTTTGCTATTGCACATTTTTTCATTGAAAAGTTCTGTCTATGGCGCGTTTTGACTTTTTGTTGCCTTTACATTTTACTTATTAAAGAATATTTATTGGGTATTTATCGCGTACCTTTTGTTTTTATTTTCCCCTACGTTTCCATCGCGTTGCAGCGATCGTGGTCACGGGGCGACTGTCGCCCCGTGACCTATCAAAAGTGCGATCGTGTGCCACAATCAGATTCTTCACGAAAAAGGCTCGGACCGAGTGGACTAGCAAGAGTAGCTTCATACGAGCAGACTGTGTATTAGATGCTGTTGATACCTAGTACCCTTTCAACATCTATAAATGGAATGTGTGCAATAAGTATTATTAAGCAATAGGTACCTATCCCGAGGCGTAGCACTTTGTCTAATTTTATACGAGAAAAGCGCGTGCTCAGCCACGGTCAGAAGCGTTTTATATATGATACTCTATCTGTGGGTTACACTTCCTACCTGAATGGATGTAAATGAAATCCGGCACAGAGATGAGTAGATGGTAACACAGGAAAGGAAATAAAGAGCATTTCCTCAATAAATATCTCCTAATTTTTTTCTTTCTTTCAGATGAACTTCCACAAGAAGCTACAACCACGGCAATGATCATAGAAAAAATGGACCAATTATTTGATGCGATAAATGGAGAGACTCCAGATCTCAAAAGGGGAAGAAATTTCTAACAAATATGATTTTGCTGAAAGTATTTACATGTAGAAAACATCTCATTGTGTGTGGCGATTTTAACATAGATATTTTAGCAAATCCCCTAGCCGATAGATTGCTCAATTTATTCAAATGCTTTAGCTTACAACATCTTTTTAATGACCCTACTAGGGTAACCCTAACATCTGCCACTTGTTTAGATAATATTTACTGCAGTCAATCTCCAATCTACAAAGCAGTAATCACTCATTTCAAATCAGACCACTATGGCCAGAGTGTTAAATTTAGTTATAATTTGAAAGAGAGTAACGATGTTGAAAAATTTACCTACAGGCCTATCACAGAGAGCCGTATTAAGAATTTTCAAAGCAAAGTTGAACTAGCTGTAGCTAATATATCATGCTCTGATAACCCTAATAAACTATTTACCAAACTTTTTGATGCCTTATGCAAAGAACACAATGAAGTATTTAAACTTAAAACTTGCTCAGTGAGAGACAGGGTCGGATTTACTGATTGGGCCACTCCCGGCATTTATAGAAGTAGGGATAGACTGTATAACCTTTATAGTGATAGGAAAGCTATGTTACATGATCCTGCGTTCCTTCAGTATGTAACCAACTACTCGAAAACATTTAAAAAAGTCTGTAACACAGCCAAATGCCTATTCTTGAGGAAAAAGATAGTAAACTCATCAAATAAAATAAAAGCAACGTGGAGATTAATAAATAACGAAACCGGTAAAACAAAGCCACATAATAGAGAAATAAGGTTAAAAATTAATAATTCAATTCTTATACATGCAAAAGATATCGCCGATGCTTTTGATGCTTTCTTTTCTGATATCCCAAAAGTTGTCACCCGATCTCTAAACTCCTCTACTTCAATGGCGGTTGAATTGTTAGAATCATCTGTTGTAAAATGTAATGAAATCTTTATCTTTAGTCATATAAATGCTAATTATGTAGTTAAAACGTTTAAATTAATCAACGTCAAAAATACTGAGGATCTCTGGGGTATTTCCACCAAAGTACTAAGTTCAATCATCAGGGAAGTGGCTCCCTGTTTGGCCTTTATTTTCAATAGTTGCGTTGACGCAGGTGTTTTTCCTGATCTCATGAAATATAGCAAACTTGTTCCTCTTTACAAATCTGGTAGCCACACTGATCCAGCCAATTACAGGCCAATTTCCATACTTCCTGCTTTTAGCAAAATCTTTGAGAAAATAATTCTTACTCAGTTAACCTGCCACTTCAACGTTAATAGGCTATTCCATAAAAATCAATTTGGATTCACTAAAGGTAGATCGACAACAGATGCAGGTACAGTTCTAATAAAGCATATATTCGATGCCTGGGATAAAGCAAAAAATGCTATTGGTATATTTTGTGACCTTTCTAAAGCTTTTGACTGTGTAGATCATGGTACTCTAATTATGAAATTGAAACACTATGGTATTAATAACAAGGCACTGGACCTTATGCAATCATATCTATCTGATAGAGTTCAAAAAGTTGATATTGGTAAAGAAAGATCTAGGGGTTCAAAGATTGAATTAGGCGTTCCGCAAGGATCAATATTAGGACCATTTCTATTTTTAGTATATGTAAATGATCTCCCTTTTTTAGCGAAAGATCTTTGTGATATAGTCTTATTTGTTGATGATACTTCGTTAATTTTTAAAGTTGACAGGAATAAAAATAATTATGACGATGTAAATAGTTCTCTTTCACAAATACTAGATTGGTTCACCGCCAATAATCTCTTACTAAATGCTAAAAAAACCAAATGCATAAAATTTATGTTACCCAATGTAAGAGATTTCCCTACTAAAATTATGCTTAGGGATGAGATCATTCCTCTTGTAGAGTCTACCATTTTCTTAGGGCTACATATTGATTCCTCTCTTCAATGGAGACCGCATATTGATGCTCTCGCAGGCAGACTTAGTTCAGCTGCCTATGCAGTTCGAACAATTAGATATATTACCGACGAAGATACAGCTAGGTTAGTTTATTTCAGTTACTTCCATAGTATTATGTCCTATAGTATTTTGCTATGGGGACAGGCGGCTGACATACAGACTATCTTTGTACTACAAAAAAGGGCGATCCGTGCGATCTATAAATTAAAGCCACGCGATTCTTTGAGAGAATTATTTAAAGAAATAAATATCTTGACCGTAATATCGCAATACATCTATGAAAATTTAATGTATACGCATAAAAACAGAGATAACTTTTTGAAAAACTGTGATGTTCACGCTAGAAATACAAGAAGTAAAAACAAATTACACATTCCATCATACAGATTACATAAGGTAGGGAAATCATTTATGGGAAATTGTGTGCGCTTCTATAATAAGCTTCCATCTGAAGCAACTGAGCTCCCTATTCGTAAATTTAAACAATATATAAAACAAAATCTTATTAAGAAAGCCTTTTACTCTATAGATGATTACGTTAATGATACTAATGCTTGGCCAGATGTCGCTCCATTCCACACCGACAATAGCATGTAAGAAAATGAATGTTGTGTTTAGTTACATATCCATATGTATTTTAATAATTATTGACATGTATCTAAATCACACTAAACTTAGATTTAGATAGGCAAAAAAAACATTGTATTAGACACATAAGTTATATATGAATGTACTAGTGGTTTCTTTTTCACTTCTTCCACTAGTGGACAAAAAATTGAAGTGAAGAGAAATCAATAACATATTTTATTTCTTTTTTATAATAATTTATCTGTTTGAAATTTGACTTGTCTAAGTGCTTATTTTGTAAGCCTAAAGAAATAAAGTTATTGAATCTGAATCTGAATCTGAACCCAAAGAAGATCCCCATCTGAAATACTTCATCGAAATGAAGAGGTTCTCCACGAAATGAGATTTGTTGGTGCTAGGTCCAAGCCGCCGTCAATTGATGGATTCGTTCGATCGAACGCTGAATGCACCTATCAAAAAATTTGTACAATTGTTATGGTGTGAAGACCTTGGCCACGCGACGGCTTAACCAAGACCCACTTGAAAATTGTTTTGGTTGCATTCGCAGCAACTGTGGATCCAACCCTAATCCAAATACAGTGCAGTTTATTGCCGCACTCAAAACGGCAATAATTGGGAATTTGTTGAATAGCAGCAAGAATAAAAAATTTAAGGACGATAATAGACGTAATTCTTAGCGATTTAAAGTCATTTTTAAAGCAAAATATCGAGCCCTCAGTCTCAACTGTGACTGATGATAACTCACACGATTTAACAGCAGACGTAGAAGCTGGGGCAACTGTTATGCCTCAGTGTTCTGGGGAAATCCAGGCATGTGCGTATGTTTGCGGTTTTATGGTAAAAAAAACTAGCACCAGATTGCAAACAATGCCAACCCACAATGCTTGCCGATCAGAACACTGAGGTATGCCATTTATTTACCAGCTTCAAAGAATATGAAAGCATGCGTAGCAGCTTTCATATGCTCAGAAATTTAAATTTTACCCAGGCTGTTGAAAATTCCGCAACTATTGTAAATAATTAAGTAAAAGAACAAGGATGTGGCATATTTAAAAAAAAAATTAGTAGAAAAATTAGACAATGATATAGATTTTGAGTGGTTGAAAGGAAGTCCTCAGCATTTCAAAAAAAAATAAGTTGCATATAATTGTGTCCACCATATGCATATGCCTAAAACGGCATTGTTTGCTAAACCAACTATTTTACTCGTTACATTAAAACGAGAATAAACGACCCTCCCTATGAACATCGTGTGGATTTCGAAAGTACCAGGATAGCATAAGATACCAGAGTGGTTTCTTTCTAAGGTCGGAGGATGGACAAGCAAATATTGCAATGAAATGCATTCGTCAAATCCAATGTTGGTCAAAACCTGTAATAATCATCGCAGAGTCCTACGTTCGTCAGGTGGTGCTTACTAACCCAGTATTTCATAAGTATTTTAACGAAACGAAATACACATGGTCGTTACAGCATGTCATATTTTTTTTTATCCCAATAAAAAAATCTACATATTCTTGTGAGCAAACATTTTCGTCCATGAATCAAATTAAAAGCAAATTAACCGACGACAATTTACAGTCGTGCCTTAAATTAAAAACGAGTAATTACTTGCCAGACATAAGCAAGCTTTCGAAAACAATGCAAGGACACCGTTCCAACTAAAACTAAAATATACTTAATGTAATTAATAAGAGAGTTATTTTAATAAATGTCTAGGTAAATAAATATTATTTGTTTCATTTCCCGCATGGTTTAAAACTGTAACAGTGTCACTCAATATATTTTTATTAAGCTTTGTAGTATGAAGCAAATTAGATTAGACTCTAATTATTAGACTAATAAAATTCATGCTGCGGCTCTTTGAAGGCATGGGAAAATCTACGAACTTGATATTTGACTCATTTGGTTGGTAAGTCTGCCGACCCCTGTTCTAGTAGAATAAACAATGCAATTTGTGCCCCATGGGTGAACTATCAGAAATCCTTTATTAAAATCGGATCAGCGCGCGGTATGTAACAGACAGACAGACAAACAGGCCTAAATTTTAATACGCAGTTATAATAATATTTTAAGTAGTGATTATAAATAAAGTATAGATTATTTTAGTATAGTGTTCTGTGGAGTTTTACGCTAGTGATTATTTCCACTTACCTTAATGTGATAGCTAGTCTTTCCGCAGGTGCGATGCTTTTCCGCATGTTGGTGTCGTGGTGCTTTAATCCAGCATATAATAGAGCATGTAGTTCCCAAAACGTACCTATACTTAAACAAAAATGTTTGAAAAACTTTTTTGGATGGTTTAGAAGATTATCGAAATGTTCGTTGCATTTGTGTACATTCGTTAAAATTGGATGTATCCAATAACTAAGGTTTCGTCTTCTACGACGACGTCTTTTTATCAAAAGTAGCGCAATTAAACCTTCTTCGTCCGAGTCCATTATGATACTGCATGCATGGGTTAAAAAAAGTAGCAGCCAACGACCGCAAGTGGCGACCACAAGTGGCTGGTAGCGAGCTTCAGCTACCTTTGCGGCCGCTTCTAGCTTCTCGTGGCGGCGTTCGTGGCTGTGACCGGTGGCCCGTGTGCGGCGACACTAAGCCTGTTCATCAGACCTATAGTGAAACACCATGTCACGAATCCGTAAGTACAGTGAGATTTCAGAAAAAAAAACAGAACGACTTATAATGTACTTTGCGAGACATTTTTGAATGTATTTACCGTTTACTCTCTGTAGATCTAGTGATCAAGATCCAATTGGTTCTATTGAGACGAGTAACCACATTTTTTTAAACAAAAATCAAAAGGATTTTGTAGGACATTGTTTAGAAGTCTTACCTCAAAATTCTAAATAATGTCCTACAGAGATGTAGGTATTAGAAGATGCATGTGAAGTACCATTTCTGACTGTACCATTGTAATCATAGTAGTTTTATTTGGAATAAAATCCATGTTTCAAAATAGTTCGATCCGTCAGTATAACAATTTGGAAAAAAAAACATCCTAACAGTTCGACTATCGAACTACTGGTAGGACTGGATGGAATAAAGGGAGACGTTCGACGTAAACACATAGAGTAGTCTTAGCTCAGAGATGCGCACCAGCATAGAAACTTAGTAAAAATTCACATCCAAGATTTTGTAGTAACACTGGCATTTCCATGCGGTAAAAGTTAAATAAAGTTTATACCTACACAAAACAAAAAATATTAAGTTTTTTTTTTTGTTATCATACAAGATCTGCCGGTCAGATTATTACTGTAAATAAAATTACAAAAAAATTTGTAAGTTCATTTAAACGTTGTATTTTTTTAAGGACAAGCAGACCCACTCGGCTACATAATAAGACCGCAATCCAGGTGCAGCAGCCCATCAAGGTAAAAAAACCATTTTTCAAATATTATCACTTGAATATTAAATATTTGCAGAGTTTTTCAATTATTTGATGAGTATTTTTTTTTCAGCATACCTGAATTGGCGTATGGTGTGTGCCGATGAATATAAGTAAGGGTTTTAGATTTATTAAGTAAAACTGGAACATTATTTTAGTAAAATTAAAAACTTTTAAAACGACCTACTAAAATAGTAGTTAGGAGTTAATAATTAGTTCTGATTTTTGTTCTTCGATTCGAACACTTTCAATCGAGAAATGTTATACTTGAATAATTGATTTAATTATAACTTTTTTAAAATTTTAGGTCAAAATCCATTGCGGCGTGCCGGCGTTTCAGCGTCACCACTGCAGCAGCTCCAGTCTCCACCACCACCACCACCACCACCAAAAAACAAATATCTTGTAGTAAAATATTATTGATTTGCTCTGATATGATATCTCTAAATGTTAGATATTCGGCAATTTTCTGCGTAATAACTGGTGACTGAGAAGGGCCTAAAAGTTTATCTGGCAGCATAGGAAAAAAGCTCGATAAGTGTCTCGACTTACAAGTAGAAGCATTTGAACCGATTGCCATAGTATTGCCCGAACTATCTACTGATTTGTAAAGCACCGATCAAAAATACTTGTACCAGATGTGCTCTGCGATTTCCGCTGGTGCGGTTTCATTAAACTTGGCTGCCCGAGACCCTGGAAGATTGGTACATTCTCGGTGGTTGACTTTCGCTAACAGAATTCTTCGTTTATACATTGGTACTGCAAATCCGTCAAAAAACTTGAAGGATATAGCCACTTTCATCATGAAAGTTTATGCACCAACCTGGTTTGACATCAAGACAAAATAATGTTGCAAATATGGTCCAATACATGTATTTAAAATGATTAAAAGGTGTTTGTACTTGGAAGATGACCTAAAAAGTATCGTCATAAAGACTATTCAAAGAAATTCCTTCTTCGCACACCCAGAAAATGTTTTGCTGGCTGTGCTCCATGACGAAGACGAACACGTAAGAGAACTGGCTGTTCAGAGAATTTTGAAAGCAAGAAGAGAGTACAAAGGTAAGACAGTTCGCGAATTTCTACTTCCAAAACTAAGAATTGATGCGTCATGTTACTATAATTTAATAGATTGGACAAATTAAAAGATAACTGAACCTCGAATAACTATGAAATTGAGTGACTCTGAAATTTCAAACACTTTTTCAAGAGGAATAGAAAAGTATCCTTGCCACACTCAGGCAATAGAGGTGCGTTAAGCTCGTAACAGAAGCTTCGTTATCTGTTTGCGCTCCAGAATCAAGGGATGGATTCATTCGTACGAGGATAAAAGCCAGGGAAGACATACCACTTTTCGACACGAAATGACAATTTTTTCGAGATTAATGTAGGTAGCGACAATACGACCGATTCAGGTCATTAATAAATTAGTTTTATGGTGTTTTTTTGCAGAGTTCTAATAGATATTCATTGTTTTTATAATTTTAAAGATAAATTTAGCAATAATAATAGTAGGTATATTAATAAAGTTTTCTGTGTAAGCTAAAAACTGTGTTTTTTCTAAAATTCAAACCCAATGCGCAACCTCAAGATATTAACTTAGATCGCTGAAATTTTGACTAGATAATTATTTTAATGCGGGTCATCGATTGATAATACAGGAAGAAAAAAATTTTCACTCCACCCTAATGGATACCTACTGGTAATTTAAGAAATACCTTTCAAATATAATAAGGTTTATTCAATAATCAACTTAACAAAATATCTT
This sequence comes from Eupithecia pulchellata, assembly GCA_963931895.1. NCBI lineage: Eukaryota > Metazoa > Arthropoda > Insecta > Lepidoptera > Geometridae > Eupithecia > Eupithecia pulchellata. Next base: position 7,743,461 of record OZ007534.1, on the reverse strand, counting down.
ATTCTTAATACTTCTTGAGTGAGATCCATAATCTTATTATTTATTTATTTATGAACTTAATTTTCTTATTGATTCATAAGCAGTGTCATATGACTACACTCAAATTCCCATTCATCTCCAAATTATTAATTATAATGTAAACTTCACTTGCCATCTATTATTTAAAAATGTTAATTATTATGATTACAGCTTGGCAAAAATGTCTTGAAACGGAACTATTTTTTTTGTATATTGGCAACATTCTCAAAATAATGACGTTTCATGTAAACAAAGATTACGAATTCTCAGATTTTTATCTTGGAGCGATCAAACGGTGATTAAAATACGCAAAAGTGAAAAATAATGAATAAAACTGTTAGAAGTGCTGCCAGGGAGGTTATTTATAAGGTATACAGACGATGTCTGATGGAATTTGAGGCCAAAACGATTCTTTCGGATCTCAACAATGTTTATCAAAGAACCGCCGATATGACAGGTATGTGAGAGTTTGTTTTATAATTTTTAGTTGAATCAAACGTTACTTGATGGCCCCAAAGCAGGATTCGATTAATATCATACGAATAAGTGGAATATTCAACAATAACATCGGACAGCTAGGTTATGTTTATGTTTGTTCTCCGGTACGCTGTTATAGCGCGCTTAGATTAATTGATGGTTTATTCTGCAATTATGTAATAAATAACACCGTAAATTATTATCTCAAATAAAATTAGATACCAACAAGAAGAAACTGATGCAATTTATTTGTATGAAATTAAGTACCTGTATTTTATTTCAATTCAGGTAAATCACTGAGTACTGTAAGAAGAATCGTGCTGGAAGGAAATCAAAATAAAGGGGTATTTAGTACACCTGGAAAACATAGAACAGGTCGTCCCAAAAAAGAGTTAGATGACTTTGACTTATGTGCGATCAGACAAAAAGTTCAATTTTTTTACACTGTGAGAAAACAGGTACACTTATCATTATTTTAGTTATATCTTTTACAACTATTAATGTCATGATGTGATTGTATTGTTTTGTGTACCATTAAAATAAAATAAAATAAATTTTATAGTTATAAATAACAATTACACTTTTAAGAAATTATTTGTAATTTTTTTAATATGAATTTCAATACAATTTTTCTTCAGGTACCGACCTTACGAAACCTACTACCAGTAGTAAAAGAAGATTTAAACTTTGATGGTAGCCGAGAGCATTTACGAAAGGTACTTATAGCCTTAGGGTTTAAATACAAAAAATGTCAGTCTGAAAGAACTGCATTAATGGAACGACCATACATCGCTGCAAAACGGGCAAAGTACCTAAAAATCATAACTCAAAATAGAAACTTACCTGAAGAACTCAGAAAAGATATAGTTTATCTTGATGAAAGCTATGTTCACCAATCGTACAAATTAAAAAAGTGCTGGCAGTCCATTGATGTGAGTGGAATAAAGCACAATGTATCAAAAGGTAAACGTTACATTATTGTTCATGCTGGCAGCGAAAAAGGGTTTATCCCCAATGCTTTGCTGATATTTACTGGAGCAAACAAAAATGCTGATTACCATTCAGAGATGAATAAAAACAATTTTACAAAATGGGTCGAAGAGAAGTTGATTCCCAATTTACCACCGGCATCAATTGTGGTAATGGATAATGCGCCGTACCATTCAGTAGTGTTGAACAAAGCGCCTACCTCGGCTACCAAAATAGCCGAAATAAAGGAATGGTTAATCCAAAATGAAGTACCATTTGATGAAACATTGAAAAAGCCACAGCTGGTGATGCTCGTAAAACGTCACAAGCCAGAGCCTAAATTTGAAATCGATGAACTTTTAGGTGCACATGGGCACACTGTGGTAAGACTTCCACCTTACCACTGTGACCTGAATCCAATCGAGCTTATTTGGGGAATAGCGAAACACAAAATTGCAGCCCAAAATGTAGGTTCAATTGATATAAAGGTACAGTATGTCTTATATGTGCGATACATTGATTGACTTCTAATTTGGATACAGGTGTAATTAAATGTTTCATCTTTATAGGAAGCAGCTGAGCGTGCATTCCAAGCTATAACCGAGAACGATTGGAAAAATTCATGCCAGCATGTAATAAAAATAGAAAAGGAATACTGTGAGAGGGAATTAACAATGTATGAGGAAATAGAGCGATTAGTCATAAACCTCGAAGATGATAGCAGCAGTACTTCCGAATCTGAGTACGACTCTCCTGATTTTGGGGCCAGCTCTAGCCAAGACATGGATATGGAGGGGGTAGAATATTTAGAGGAAGATTTACTAATATAAAATAAAAAAGAATAATATTACTATACGTCTTTGTATAATTCCTAAAATATATTGTTAACACAAGGTGAAAAACATATTTGGAGGAAACATTATTGTAGGTACTCACTATTTATTTTTATTACTTATTATACTTATCGAGAACTCGATGTCCTTGCTCAATAAAACAATATTTACTGATTTTAATAAACTATTTATGTGGACATAAATGTAACATGTAATAGAAATTATAGCTAAGTATCAAGACTAGCTTGGTGCACTTTACGGGTTGCCATACGAATCTACGGTGGCGCCCCCATTATTTTCTACTCTTTTTTGCCAAGCTGTACTTATCGTAGTTTTTATTAATTACTTTTTCATATGAAAAATTTTCTTCAATTTTCAATTATCAATCATTGATATTTTATACCCCATTTCTTCAATTTATCGACGATTATTACTTCTCCACTATTTTTACCATGTGGTATAGATGGATTTTATGTTCTTTGTCACTTGTTTGCTGTATGTTTTGAACTTGCTGATTCAATTTGTAACGCTGTTTCAAGAAGGCAAGGTGCGATGTAGACAGAATTCCTAAAGGTTGGACTATTAGATGCAGGGTCGTTAAACACAGGTCATGAGGAGTTTATAATTGCCATGGAGGAACTAAAACCTGATGTAATGGCTATAAACGAGACGTGGTTGGGTTTACATGAAGAGGAGAAAGCGCCTAGGGTACCTGGTTATCGTTTCCGCCACATCCCTCGACCCTTGCATATAAAGGGTGGACGTGGCGGAGGCGTTGGTTTTTATATCAAGAAGGGTATTTATGTACGCTTCTGTTCCCATCCATTAGCTCCAAATGTCGAACAGATGTGGATTAGTGTTAAGATAAATGGGCTGACAGTCATTATTGGTACTGCTTACTTACAGACCACCAAAGCTAAACCCTATTCTGTTCTTTGAAGCTCTCACAGAAACTATTACTTCCTTTTCAAACTATGACAATCTCATCCTGGTAGGTGATCTTAATATTAACAGTTAATATTAACAACAAAGTTACTTAATTCATTTTTACACAGTCTCAACTTGCAGCAAGTAATTAAAGAACCAACACATTACACTGACCACAGCGCTACTCTCATTGATATTGCATGATATTACATCCTACTGATGCTAGGGTGCGTAGGAGTATGGTTAAATACAGCCCTGATCTAGGCCACCATGCTATGATAATAATTGAAGTTAATATTAACGACGATGAAGTAGACAAAATAAGCATTTACTCCGAAGAAGAAGGATGTTTTGACGATAAGGATGAAGATGTTGAAAGCGACCAAAATATTGAGCCAAAAAACTTCGTGAGACTTTCGAAGGCTCCAGCGGAAGGTTCGTTTGTGTTAGTGGAGTTCCAAGCTCAACACAATAAAAAGGTTTTCTACGTTGGTAAAGTTCTCAATGAAAACGCTGGAAAAGATGTGGAAATAACATTCCTGAGAAAAAGTCAAAAGACGGAGAACACATTTCGACTACCGAATGTGCCTGATATACCTAGCTACAGTAGCTTTGTATGACATAAAACTTGTCCTGCCTACTCCGTCCTATTCGGGCCAGACTAAACGCCAACAAGGAATTTACACTTTTGACAAGAGTTTTGCTCATATCGATATTCGATAAAATGAATGAAGATACTTTCATTGACCAGGTTCACTAAAGGTAGCGGTTGGCGGCCACGATCGCGACAGGTGACAGAGACAGGAGACCCGAGACAGGCCGTTCGCGCCAATGATTACCGTCAATCGATGTCATATCATCACATCACATCACCGTCAACGGCGCGAGCCGCCTGTCTCGGTCTCCAGTCTCGGTCTCCTGTCGCGGTCGCGGCCGCCAACCACTACCTTCCTCAACTTATTTTGATTCCTCAAACGGTATTTAACTGATTTTTTTGAATGTTTTTTGATTACTTCAGTCCAGAAGTTTCCTAGATATTATTTTTGATGTTTTTTAGTTGATTTTTATAATTTTTACAAACACAAACGACGCATTTAAAAAGTCGATAAAAGAGATATTAGATAAATAATGCCTACAAATACCTACCAACGACAACCTTAGAAATTTTCAAGACTGTTTGTATTTAATGTGTAGAATTAATGAATAACGATGAGACTGACATTATTGCCTAAAGGACAATGGGCATTGCGGCCCATGAGCGGCCATCAATGAAACTAGTGTCATTTGAAAGGGGAGATCTTTGACAACAAATATTGTTCAAGGAGTACTATGAAATACCGTTTGGGAAAAAAAATATAGTTAAAATACTATTATTGAAATACTATTTTTTTTTCATTATTATTTATGTATCCTAATATTCAATACTTTTTCTATAAGAGGTCTAAGAACCTTTGTTAAAATCGGTCTCGCCATGTTTCATGCGTCAACCAATCAGCGACGAGCGCCGCTCGCACTCGGCGACTCGGCGATTACCGTTATGCTCGAGCGCACAGCGCAGTCCATCGTTAGGGTTGCCAACTATACTGTTAAAAACAGTATTGTACTGTTTCTCACTGCATTATACTTTTTACTGTTGAATAAAAATAAAGTATACAAAATACTGTTTTCAGAATCAAAATTCTTAACAATAAAAGTGTAAGATTTTTTATTTAGTCAGAGGGCGCTCAGTACAGCGCAGCCACGAACAAAGTACACTAATGGAGTTTCTGAACGAATTTGTCAATGTCAAATATTCAAGATCAAGACATCAACATCAAGACTGTCACTCGTAGCAGAAAGCAAGCGGCGGCGCCACTCAATAAGAAGTTGAAGTTGAAGTTGACTGTCACTGACTGACAGACATGCGAGTGTGCGCGTTCTAATCGAGAACTTTACCGTTTTTTCGTATTGTGGAACTTGTTTTTGTTTTGAAGGTTTATTGAAGTCAACTTTAATTAAAGTAATTAGGTACATAATTGTGTTGTGTATAGTGTTTTAAGTGCACAAAAGATGGAAAGTGAAAACGAATCACCTTCTCCTCCTACTACGCCAAGAAAGAAAGCCAAATTGGTTAAGATACAACAAAAATATAAGCACGAATGGGAATGCAATTATGATTGGTTAACGAGTGATCCTCTTTGCGAATTTAATGCTAAATGTAAAATATGTGCTTTAACATTTACTATTTCTCACGCTGGTGTTGGGCAGGTTTGTTACCTTTGTTAGCGTTTTGGTTGTTCTCCTCTTGTCTTTTTCTGATATGCATAAATTATTAGATAATTAGTTAGGTAACTATTTTGCATAAAATATATGTTTTGTTTCCATGTTTTTAGGTTAAACAACACATGGGCAGCAAAAAACACAAAGCAAAAACGGAAATGAGAAAATCTAGTGGATTGTTACAAAAGTTTTTTCCTAAAACTTCTGATTCCACATCAGGCATGTCTTCCTCTTCTAATGAAGACACCAAGTTAACGGCGGCCGAGTTAGCGACGACATACCATACCGTCAAGCATAATTTATCGTACAATAGCCAAGACTGTAATATCAAATTAAATAAGATTATCTATGTTGATTCCAAAACAGCCACTAACATACGATTGGCTAGGACAAAAATGGAGGCATTAGTGACCGAAGTTCTTGGCCCATACTCCTTGCAGTCTGTTATTGACCAGTTAAATAAAGACAGTGTATTTTATTGTCTACAAACTGATGCCTCCAATAAAAAAAATATTAAATTGTTTCCTCTGGTAGTTCAATATTTTACTCCTGAGAATGGAATTCAACAAAAGTTACTTGATTTTTATGAAAATCCAAATGAATCAGCCAATGGGATGTTTTCAGCCATCAAAAACTCCTTAGAGTCTTATCAACTTTCTTTCAGCCAATTATCTGGTCTTAGCGCTGATAATACAAATGCAAATTTTGGACATAATCATTCATTATACACAAACATATTAGAGGTTGTGCCAGACTTAATAAAAGGAAATTGTCATGCCCATATTGTACACAATTCAGTAAAACATGCTATGAATTGTTTAAATTATGACATTGAGAACATTATATTAAAAATCTATAGCCATTTTTCTGTTTCTGCATGCAGAAGAGAAGAATTAAAAAGATTTGTAGCGCTTGCTGAAGGAGAGTTTCATGAAATAAAACGACACATAGGAACTCGTTGGCTATCTCTTCTACCAGCAATAGATACAATTTTACTTAATTGGACACCAATTTGTAACTACTTTGTTAGCTTGGATGTTGACTGTCCAATGGTTATACAAAATTTGTTAATGTTGGATAGGGAAATGGAAAATAATGTAGTTCATTGTTACCTTCTATATGCTAGTCATATTTTAAATGTTTTCAATAAAACAATCAAAAAATTAGAGGGAAATAATGTAACTATTTTAGATGTATATAACATTATGACTGGTTTAAAGACTGAGCTAATTCAAAGAAAAAATGATAAATATTTTGGGCATGAAACAAAAAAAGTATTAAAAACTATTACAGAGTGTTCCCCAGAAGTCTTTAATAGAACTATTAATAACTTCTTACTTTTTATTGATAAGGCTAATTTATATTTAGAAAAATGGTTTGATTTCAATCAGGATAACTGGCTTTGTTTAATTAGCTGTTTGTCTCTAAACTGTTTGGTCACATTTGATAATTTTGAGAAAATTATTGATAATCTAAATTTGTATAGACTCGATATTGTTATGGATGATTTATATTCAGAACTAACAAATTTCAAAGCAATTTATGAAAAAGTTTCAAAAGACAAAGATTTTCTTGAAATTAGTACTGGCCAAAAGTGGAGCCATTTATTAGTAAACACCTCAGAAGAATTTAAAAATATTACTAAAATTGTCTCATATCTACTTTCTGTTCCCGCCACCTCAGCATTTACTGAAAGAGTTTTTTCAGTCATGAATGCTAAGTGGCGGGAGGATAGAAATAGAGCAACTATTAAGTTAATAAAAAATGAGCTCCTCATTTATTTTAATTTTGGTTATAATTGTGGTGAGGCATATGAAGTTTTTAAAAAAGACTGTAAATTAATAAGTTGTGCGAGAAGCTCTAAAAAATATGTATTTAAAACATTAAATAAATAAAATACTGTTCATTTTTCTAAAATACTGTTTAATATTCTTCTCAGACCTAATTATACTTTATTTCTTGTAAAAAAAGTTGGCAACCCTATCCATCGTTGACATTTGTTTCGTTGAGTACTGTGCGATTATTATTGTTTGACAATTTCTTTTGACTCTGGCTTGCATATCGGACTTGTTAATATCTATCTTGGTGACTTGTGCTCGTTTTTTTGGACTTTTTTTAAGCAGATTCCTATAACAATGGCAGATAATCGCCAAGTGTGTATTTTATGTAATCGATCCGTGATAAACAGAAGAAGATACGAAATAACCCGTGCTCGGTTTGAAGAACATCCCGCTGTAGGCCAATATATCTTTGAAGCTCTTACCTCTGAACATCAGGTAAGTACATCAAACGAAATCATTATTTCTTAGTTGTCACGTCAACAATATAGTACTGTTTAACTTGAGGTGGTCACAGTGTTTTAACTCTCGCGCATTGAGATTACATTTCGCTGTAAGTAGTAAGTAAACTGTTACCGACGCGGCGACGTTCTCGTTCCGTTTGATCCACGGGGCGAGAACGGGATAGAAGTATCGGTATTTACGTATGAGTAAGCGAGATAATTAATACTGCTTAGGCAATCGAGTAAAATATTTTTCTTTATATTTCGCTTTGTTTGAACAGCGTTCAATGAAAATAACTAAGCGTTTTAACTAATTGTAATACTCTCATTTTCAGATACAATACAATGGTCAGGAGTACATTTGTCGACCATGCTGGCAACGGGCAGAAAGAGCTTCAATATGTGTATTACATATTGAAGAATATTCAAGACTCCCTAATACAGCAACGCGTTGTATGTATGAAAACTGCAGACGAACGGATCTCCGAAGGATTCCGGATAACATTAAAGTGACATTCTTGATTCATTTTAATTTTTATATTCCAAATAGTGCAAGAGTTTGCGATCATCATTTGGTATCCAATGATTGGGATCAAATAATTGACAGCCCTAACTTGCTCCACGACTTCAATGCCACACATTTTGTGCATATCATGAGCCTCATGAAAATCGCGGTGCTTCGAGGATCTATACTAGATTTTGATAATATAGATGACATGGACCCAAATGAAGTATAAATCCGATTAGGCGTTAGTCGAGACCAATTTATGAATATTTTGGAACAAACTCCTTCATTGTCGAACGTATCAACACGCCCGAAAACATCTTTGGCATGCTACTTAATGAAACTGCAAAGCGGTGAAGCAAATGAAAGGCTGGCGACGATTTTTAATATGAGCCGTAGAACCCTAGAACGACATTTAACGTTCGCCAGAGACTCTCTTTTACTGGACTTCGTTCCCCGGCATCTTGGTTATGATCATCTCAATAGAATTGATGTAGCTAACCGAAACCTACAAGTTCCAAATGCAATTTTTGGAAATGCAAATGCCTTAAACAGAAAGGCAATTGTAATAGCAGACGCCACTTATATATATATATACAAAAGTCCGCAAACTATTTATTCCAAAAGCGATCATATAGTCTACACAAATACACGAATTTGTTGAAACCGTTTTTAATAGTGTGCTGCGATGGCCACATTTTAGATGCCTTTGGGCCATATTCAGCCATAGAATCAGATGCACAAATAATGAAAAATATGATTGACGACGAAGGAAATCCTTTCCATTGGTTTTTTGAACATGGAGATGTGTTCATCTTAGACCGTGGGTTTCGCGACGTAATCGACGACTTACATGCCTATGGTTATGAAGCTCACTTACCGAAAACAAAAAAACGAGACGAAGATCAATTGACGACAGAACAAGCGAATAAGTCTAGGTTGGTTACTATGTGCCGCTGGGTTGTTGAAGTTATAAATGGTTGGTTCAAACGCGATTTTAAACTATTCCGACAAGACTTTTTCAATCGTGCTTTGCCTCATATGATAACAGATTTTAGAATAGGTGCTGCATTATTGAATGCTTGCAGAGAACCATTGTCAGATAACGTTCACGCTGAAACATTTATAGAAGTTATAAACCAAAGAGTGAACCAACCAAATAACCTAGCAGAGTATGTCCTAGCCAACAACCTTAATCGTAGACGGGCTAGTTTCGATAGCATTACAGGAAACCAACCTAACATAAGTGATTTTCCTTTGCTGACTGAGGACGATTTAACCATTTTTGCACTTGGTACATACCAAGTGAAGCAGCCCGCAGCTATTATGCGGAGCATGTGCGACAAGGTCTCTATAATATAGAAACGTATAGGGACCCCGATGTTACAGGCCTAGGCAGGTGCGGCATCACAGCAACAAATGTTTGGCTGCTAAGATGTCGAATACAATCTAGACATACTAGGTCAAAAATATATTATTCGTACATTATAGTAGATAGAGAGAAAAGCGGCAGAGAAGCCATAGAAAACTACTATTGCAGTTGTCTAAGCGGTAAGCGCACTCTTGGTTGCTGTGCCCACATTATGTGTGTAGTGTGGTATTTAGGGTGGGCGAGAAACCAAGAGGAAGATATCCGTTTACCAGCTCATTTTTTAAACGATATTATTGTAGACGACAATTGAATCCCATCATTTTCTTTTTTTAAAGGAATACTAGCATTATATACGAGCATTGTATATGTGTCTGTCAATAAATCGATGTATTTAATAACCAATTAACCTTTAGTTTTATTTAATCCATCATTATCTTATACTTAGACATGCATTACGTTTTATCATTTACGTACTTTCGGTTTAATTAATTAGATTTTTTTATATGATCAACGCTTCATAACTTTTTATCTAAACAAGTTGCCGAAATAATTTTTTGCAGTCTTAATATATACATAATTGTCGACTAAAAAATAATATAGGACAGATGTGGCCGCCGATGGGACAAGCGCCATACATTTTTGCCTGATTTTAGAATAATAGTACTCATAGAAAAGTGCATATCATGTTTGTTATGTACTAAGTAGATATAATAAGGCAACTCAAACCTATTTCATAATAAAAAATAGGTACATTTAATTTGTCATGTTTTCACTGTACCCCATATATTCACCCTACCCCGGCCAAGATCCAACCAAGATCTACCATGATCCAAGTTACCCCGGGCCTGTGGAACAGTGAATCATTTCCCATTTTAAAAAAAAGCCCATAAATCCTTAAATAAAATAGTTAAGAGTTAAAATTACTTAGGAAAATTATTAGCCAGATAATGTAGCTGTAGGATACAACAATAAACAACCGGCTAGGTAAGATACAACCAGAGATTATGAGGCCTACAAACATTTGTGATCCACTGTTACCCTGCTTCCCCTACCTTTATACCATTTGTTTGACATTTTTGTTGATTAGAACATTATCTATGTAGGTATCAATCGTTGATTAGTGATATTCTATTATGATTATAGTGACCAAAGAAGAAACATGTGTTATTATTGCTTATTTCATTCATTCATATTATCATTACCATTAACTTATCGTCATTACCGTTAAAAAAATGTCATTACCATCATGATAAAGGCCGTCATTACCGTTTCAATAAATAACTTAATGAAGGGTACAGGGAAAGAACATGCGATGTCATTTTTTTCTTTTTTTGAGATTTTGATGCCAATTTGTTCAGTTTGTGATGAAGTATGGTATGGTTTTGAGATAGGGGGAAAAAACGTGCTAAATCAGGCGTTATTTGTATCTAAAAATAATATGGACAGGTTAAAAACCTGCCATATCAACTGGTTCCAATAAAGAAACGTGCAATGTTTTCCCAAACAGGAAATAAACATGCAATGTCACTTTGAACCAAAGACAAAATGATGCTATTTTTTAGTCTGGCAATTTTCGAACTGTCATCATATCAAACAGTCATTGTTATAAGGTTTGGCGGTTTCTGAATCTTTATTTCTGTTTGTTTTGCATGTGCTTTTCTGCTTGCAATTTGATTTTCCTTGTTAAAATAAGTTTTTTCACGCTTGAGCGCGCGTTTTCGCCGGCCTGGCGTTTATTGATCTACTCTGCTCTGCTTCAAAATGAGTGATAGTGACGAAACAGAAAAACCAATAAGCGGCTCAAAGAAGCGTCCAATAACTGGGAGAACTACTGAGGTAATGAAAAAAATCAGAATACAAGCCCACGAATGTGGAGAGCCGTGTGGCTGTAAGCGATTAAAATGTTTTGAAGCCGTAAGTTCAGATGAAAGAAAACATCTAGGTACTCGATTATTTCAATAGCTTACAGACACACGATGCACAAAACTTATATCTCTGCGGACTTATAACAGCCATGTGTGTAAAACAACGTCGCCCTGTAAACATAGAAGCACCCGGAACACGACATGACGCGTCGTATGCTTACAGAGTACGAGTGAAGAAGGAAGAAGAGTTCAAAGATGTCCCTGTATGTGCGAATGCTTTCATGTCCATGCACGGCATCGGAAGAGGAGAACTTAATTATTTAAAAAAATCTTTGATCACGACTGGAGAAGCCCCCAAGGATAAGCGCGGCAAAAGTAGTGGCAATCACCGAAGGCTACACGAAGATACCCTTAAAGCCATAAAAGCCCACATTGGCAGCTTTAAAACCAGGTCCAGCCATTACGCCCTCAAAGACAGCAGAAGGCAATATTTACCAGAAGACCTGAATATTAAAAAAATTTATGCAATGTTTAAGGAAGCACATGAAATTTTGAATGCATCTTACGAAACCTACCGTAACATTTTCAACACGCAATTTAACATTTCATTCGGCTATCCTCGAATGGATACTTGCAGTTTTTGCGACGAAAACAGGGTCAAAATTGCTGCCTGTAATAATGAAGCTGAATTACGAAAGATAAAATTGGTAGATCTGTTACACAAGAAGAAGGCCGAGGTATTCTATGATCGGAAGCGCATTACTCGAAAAACCGCTATAAGAGATAGCTCCTTGGTAGCTATAGCGATGGATTACCAAAAGAATGTTTCGCTGCCGAACATAACGACCAACGATGTTTATTATAAGAGACAACTGTCAATGAACTCTTTCAATATACACAATTTGGCAGATAAGAAGTCCTACTTCTATGCTTATCCTGAAACACACGCAAGGAAGGGATCCGACGAAGTGTGTACCTTTCTTTTCGACTTCTTAACCAACCGCGGTCCTCAAACGATGCGACACCTTCACATCTTTTGCGATTCGTGTGGAGGGCAGAATAAAAATTACAATGTTTTCAAAGCCATTCACTACATCGTACACGATGTACGTCTTGTAGATTCAATCACTATAACCTTCCCAGTGAGAGGCCATTCTTACCTAGAAAATGACAAAAATATGGGCTTTTAAAAACCCGAATGGAGCTGCCAAGCGATTGGTGCTCAGAATCAGCTCAGAATATTGCTCAGAATATCCAGAAAAACGCCATGCCCATTCGAGGTTATTGAAGTAAACAATGGCATGGTGAAGTCATGGGCTGACTTTACGAAATCCCGATACTTGAAAAAATGTCCTTTTCCTATTCAAACAATAAAGGAAATTCAAGTCACAGTCGAAGAACCACAGAGCGTACTATACAGAGAGCATTATCACACCAGTTGGGCAAAAAAAGTCATTCGTCCACGCGTATTCGTGCCTACTTTGCCACGTGGAGAATTTGAGCTGCCATTAAACTCGTATAAAGAATTGATCCCACTTAAAAAAGAGAAATATGAAGACCTGCAGGCTTTAAAGAAGTTTTGCTCGCAACCTGCACAAGAATACTATACTAACTTGCCGAAAATGTAAATTATTTTAATAAATAATAATCATTAAAAAACCTTTTATTACAGAACTTTACAATACTTTCACACAGGTAGGTATTCTATGTACTAAACTAGGCTTATGTTCGTTTAGTATAAACTAGGTGTAGGTTTCCTCGCTGTATTGTGTGATAACGCAGGTTTTTATACGTGATTAATATGACAACGCATGTTTTTTCCGTGTTCAAAAGGGTCTTATGTTACAGATTATAAAAAAATACCTCCTAATAGCAATATTATAACCATTTTAATGACAAATATCTATAAACAGATATTTTTTGGTTTTGTTCCAACTATTTGATTGATGATACAGTAATATTAGAAAGTTATACGAAGTTTTGAACTTAAAAAAAGTGATTGTGAAAATCTTTCTAAATTGACATTGCACGTTATTTCCATGTACCCTTCGTATGGTAATCAATAACTTCTGATTCTCTTGCTGGATTTTAGTGCCTTCAATAGTTTTGTAAAGGTTATTAAAAAACCTTTAAATTTATTGTGCTTCGCACACATTTCCGACAATTTAAAAAAAATATGTAAAAATAAATAAGAAAGAATCGAATCGGCGGATCCACCCAACTACTGGTCCGATTTCAAAAATTATTTCGCTGGCGGCTATGTACATTATCCCTAAGTGCTATAGGATACGTTTTATGCAGGTACCACGATAGCAAAGCAGCGGGCAGAAGCATGTCTTCAAATAAAATGAGAAGAACACTGGATACAGTGTGTAACAGACAAACAATAGTTTCTTAGGTGGTTAAGTGCGAGACCTAGTTCTATTCTAATTATAAGCGTACTGTACTGTGCTTCAATGTGCTTTTATTTTGTCTGCAGATGGCTTCAGATAGAGCTAAAAAGCTTCTCAGTTTGGCTCTCTCAGCACCGAGTAACCAAAGAAAGTCATCAACACAGAATAATAGTGTTCTTATTCCCAACAATGCTTTTGATGCACGCTATTTACCAGTTATCGAAGAAGATGGTGGATGTACTAACAAGACTAAGGATTTTTCTTTTGAATTGGATTCGCCTTCAGAAGCTGCCATAATTTTACCTTGGGAAGACATTGAAAATTACTCGATAGTAGAGAATAGGCAAGTTGAAATATTCGACGCCTTCAACTTTTCTGCGTCAGATATTCACACAACTGTTTCTTGTGATGTACGAATTGAGCAGGCTAATATAATTTACAATCTAAGTATTCCGGAAACCAACGTTGATACTTTCGATTCCGATTCACCGATGATGCCAGATAATGATCATTCTAATTTGGAAAAAAATGCACAACTTATTGAAACTTTAGATGTCCTTGTTTTTAATGCCACAGATATTCCAACATCTGATTATGTACTCATCGAGCCAGCTAACACAATTTCTGACGTAAATATTCTTAGTACAAACGCTGACGCTCTAAATCACCATTCGCCAATACCTGATAATTCAAATATAGAGAACTCTGATATTATATCTAACGTCAGTGAAGAATTCAGTCATCCTTAATTAGCAGTGATCGGAATTGGGTGAGCTAAAATACCTAAAGTTCAAAGAACAGAGGCAAAAAAACATGGAGACTTCCTTACTACAATAATTTTATTGGACCCAATTGGGACAAAATTGAATAATTGTCGCAGTTAGTAAGTATATTTAATATTAACGTTTATGAAATATTACGAACTAATTCAAATCATTTTTAACCATCCAACCCAACCAACCATCTTTTTAACCAACTGCAATAAGTTTCATATTTTATAACTTACATTTCTAATTGTTATTAACTCAGGTAAAAAACTGATTCACCTCTTTGTTTTCTTTTCCCAGAATAGCCGAAGCTTGTTGTCTCTTTCTAGCTTTTGCTATCTTTTGTTTGTCACTGGTTTGCAGTGTAAGTACCTATTCAATAAACAATTAAAAAAGTCTAATTTATTGTTAACAGAATCTTTCCAGATATTTAACGAAACAAGAATTATTCTAAGCTGGTGTTCATCTGAAAGGGTCAAAGTAAAACTAGAAATCGTTATGGCCAGAAATCCCGATCTAGATGCATAAAGATATATTTGTGATAATTTAGAAAAAGAATCGGAGAATGAAAGTGAATCTTTGTCATACTATAAATATGTACCTATAACTTCAGTTGATGTTGAAAGGTCCTTCTCTACCTAAAAATGGATCTTATGTACAAAAAGAAATCGTTTAAAGATTTAAAATATGGAAAAACTCATGATAATTTATTTTAATATATCTGATGATGACAAAGAAAACTCCATTCCTGATGGCGATGAAACATTTAGTTATTCAGATTAGCTATTCAGACTGACTAATTTCTACATCAACTGAAATAATATTCTTCTGAGTCCCTTAACATTTGCTTACTTTCATAATTTTTACGTTGATTCCAATGATTGTACAACATGAATAAATGGTGTAAAAACAATAATTTTTTTTTTTAACCTTTACCTACTTTGTCAGTCACACTAATATTATAAATGTGAAAGTTTGGATTGATGTTTGTTACTTCTGCGACGAAAAAATAAACGGACGAAAAATTGGGACGAAAAAATATTTAGTCCTAAGGCGTCTCCATTTGGTCTCTGTTATTTTTCGAAGTTTAGGTATTTTAGCTCACCCAATTCCGATCACTGTTAATTAGTTCCATATTCATCAAGTTCTGCAGATGATGATACTTCTTTACCATATTCATCAAGTTCTGCAAATGAGTCCGATACTAAATTGAGATTTGGAGACCCCTGGATACTACTGCCTCAAAGAAAAAATGCTGTACAAGCACAGCAATTTTAAGAGATGACACCTTTGCATACACATAGAATAAAAATAAAAGCCAGGAAGTACAATGACCTGCAACAAATAAAAGAAGTTCTTCCGGTGGACTTTAGACAGTTTTATGATAACTTACCCCACAATTAATTGTCTGTTATTTTATTTCAATGTGGTTTGTATGATTTAAATTTAATTCTTCGATTCTGTTTTGTTTTCATTCTTAAGTATTAAATTCTGATAACTCCGAAAAACACACTGAAAATTTATTCTTAAATAATAAATCATGCTAACTCCTTTTTCTGGCCATAAAAAATATTACCAGTTTCAAAATGCTATATTTTTACCGTGTGGTGCCAGCATATAATTTCACCACCCCAACTCTTCCCGTGGGTGTCGTAAGAGGCGACTAAGGGAAACACAGCACAGGAGGCGGGCAGCAGCGCCCTCTGCAGAACAACTCCACCGAACTGCGATCCCAACCCGCATGCCCAGCGTGGGGATTATGGGCAATAACCCCCAAATGATAATGTCATCTATGGCGCTCATTAGGGGAGGCCTATGTCCAGCAGTGGACTATTATAGGCTGGTGATGATGATAATGATATTATATTAAGCACATAAAATATCTTTATCTCTTTATCATAGTCATAATATTTTTCTTTCTGTTATAATTTATTATTAATGTTTGACAATTCTAAAGACTATTATATTGTTATGTATGGAACATGTCCAGACTTGTACACCTTGTTTGCATAACAAGGTTGACTAAGTGAGGGCATCAGTACGGGTTCATGTCTGAACCAGTTCGTTATTGGCTACCGAAACTAAACTGCCAAGCGCCTGCTGTCCTCTGACCTAACACTCGTACATTACGACCTAAACAGGCCCTTGGTACTAACCTGTGACAGTTCCGACTACGGAGTCGGGGCCGTCTTATCACACGTCATGGACGACGGCCTAGAGCGCCCTGTGGCGATGGGCTCGCGGACTCTGCACACGCACGAGAGACGATATAGTCAACTGGACAAAGAGGCTACGGCAATCATGTTTGGAGTGAGTAAATTTCACAATTACTTGATGGGCAGATCTTTTACAATTGTTACAGATCATAAACCGCTGTTGAAAAGACCCATACCGAATGTTTTGTCACCTAGACTCATGAGAATGGCTTTAGTACTGACTTCTTACAGCTATAACATTTTGTATAGGTAAACCTGGGCCTAGATATGAGCGCCGCGCCGGCGCGCTGCCGCCGCCGCCCGTTCCCCCGCGCCGCCGCCGCCACGGAAAGGCAACGGCGCGCCCCGGCCGAGTGAGAGAAACTCAAGAAATCAGTGATCAGTGCGAACGAGCTCGTTGTTGTGTTAGGACGCGTTATGTGGTTGCATTAAAATGGCTGCGCCTGCTTCGTCATCATCATCAGAAGATAACAATGTGGACGTTTTTAAGATAAAAGTTGATAAAATTACCGTGTCTGTGCTATCAAAATTAAAGACTAATAAACACAGTTACTGTTGGAACTATTTTGGACACCTTGTTGTGAATAGAGACGGGAAAAAAAGAACAGTTCTCAGTGACCAGGTGTTTTGTGAGGCATGTTTACGAAACACAAAGGAAAAGGATTCTAATTTATTGTTTGCTGAGTGAGTACAACCTGTTTTTATGTTCTTTGCTATAAAAGTTTAAGTATGTAAATCAAAAATATCATTTTGCTCTATTTTGGTGAAATGATATTTTATTTATGTAGGTACCTACACATCATGTAGTGATTAAGTATACGTTAATTATTCGGCGTTCACATAATACTTAAGCTAGGTTTATCTAACGCTGGGCTGGACTGGGTATACCTGGTAAAGGATGCCCGATTCTTATCCTAATCACATCGCGTGCTAGGTACCTACTATACAAAATGGCGGCACAGTAATTAGCACGTGCAAGTATTGCTTTTTGAGACCGTCTATTATTACAAGACTTCTCGGAACTGTTACTGAATAACTGTCTACTTTTAATCCAGTGGGAAAAAAACTAAATTCTAAATTTATTTGAAATTATTATTCTGGACTTAACCCTAAAATCTTGGCTAATCTTATACTTACTACATCTAGGCTATAGTACCTAATGATTCATTATTACTAGGTGTAGGTACGTACTGCTAGTTACTTTACTAGGTAAGATACTACCATACTTGCGTTTCAATTTCAACCTTTAAAGCTGCTCCTTTCTTCTTTCTCTTTCTGCTACTTTAAATTGAATTATTTTTTCATTACAGAGCAAACGTGAAAGCATATAGCAAGAATATTGCAACTAGCAATTTACTTCGCCATTTGAAAGACGAACATAAATTAGAAGATACTCAACAAAAGAAGGTTGCCCCTATCGAGACTTATTTCTCAGCACAAAGAAAACCAGCTCGAAAAACTGATGACAGCATTAATAGAAAAGACAAGTCGCAGCTTACCCGCGACCTTGCGTTATGGTTCGCAAGATCCCTTATTCCCTTTGACAGCATAGATGACGAAGCCATGAAGGATTTTTTTTAAAAATACAATATAATTATTTCGGATGCTGACCTTCCGTCTAGGCAATACATAGCTCGGGAAGGGCTTGAAGACGTTTACGAAAGCATGGTGACTTACGTAAAAACCATCATCCATACACAGAAGTTTTGGTTTGGAGCTTTAACTGCCGATCTTTGGACGGACCAATACAGACGACGGAATTATATAACCTGTACATTTCATTTTATAAACGAAGAAATGGAACTAAAAAAAATTACATTGGCCACCAAACAAGTAACTGAAAAACATACAGGCGAAACAATAAAAGATGAAATTCAAGAAATTATTCAAGAGTTTCAGATTGAACAATCGAAAGTTGTGTTAGTGACAGACGCAGGCAGCAACATGAAAAGGGCTGCTACTTTGCTAAATGTGGAAAATCATCTTTGCCTTGGGCATGCACTTCATAACTTGGTAACGGTTGATGGCATTCAAGCAACAGAAGAAGTAAATAACCTCATCACCAAGTGCAAAAAAATCGTCAAGCATGTAAGATACAGAGCACCACAACTTGAAGCTGCTGCTAGTAGAGAACATCGTGATTTGCTTTTGACGATGAATGAAATTGGAGAACAACTTGACGAAACGATTTCATCCGGTGAATGTAGCGACCCTGACCCTCTGGAACAGCGTACTGACACGATTTCTGTGCCGCCAACTATAAAAACGAGCACACCAACTAGATGGCATAGCATACTTATGATGCTATCAAGTTTGAATCATAGAGCAAATCGCCGGCCTATTAATGATATGCTGAGAGACATAGGACGGTATAATTACCAACTCAAAGACTACGAACACAAGCTCATTGCTGATTTAATAACATTTTTAGAAAAGTTCAAGCAAATTGTAGAAATTTTATGTTCTGAAACCCAAACTACAATAAATTTAGCGTTGGTTTTTAAATCAGAGATCAAAAGATTGCTTGAAGAATGTGATGACAATGAGCCCGTGGTTTTAACATCACTGAAGAATAACATGCTCTCAAAGTTAGAATACCGCTTTCCTTCGAATGACACAGTCGTTGCAGCATCGTTGTTAGACTGCCGCTTTCATTTGATAAAAGAGATTGACCAGTATATGGAAGTTAAGGATACAACTAAAGTATCATTCTTGACAAATATGGTTGAAAAATATATCCATGATACTGCAGTTCTGCAGAGGCCTGATGCAGCATCAACTTCAACAATAGAACCAGGTCCAAGCTCTGCATCTGCAGTTTCTACTACGTTTTTAGCAGATTTGGCAAAAAGACATACTAGCAGCCAACTAGATAAAGAAAGCGTTGTCGAAAATGAATGCTGGAAATACTTCAGTTCTGCTAGTGCTGTAGATTTAGAGCCGTACAATGGGAATATTCTGCTTTATTGGAAAGACAGAAGAACTTCGTTTCCGTACTTATCAGCACTTGCTCGTGCGGTATTGTTCATCCCAGCAACGAGTACCCCTAGCGAAAGGGTATTTTCTGTTGCAGGACAAGTAGTTACAGAAAAGCGGTCACGATTAAACCCAATAAGGATTAATCGCATTATATTTATACATGACAATTACCATCATTGTAAAAACAAAGATACTTAAACTGATATTTTGGTTATGCCTAGAAAAACTTAAACTAGAAACAAGGAATTATAACTACTTTCGTTTTATATTGTTAAATGCTGTGATTTACTTTTCACAATTATTACCCACCTACTGATTAGAATACCTAATTTCCAAATGTGATTTGATTTCGCATGATCTCAGGGAGCCAACCAAGAATTATTCAATGGCTTCAGCTATACTTTAAAAGACTAGGGTAAAGAGACCTAATTTGGGCATCCCACCAATTATTGGCACTTTGGTGATTTAACCGCTTTAACAAGCAAACAGCTAATCTAACGGTGTTGCAACTTATTTAAAATAGAGTAGTAGAATCTCGAGCTACCAAAATGGCAACACCTTAAAAAAAGAAAATTACAATGGCGTCGGAAGAATAACAACAACTGAGCGTGTCTCGACTTGACCAGTGAAAACTATTTTTTTTCTAAGGTAAGAGCTTTTTTAATATCATCGAATCTTGGTAATCAAGTGATTTTTAATGTGAGTAATCATTGAAGGCATATTGAACACATATTGTTTCACTTATTTAACAATTTATTTCCAAGAATTGCATCGTTTATATTATTTTTTCCAGGTGCCAACATTTGGTATCCAAAAATGTCCATATTCTAATTTATTGGCATTACTGACAATAATTGGGTTTTCAGATAACTTGTAATTGGAGGTTATTTTGTGAGTTAGATGATTAATGGACCACCTCTTTTTGTATAAATAATAAATACAAGTAAAAATCGCATATTTTTCCAAATCTTGGCACCGGTACCAACTGTGAAATTACCAATTACCGGCACTAGGGCCAACAATTAGGCATAAGTATGGTAATAATTGGTGTCATCTTACCTATGATTTTATTTTTAGGCTACCCGCTTTAATATCTGAACATGAAACCAAAAAATACTACTAAGAAGTCTACCAAAAAACCCAAAAAAATACGCCGACGTAAGATATACGACTCGAAGAACTTAGATAAAGCCTTGCAAGCTATCAAAGAAGGAATGAGCAAGAAATTAGCTGCAAAGACCTATCAAGTGCCGTGGGCTACTTTGCAATATAGGATTAAGAACCCCGATCACCAGTCACGTCCAGGTCCTCTTACTATTCTGACGGAAAATGAAGAAAAAGACCTCAAAAATTGGATTTTACTAAGTTGTAGAAAAGGTTTCCCGAAACGCAAAGAAGATTTAATCGGTAGTGTAGCGAACTTCCTTAAAAACAGTAGCAGGGCCAGCGTTTTTAAGAACGGAGAAAAATGGTACAAACTATTCCTTAACCGACATCCAGACATTTCTGTACGTACGCCTGAGGCAGTCACAGCAGCAAGCGCTGCTGTGTCAGAAACCGACGTGAGAGGCTGGTTCAATCAAATTGAAGTTTATCTTAAAGAGAACGATTTATTTGATATACTTACAGATTCATCCCGAGTATTTAATGGCGATGAGACAAATTTCCTTCTTTGTCCTAAAACGGGAGTTGTATTGGCTCCTAAAGGCGAAAGAAATGTCTACGAGGTAGACAATGCGCTGGCTAAAACTTCCTTGACTGTAATGTTTACATTTTGTGCTAATGGAGATCTCACACCTCCAATGGTTATATTTCCGAATAAACGACTATCAGCTGACATTACTTCCAAAGTTCCATCGGATTGGGGTATAGGACTGAGTGACAACGGGTGGATGAAGACCGAAGTCTTTCACGATTACATCGAAAGTGTACTACACCCTCACTTGATCAAAAAAGGAACTCAATTCCCCATAATACTGTTTGTTGATGGTCACAAGACCCATTTAACATATGCCGTTAGTGAGCTATGCAAAAATTTGGAAATAATCCTGATTGCTCTATACCCTAACTGCACTAGATTACTGCAGCCAGCTGATGTATCAGCTTTCAAACCATTAAAATCTGGGTGGCAGAAAACTGTTTTGGAGTGGAGGCGAAATAATGCATCAGTAGCTCTCACTAAGATCAATTTCGTACCGCTTCTAGACAAAACTATCAAAAACACGATCTCCGCATCAACAATTATTAATGGATTTAGAGCTACAGGTCTTTGCCCGTGGAATATGAACGCCGTGGACTATACAAAATGTCTAGGCAAAGCAAATATTCAGCATGCAGAAACTTTTGATGAGGCTAACAAAGAAAATGCAAAAGCGATGACCAAAGAGGATTTTAAGAATATTATAGGAGCAAGCAAAATAAGTCAAATTGAACTAGATATACTAGGGCCAGAAGACAAGTATTTGAAAAAAATTTGGGACTTTTTCACTGAAGCGCAAAAGGATACAAATTTTGACAAAGACATTACTTCCAGCCAACAAGATATGGAAATGACATTAGATGCAATGGATATTGAAAATATGCCAGTTGTTATAAGTGGAGACTTGAGAGAAGAGCTATCTGATTGCGTACCTGCACCTGCCTCAGAAGTAGTTGTAACAACAGAAGACTTTGATGATGCCAATGACGATAGTTTATCTGACAATTCACAAGAAGTTATTCATATAACCCATATGGCAGAAGTTTATGATGCTAAAACTGAAGATACCCGAATTTCTGTTCTGCCCCAACAAATAGAACACCCTATGAATACAGTCCCACAACAACAAAGTTCTGATTTGGACAAAATAGAAACTTATATGGATCCAGCAACTATAAGGGTTCAAAAACACACTGCAATGTTAAATCTCACTCCCGTTAAATTAACGGATATTCTTGTTTTGCCGAAATCACCTCAACGAAAAGGCGTAAGAAATATAAAGAAAGCTCCTTTTGTATTGACATCTGACGAATGGAGATCTATAGAAAGCGATAAACTACGAGTTAAACAAGAAAAAGAAGGCATAAAAAGAAGAAAAGAAGAAAGGGAGAAAAAGAAATTAGAAGCAAAATCTAAACAAACAAAACCAAAGATATCAGACTCTAAGTTGAAAATTAAGAAAGACCATAGAAGAGTGAACCCAGATGTGAAGAAACTTTTGGTATCTGAAAAGTTGAATACCGTGGATATCTCGTTAATACCACCCCAAATTGCAAACGTAGAGTATACATCGGATGAAAAACAAGAGGAAAAGGAAAATTGTACCGACTACGCTAATTTAATACCTGAAAATAAGGAAGAAAAGAGAAACAAGATTTTATACACTGCAGCTGAAATAGAGAAGTTTTTGACAAATTTTCAAGATTGAGACATTATATAGGTATTATATACTTATAGTTACTACTATTGATCTCTTACGTTTAAGTTATTATGTAGTGATATGAGATATAGTAATTTTATACTTGTTGTTTTTCAAATTATAACTGAATGTTGATTTTGATACTACTTTATATGAACCAAATGATTGCTAAGGAGGTTGTACTGATTGTATTATTTTCATTTCTATGTGTCTAAGTAACCACATAAATAAATGTGATTACATATTTACTAGCCTCTTTTTACTTTATCCTTGTTCTATATAAACAATTTCCTTTATTTATTGAACAATCTGAAATGCCAATAAATGGGACTAGGCCTATGCAGATAATTGGCCAAAGTATGCCAGTAATTGGGAAAATCGGGTTCTTGAAAAAATACCATAAAAACATTATAATATCATTATCTAGCCAACGTTTCATTTATTTAAAAACGTTAAGTAACGTTTTTTCTGACATCTTGCTAAATTTATTTTTCTGGCAACACTTCATAAAGATTGTTTACACGATTTCATTGGACAGTGACCCTTAAAGTGCCAATAATTGGGTATGTTACCCTACTTCTTATTTCTATTGTTATGAATATTTTGTATGTTATCTACCTCTTGAAGAAGACAAAATACATACATTTTAACTGAAAATTTATGTATTTTGTCTTAGCAATATTATATTATTTTAGCTACAGTTGGTTTGGAGTATTCATTGGTAATTTATTATTAAGACTTTAAGATAGCGTTGTTTTTTATTGCAATCAAAATGCCAAAAATGTTTTAGTTTAAATTTAGTTTTCACATGTGCGTTTTTAATTCTTAACTGAAAATGTATGTGTTTTGTCTAAATAACATTAGATTATTTGGCTGCAGTTGGTTTGGAGTGTTAATTGTTAATTTCTTATTAAGATTTTATGATAACGTTGATTTTTTTTTATTGCAATCAAAGTGCCAAAAATGTTTTAGTTTTAATTTAGTTTACACATGTACGTTTTTTAATTCTATTACAAATAAAAAAACTTATTTCTGATCGATAAACTATGTCGTTTTATTGCATCCTGTCATAAAGTGCAAAAAAAACTATTTAAAAGTCACGCCGCCGACGGCGCCGCCGCCGCCGACCCCAAAAAGTCGGCGCGCCGCCGCCGGCCTTTTAGCCATCGGCGCTCATATCTACCTGGGCCCCAGATAGGTAACGCAGATGGTTTAAGTCGTTGGCCGCAGCCAGTTCCGGAACAATTGGAAGCACAACTGTGCGACATACTGCTCATGGCAGAGGCTCCCGAAGACTTTCCAATTGATGTTGACCAAATTGCATCAGCTACTATGCGAGACAAAGTCTTGAATCGGGTATGTCATCATATACTATGCGGCCGCCTAAGGAATCGGACACTGAGCTGCGTCCATACTGGTTGCATCGAGCTGAGCTGTCGATGCACGAGGATTGCATCCTGCTGGGTTGCCGCGTGGTTGTGCCGCCATCTCTGCGCGAAGTTGTTCTGCGCGCTTTACATAAAGCACACAGTGGTTTTGTACATACAAAATCACTGGCCAGAAGTTATGTTTGGTGGCCACAATTAAACGATGACATAGAGGCTTTAGTACGAAACTGCAACAAATGTTTGGAATATCGTCATATGCCCCCTAAAACATCTTATGAGTGGGTTATGCCGACTAAACCTTGGTCTAGGTTGAACATCGATTTCGCTGGGCCATTTCAGAATAAAACATTTTTGATAGTTGTCGATGCATATTCCAAATGGCCTGAGGTATTCATCGTCAATAACATGACCTCTAGTACAGTAATACGGCATTTGCGGACGATATTCGCTACCCACGGACTGTGCGAGACCCTAGTGTCCGACAACGGCACACAATTCGTGTCTGAAGAAATGAAACAGTTCCTGGAAGTGAACAAAATCAAACATATCAGGTCTGCTCCATTCCACCCAGCCACAAACGGATTGGCGGAACGTATGGTACAAACAGTTAAAGACAAGCTGCGTAAAATGGACGGCATGTCTTGGGACGTAAAAATCCCAGCTATGTTGTTAGGGCTCCGTGCTACACCATGTACTTCTACTAACAAGAGTCCTGCAGAGCTTTTGTTCAACAGATGGGTACGCACACTGCTTGATACCATCAATCCTCACGAACGACAGCGTAAAATCAGGGAAGAACAAGTTTTAAGTAACAATACGAAAAAGAACAGACAGACAGACTTAGGGCAAACCGTCATGTATAGAAATTTTAGCAGTGGACCACGTTGGTTGCCGGGAACCATTGTGAGTAAAAATGGCCCAGCTAGCTACGGAGTAGAGACAGGAGAAGGGAACATTGTCAGTAGACACATAGATCAGATATTTAGGCAGAAAAAAGCAGACACAGATACCACTCATACAGAACAAGGCACGTTGGAACAAGATAGTGATCAGGATATGGACGGTCAAGAACAAGGGGAAGAGGAAAGGCAGGATCAGAACATGGAGGTAACCAGTCATGATAGCGATCAAATTATAGAAATACCCAGCGCACACAGGAGTATTCGACCTCAAAATCCGGTCATAAGTCCAAAACAAAAAACGTCGTATTGGTCACTTAATTTGTGCTGTTTCCATACCTCAGTAACCGGGCTAACTAAAACCGGTTTCAAACAATAGCTGCAACCCCCCTGCTCGCGAAGCAGGTAGTTGGACTCTAGTCGCTGTCGAATGCTCACGCGTCTTTTGTTTCGATACGTTCTTATCACCAACTTTGCAGTTTGTGTTCTGAGTAATTAGTGGTAATTTGTGGAAAAAATATTAATGGATACCGAAGCTCAAGGTATGTACTTAATTATAATGTTAAAATAATGCTATATTTCATTGATATTTAAATATAATTGAGATGACAAGCACGTTTAGTAAAGTATGAATATTTATGTCCATTTTTCGACAAAAAAAAGTGTTTATGTTATAGTTCCGGGTCCGATCGGGCGAATATTTTTTTTTTATAGTTAACCATACATCTTAGTCATATCATGTACATAGAAAAAGTCACCCATCTTGTCACCATTTTTTTAATAAGCTTTTATATTGTGTAGGTATTTTTTGTCAATTTATTCTTGTAGTTTGAAAAAATTATTTTCATTTCAGGTTTCGTATCAAATGAACTTCAAATGTCTAGAAGATCATTGTACATGATCTTCAAAGATAGCAGCGAACGAAAATTGAATCAAAAATTGTCGGATGTGGAAAAAAAACTGCGGGAGATCACTAAATGTCCCGAAAATCAGTTTCGAACATTAACTAAGGATCTGAGTCACTTTAAGTCAGATTTTAAGTCAAGATGGACTACAGCCAATAACACAGAATCAAGATTTCTATTAAAAAATGAAAACTGGCTAGACGGTGCTGTAACAATACATAGTTGGTCAACAATACCTACATCAAAACAAGGACGCCCAAAGAAGTCTTTTCAAGAATTAACTGATCGTAGTAAAAGACGACAAACAAAAGAATTAGAGAGCACGTGGCTGTTGAAAAATTAACATATGCTGCTAGTGTAAGTCAAAGAACATCCGGAAATGTAGAAGCTTCGAAGTTTATAAAAGAAGTCACTGCCAGCCCAACAAGGGCAAAAAAGCTTAAAAAGAGGCTCTCTGGAGGTCAAAGCGAGTCTGTAAAAAAACATTCACCAGCAGAAGCTTTAGCTCTTTTCATTGAGTGTGATTTAACTAAGAGACAATACGAAATACTACACGAATCCAACAAGAATATTATCCATGTTATACGCTAATTAAGGAAGCCAAAAAAGAGTGCTATCCTAAGGAAGAATCTATGCGTGTAACCGAAACTTGTGCAGAAGTACAACTGCAAGATTTATTAAATCACACAGCTTCCAGACTGTGCAAATACTTAGAAGATATATTTGAAACATGTGATTCAGAAGAATTATTAAATATGGAACTTATATCAAAATGGGGATGTGATGGCAGTCAACAATCGAAATTTCAGCAAAACTATCAAAATGTGTTATGTTTCACACTCCCTGGCTCTAACAATGGTAGATGCCAAAGTATGTAATGCGGCTACAGGCACAACATCTACCATGAGGTGAGAAAATGGCAAGCTAGGAGCCAACCTGAAAAAAATATTGTAAAAGCAACAAAAGAAGGAATTCAAAAGGATTTCAGAACAAAAACAGGGCTCATTATAGATATGCCTAAGGCTGGTTTTGGTAATTCCAACTCAGGAAATACATCCAGAAGGTTTTTCAGCGATCCAGAAACAGCTGCAGAAATCACAGGTATCGACATACGCCTCATACAGAGACTCAGAATAATTTTAGAAGCTATTTCTTCAGGATATGAAATCAATGTCACTAAGTTCGCGAAGTTTGCAAAAGAAACTGCTGAACTCTATGTCGAACTATATGACTGGCATCCGATGACACCTACACTGCATAAAATACTTGTGCATGGTCCTGCCATTATTAAACATGCCCTTTTGCCTATTGGGCAATTGTCAGAAGAAGCAGCAGAGGCCAGAAATAAACATTTTAGATGTTATAGACAAGATTATTCCAGAAAATTCTCACGAGAACTTTGTAATAAAGATGTATTAAACAGGCTTCTGCTGACTTCTGATCCATTTTTGAGCTGTGGACGAAAACGGCAGAAAGTTAAAACCAGCGGGAGTTTCTTACCGGAAACAATAAAACTGTTTTTAGAAGTGGATCCGCAAGAAATTTTAGATGTCTAATTATGAATTTAAAAATAAATTTTCTTAATTTTTAATTTGTGTTTTATTAAATCTAAAAACATTAACATTATAATATTTAAATACAGTACAGTCGTAAGATAATATTTAATACTATTTCCAATAAGAAAAGGGCAAAAAATATTTTTGACCGGATTTTGAAGTCGAATACTCCTGTGTGCAGCGCAGACAAATGGGCGGAAATGTTAGGTATACCAGTAGAGTCTAAACCAGGTTTTTCAGGAGGAAAGTTAAAAAATAAGCTTCCTATTCATGGCAAATCTCCATATACACGACCTACTCAGGGTAACAACTTTATGTTTTAGGAAATGGTACTTATTGACTAAATGTAATCTTTCTTATAATGTTACATTTTCTTTAAAGTCGTGTGAATTATATTTATAAGTCTTAGTTCTAAGTTATATAAGTATTTAACAAAGAAGTGTTATTTTTAATTTTATGTTATTTTATATTTATCAACATACTTGGGGGAAAGGTATGTTATGTATGGAACATGTCCAGACTTGTACACCTTGTTAGCATAACAAGGTTGACTAAGTGAGGGCATCAGTACGGGTTCATGTCTGAACCAGTTCGTTATTGGCTACCTAGCACAATACACGTATTGACTCAAATTATGGTGTTTTATTGGACATAACATATATCAATGTTAATATATAATAATAATGATAATAATCTTTCAAATTTGATTAAAGGCTTAAACAAAATTTTCATGTATACAGTCAGCTGCGAAATATGTACACTGCCCAGTTTCCAATTTGACTCAATAGTAAGTGTATAGAACCTGTGATCTTTCATTTACCACATTCTCATGAGAGTGCCGAGTCAAAAAAATTACACTTGAGGGTGTATTGATTACATCTGAGCAGCTGTTTTTACCTGCCTACCCAACATATCAAATGCATCTAATCTAGCTTTATCAGTATTTTGTTCAATAAACTAATAATAATGAAAAGACGGCTTTTCGATTTGCAATAAAAAAGTGAGTTTGAAATTCTTCTATAGATGGCAGCGCCTCAACTGGACATGACAAATGAAAGGATTACCCACTTTTAAGTTTCTAGTTTTTTGCAAATAAAGCATAATTTTTTGTTATTTTTGTATTCCTTCATTTGTCATTGATATACTCTAATTGCCAATTGATGACCTGTCATCTATTGAGATATTTACTTATGTTTTTTTCTTCATAAAAATGCAAACCAAAACTCCCCATTTAACATGAAAGTCTGTATGGATGTTTGATTCCTCTTTACGTTACATGAGCAGAATGGACTGTTGGCTCCAAATTCTCGAAAATTTTAGGGTTTCTCAATTTAGGCGACCTATGGATTTGATCCAAATCGTACAGAAGTACATTGCAGTTGGGAAATCTGTAACAATTCAAACATTCTTAAGTTAATGTATGCAGGTATTGAATAATATTTTTAGTATAAGTAGTAGGTATGTAAGGGCAGTGGATTTTGTATTACCATTATAATAAAAATAAAATAATATAAAATAAAAATTTCAATGTGCAATTTGGGGAATTAATTTGACGAGCGCGGGCAGCCTTAAATTTTCGTAAATTTAGGTTATAATTATTAGAATTACATACATTTTTTAGTCTTATTTTTGGAAATCTATTAAAAGGTTTATTTTGGACCCATAAATAGACAAAAGATCTTGTACTTACGAGTGGAATGTTATATACGGCACATTTCGGCCTCTCGGGGTCAGTATCGCTTTTACAACCCAAAACAATGCAATGCACCGCATCAAGTTTAGTGCAATTTATTAACGTTAGATGTTGCAGGAACGACCGCAAAGCACAATGTATCACTTATAACGTTTTCAAAATAGAATTTTGCGTTGTACGCCATACCCGCGATGTTCTGGCCTCTTTGTTATTTGTTTTGTTAATTATTAATAATGAAGAAACCGGCACGATGAGCTATTTATATCGATAGCCATAATAACTAAACTGAATAATTCTACCTACTTCTTCTTCTTCTTATTTCATGGCTCGCTGTGTCTATGTAGCCACAATTCTCCCAGTGTCCATGTCTAAAGAGTCACAAACTTTATCAGAGGCAATACATAACATTATTAGGTTGGGGGGGTTGGGGGTTCAAACCCCCCCCCCCCCGAAATGTTGAGGCACCGTTTAAAATCAAACTTTAATAGCTAAAATTTTCTCGGTTACGTACGTGGAACGCAGCACTTTAAATGGTTATTCTCTCATAAATACACAAAAATTTTTTCGTCTAATTTCGTCACTCCGATTTACAACAGCGCGCTCCGCGTCGTCGTCGGTGGCGGAGTGGGGCGCGCTCGCACGCACTCCGTGCGATTCGTATTCTGTCGCGTACATACCATTGTATTGTATGTAAGCACAAGCACGCAGCTTTATTTTTTTTTTTAGTTTTATTCTCTTGAAAACTCAATTTTTTTTGTATTATGTAAAATGCGTGCTAGGTGCACGGATCGCATTCATTTACGCCCGACTTAGGCAGGCAGATCACGACATTATTTTAATTTCGTAAATCAATAGACCTATTTTCTTGTTTTTCCGTAATTAAATTGCTCCCTCCGTTTGCTGTTATAGTCCGTCTTAAGTTATAGCATACTTTTCTAAACTAATTGCTAACGACAGAAAATGGCACAAAAAATTTCGCGGCTCGCTTCGCTCGCCATTCCGCCTATAAAAGTCCACTGCTGGACATAGGCCTCCCTAATGAACGCCATAGATGGCATTATCATTTGGGGGTTATTGCCCATAATCCCCACGCTGGGCATGCGGGTTGGGGATCGCAGTTCAGTGGAGTTGTTCTGCAGAGGGCGCTGCTGCCCGCCCCCGGTGTGCTTCCCTTATAACCTTAATAACTTATAATATTCAACAAATCAAATCACTTATTAATCGATTGGGTATAAACTGGTGAATTAACACTCCTAGTTGGAGGAGTATCGCGAACAAAATAAGACTGGCGCTGCGCAGTGGTTCGGCGGCAAGCGCTTGGGAATTGTAACGTCATCGTCATCGCTTGCGTTCGCGCGGTCAGTGAGCCTCGCTGGATATTTTGGCCCATAACTTT
>OZ007534.1:7534051-7712165 GCA_963931895.1 Eupithecia pulchellata | reverse complement strand
TGCACGACAAGCGTCGTGTGTCGACACGACACATCGCGTCGCGTTTTGATGGTATGTTTCTACCTATAATCAAACAATGTGACGTTTTTGTACGTATACAAGATTTGTTGGAAGAGACAACGCAACGCCACCGTCCACGCCTCCAATATTCCGTGCAACAGGGCCCCGCGCGGCGGCCGCCGCCCCGCCCCGCCGCGCCGCCGCCGCCTCAGCGGGGTGCTCCGAACTTTGAGTATCTAGAACCTCGAAGGCTCCGAACTACTGAAGGAGTGAACGAGAGAGAATTCTTAGTTTAATTTTATGATTTCTGAAACAGACAGACCCGTATCGTATTTCCGTTTATAATAATAATAAGGTATTCTGTGTCGTACCTGTAGTGACGACGCGACGGCTCCAATAAACAAGAAGTTGAAGGCTAAATAACATAGCTTAGAGTATTTATTATATTATTATCTATTACATAGTATTATAGCCACAGATTATATTTACATAATTTACATATATCTGTGATGATTATATACCCATACTTGTTACATTGTACGTACATATTGGCTGGCTAGTAAAAAAAATTAAAATGGTTCTAAGCGTGAATTTTACAGATACGAAAATATACGGCAAAAAGCTTGGCAAGAAGGTAAATGTTTGTGACTTATATAATAAATAAACGTACAAATTATTTCAGTGAGAAAACAGCATGTGAAAAATTGATACAAGTGAACTTGGGAAATAAACAAAAACTGTGCTTTCAAAGAATTCACGGTCACTGTGGAGTTTAAGGAACGCAAAAAATTTATGTTTTTTTTTCAAGGTCAAGGTCATTGACCTTTGACCTAAGGTTCAATGCACCTTAGATAAGTGACCTTGAGTCATTAACCTCAAGGTCACTGAACTTTTTTTGTAAAAACGATGGTTTTCGCTGGAGTCGATACCGGAAAATTAAATTAATCATTTTCGTGCACATGTCAGTGACCTTTGAGGTCAAGGTCGCTGACCTTTTTTGTAAAATCGTTGGTTTTTGCTGGAGTCGATGCCGAAAAGTTAAATTAATGATTTTCGAGCACATGTCAGTGACCTTTGAGGTCAAGGTCACTGACCTTTTTTGTAAAAACGTTGGATTTCGCTAGAGTCGATACCGGAAAGTTAAATTAATCATTTTCGAGCACATGTCAGTGACCTTTGAGGTCAAGGTCGCTGACCTTTTTTGTAAAATCGTTGGTTTTTGCTGGAGTCGATGCCGGAAAGTTTCAGGATCGCGATAGCTCCGGCGCTGCGGGAAGTGCAGCCTCTCCGCCATTGCGTAACAAGGGACAGGCACCGCGCGAGCCACAGCGGCTGAGGCTGGTCGCCGAAGGCGACCAAAAAGCCGAAGCTGCGGAGGTGAGCTCACTCCCTTCGCGCCTCCGGCTTATTATATACACTCTAGGGGCGCCACGCACAAGACCACGTGGAGTCGGGGTACTCTGTATCGGATCCGCCAATCAAATTGAACCTAATCAACTCTTATCGGAATGCTCTGTATCGGTATCTGTATCGGACACAGTTTGATCTCTAGCGCCGAGGTCATTGAACTTTGGGGTCAATCAGCTGAACCAAAGTTGCACCCCTAGTGACCCTCTTTCTGATGGCATAAGAAAAAATATATGTTATATATATATATAAAAAAAATACATGTCGAAAATTTTCTAAGTCTTTTTCGCCTTTAAACTGAACGACATACTTTGACCTCTAGCACCGAGGTCATTGAACTTTGGGGTAGATCACCTGAACTAAAGTTGCACCCCTAGTGACCCTCTTTACGTAGCCATAAAAAAAAATATATGTTATATATACATAAAAAAATTCGTCGAAAATTTTCTAAGTCCTGCGTCCCGTAAACTCCACTCCAACCAAACAGTGAGTAATCTCCACTTTGTCCAAAGGATATGAAACATTCAAAATTTACAACACTTTATTAAAAAGAAATGTTTGCGAGTGAAAGATTGATGTTTGTTTCTTTTCATGTCAAAACTACTGAAGGGATTGTGATGCTCTTTTGCTATCTTGATGAATTGTAGCTATAAAAAAAACTACCCATTTAGACTTTCTCATTTCAGGCCACACCTTGGCATTTAGGTTCTTTTTGCCTTATTGCCTTTGATAAGTTCCATCACCATGCACTGGCACGTTAGTGCAGGTCCTATCATCATTCAATTGACAACATTTTGTCAATTTTCTTTTGGTAGCTTACCTATCTAATACTTTTTATATATCTAACTTGTACCTACTTACCTACTTATTTTTTTCTATTCTAGAAAACCATACCTACCTTCTGTTTCATAAACATACCTACTGTATACTGTGTCACTTTGGTACCGTACCTTACTAATATAAGACTTACCTACCTAATACTAACTTTTTATAACTTTTGCCCTGTTTATATCAGTCATAGAATTTGAATTGCCCCAACAACCAAACATTCTTTCTTCTTTATTCTATTAGTACATGATGACCATGAGAACTGATGTAAATCAGTAATCAGGATGGTATTTAATCATTTCCATGGGAAAAATGCCTGCAAATCCGCGGGCAAAAACGAAAAATCTGTGAAATTTTTTTATGCTAGCTACTGCTATCTTTTCATATATAACGGATTTTATACCTTATTTGATTATCTTGAAGATTTATGAAGCTGCAATGGCTGGAATGCTGGATGCTGGTGGAGGAGCTTTCTCCAAAGTGCTCCTCGCGAGCATCTTAGAGGGGATCAAGAACGCGCCGCGGAAACCAATTGACCAATTGCCGGGCAAAGATTAACAGGTGACATTATTGTAAATTGTCATGTATCACCTCAGCCATATCCATAAGGCTGAGGTGACACGGATTAATTTCTCAAATATATACAAATGAAATAGCAAATGATTCATAATCAACATCAACATCACCAGCCTATAATAGTCCACTGCTAGACATAGGCCTCCCTTAAAGAGCGCCAAAGATGACACTATCATTTGGTGGTTAATGCCCATAATCCCCACGCTGGGCATGCGGGTTGGGGATCGCAGTTCGGTGGAGTTGTTCTGCAGAGGGTGCTGCCACAGTAGGTACACATATTGTACACTGTGGTGCTGCTGCCCGCCCTCCGGCGTGTTTCCCTTAGTCGCCTCTTACAACACCCACGGGAAGAGTTGGGGTGGTGAAATTCTATGCCGGCACCACATGGCAAATGATTCATAATGTGAGTATATTTTCACCATGATTAGCTATTATTTGTATTAAAATTGTACTTATCTAGGTTCCTACTACAAATTTTTTTTGAACAATTAAATTACTAAAAAAAAATACCAAATCTGTTTTTTTTTTCAGAGAAATATGTTTTCTTGTTATTTGTTTAGATAGGTAAGTATTTTTAAAAGTTCTTGTGGTAGGAACTAAGAGAAATAGTATTCTAATACTTACAATAGCATAACCATGGCGAAAACATGCCCATGAAACAATTATGTATATTTACATTTTACCATTTAATTTTAGGTACCTATATGACAAGAAATGGATCACATTTACTTACTAGGTTATACTTATGTCTGTAAACTTGCTGTTCTATTTTATTAAATCTTGTCATTTCATTTCATATTTCATTTCATTTCAACACAATCAAATTAGGTACAAATAATTAAATAATACTGGACAATCCACACAGCATCATCTAGCCCCAAGCTAAGCAGAGCTTATAAAACTAATGAACAAATATAATTAAAGAAAATAAGTAACACAAAAGAGTTGATTGTTTGTTTGAATTGAATAGGCTCTGAAACTAATGAACCGATTTGAATCTGCCTCCTAAATAATAATAATTCTATAGCCTATGTTGAGAATATTTTCAAAAACTAAGGGATCGGCATGAATAATTTTTTGTTTAATATTTGTATGGAGCCATGGTGGACTGCTGCTACTTTATGGTATGTCATCATTTTGTTTAAAATCTTTTGTTTGCTTTTCAGGAAGTACAGATTCAAAGTTGTTTTACGTGGTGAATGTGACGAGCTACTTGGATGGAAGCGACCTGGGTTCCTGCAGACCCTGTTGCAGACAGACAGACAGCCATTGTGAAGGTATTATATGTTATAAATAGATTATTAATCGTCACCCTATTGATGAATATGAAAATGCAGGAAAAGAAAGCCAGTCAGCTTTAACTGAAAATGTTAGTTTATAAACTAGCGGTCAATCCCGGCTTCGCACGGGGATTTAATAAAAAATACACACATATAGTCGCTGGGTTACAATATTGAAGTTTTCATAGGGATCCCTAACTTTTTCGAAAATATTCTATAGCCTATGTTCATCAGGTATAACGTAGGATTCTAATGGTGACAGAATTGTTTAATCGTTCGTGTAGTTTCGGAACCTATTCAATTCAAACTAACAAACAATAAAAAAGAATTCTATTAGAAACTCAGCGTGCATCAGCCTAAATCGGAAATTTGGGAGAAACCTAAATAACGATCTTACTATCTGCATAAAACCAAGAGTACAGGAGGCGTAAGAGAATCCACGATAACTTCACCAACTATTCGACTTCATTATGAATGTAAGCGGGTTAACTACGAACCTATTATATGTTGTAAGAACACCAACGTTTCATCCCTTAACGAGGGACTTCATCAGGGTGAGTGCGGCTTACGTCGCGCCCGTATCGCCTCAATGCGCTCACTGTGTGTTCGCATTGGGTGTTCTTACAACATATGTATAATAGGTTCGTAGTTAACCCGCTTACATTCATATTGAATTCGTCAAACTTCGATAGTTTTTATAATAAAACTATTTGGCTGTTGCCCTTGCCCGGCCTTCTCGTGTCTCCTGCCGAAGAGCCCTCCATCTCTTCTCTGACAATTCTAATGTCAGTTCTCGCGTGCGTTCCGTTCCTAACATAAGGAAATAGAACGCTACAAATATTTACTTAAAACATAACACTTTATGCCTGCAGATATAAAGGAATGTTCGCTGGGCACGTAAGCATGCGTCTGCGCAGCGACAAGCACCGCTGCTGGCTGTTACAACGTACCGGACGTTAGAAAGGAGGTAAGCTTTCGGGTTATGATTACAATGACTGCATTTGACTACTGTTGATTTCTGTTGATTTGATACTAACAAGCGGTCCGCCCCGACTTCCCACTGGTATTTAACATAAAATTGATTTTTTATACCGAACCCTATTTTTTTTTTAAATAGTTTATAGCCTATGTTCATCACGGACAACCTGAATATATAATTTAGGATTCTACTGGCAAAAGAATTTTTCAAATCGGTCCAGTAGTTTCGGAGCCTATTCACTTTAATTTTTTTTGTTAGTTTTGCCTATCTAAATCTAAGTTTAATGTGATTTAGATACATGTCAATAATTATTTAAATAGGTACTTATACTTAAAACTAAGCACCACATTCAATTTCTTATATGATATTGTCCTGTCGGTGTGGAATGAAGCTCTGCTTAGCTTTGCGCTAGATGTCGTGAACATTTTCCAGCATTTTTGTCTCTATCAACAGGCAATTTTGGGGAATAAAACCACAAAGTACCACGCGTTTTTCCGTAACTATAAATAAGCCGTTTTTACAGTACATACGTTTAATATACGCCTTTCCTCTTTTGACAATATTTGATAGAAAGGCATTCACTGCCCAACCTCTGCCTGAGATAAGCGGACTAGGAAAACGCCATACCTATGCGTCGAGGGCACTCAAAGTGTTTAGCACTTAACACAGAATTTCTCTTGGATAAATACAAAACACCCTCTGCAAATAACATAATAATTATTATAACAGGACTGTAATATTTTAACCAAGAAATTGATTATTAGGACAACACTTGAGACATCGCATTGTGCGGTTTCTAGAACTGGAGAATATAAATGAAAAGAAATTATATTTGTTGTATAACAACGAACCTTGTCATATTACTATAATGTTTAAAGTTAAATTTTTTTTTTGTTTCAGCATCGTCGAGGAGGTCCTGCGAAGATTTGGACAACGGCGAGTACCTGAGTACGTCCGTCGAGCATCCTGCTAGATATAAGCAAAACAGAAACAAATATAGTATAGCATAATCCAGCAGTTTGTTTGAATTGAATAGGCTGAGAAACAACTGGACTGATTTTGACAAATTCTTCCACAATTAGAATCTTACATTATCTCTGATGAACATAGGTTATATTCTATTGGAAAAAAAGCTAGGGCTAGCTAGCTAGCTGACTGTATAAAAACGTAACGTGTTTAAAAAATTTAAATTTTTCATTGTTTGTAAAACAGTCATACGAAGCCGGGGCTGACCGCTAGTTTTAATATAAGACTGAAACTTGAAGAAACTTCAAATTTTGGGCGTGGGGGGGTTAAATATACGTCTCGAGGTCAGAATGTTAATGGGTAACATGGTATCAGTATCAAAATGTACGAAATTGCAGCGTAGTCCAATTGAACCGGTAGTTTTAAGAAGGGAATAACATCACCCGACGTAACTTTTCAGTAGAGCGAAAAAACTGTATAACTTCTAAATGTTACTGTTTTCTGACGGTTGACCTATGGATGGATCAAAGTAGACTATATTCCTAATACTATAGCAATAAAATATTATTACTCTAGGTTCTTAGTAGTTAGATAAAATGGTTTAAATGTTTTGGATTTATTCCCTTCTTCAAACTAACGCATTTAAATATCAAAATGAAACCAAAAAAATCTTATAAAGTATTATTTATTGAAAATTACAATGAAATTAAAGGAAAAATTAAATAGCGTAATCATCGTCCATCGTTTTCAACCGTCTCATTCATCATCAGTTGTTACCTACTCTAAACCCCCTAGTTTTGTTTTAGCAGTGGAGATTATGTTATACTCTTCCCGAGTATAGATTCTTTCTGTCTAATAAGTCGTTTGGCTGTTCCAAAGTTTCGATCACACTGCAAGAACGAGTGACCTCGTACAGGGAAGTATTGTATCTTCTTAAAACGACCCACAGTAACCAGGGTTAGGATGAACCGTATGAGAGTATGGTTCCTATTTTGACTGCCTCCCTTACTCGCCTTGTTCGCGGTGATCTTCATCTGAACTTGTAT
The DNA here is from genome assembly GCA_963931895.1 of Eupithecia pulchellata. Taxonomy (NCBI): domain Eukaryota; kingdom Metazoa; phylum Arthropoda; class Insecta; order Lepidoptera; family Geometridae; genus Eupithecia; species Eupithecia pulchellata. The sequence continues at coordinate 7,705,083 of OZ007534.1, read as the reverse complement.
TACTGCTGCTAGACTAGAACAATAGTTGGTTGCTGGAGACTGCTAGACTACTTAAATGAATAAATAAATAGACATTCTCGACTCGTTGCAAAACAAACAGTCCTCTTAACGACAGCAGAAACTAAAGTAAAACTTACACATTACCGCCACGAAGTAGCGTGATCACTCTTCAAAATGCGGACAAAATACAGCTAACTTCAATCTAATTTAGTGACGGAAAACCAGCATTTTGCAAAGCAATAGAGGCTATGTTGTAGTATGCATATTTTGAAAGTCAGTTTGAAGAGAGGAATAAGTCCTGGTTTTATTCCCTTCTTCAAACTACTACAAAATTTACCTGCTTATATCTCCGCAGCGAAAACGGTTATTGTTCCCTTCTTAGAGCTAATAGATGTGTCTACCTTTAGAGATGATGTTTTCATCAAAATGTCAAATTCATAATTTTTGGCGTTTATTCCCTTCTTAAAACTACCGGTTCAATTATTAAAACCACTTCGGATCAAATCTTTTCGAGTATAAATTAATAAATAATAATGTGAATAAAGTAGTAATTTTTTGATAATTTTTTCATCTGATTTTTATCATTGTCGATTTCTTTTTGTACAGCCGGGCAAGCACGGGGTTTCTTGTCTAAGGTTGAATAGACAAAAATTACGTCACTTTGTCAACAAATGCGTAAATTATTTGAAATTAATTTCTTCAACTTCAATAATGTACGCAATGTATGGCGATGCGATGTCATTATTGTCTATTCTACCCTAGAGAACAATCGCCGTGCTTGGCCTACTGTTCATTAAAACATTCGTTAAAATTGAATTAAAATTATTTCGTTAAAACACATCTTTAATTTTTGAAATTTGAAAACCCTGTACATGCCCAATTGTCAAAAATTATGGTACTGGTACAATGTTACCCACTGACATTCTGACTTCAAGACGTTTATTATCCTACGCCAAATTTTGCTCAGATATTTCTCGTGCTTACTTAACTTTGATATAAGTACGACAGTTTGACTACCTGACTTCCCGTGACTAAAGCTTGCTTAGGTAATCCTGCCGAAACGTCGAGAAAGTTTTCTGTACTTATACAACGTAAAAGAGTGGTTAAGAAGGTGTAGGAAAAAAAAGACAGGTGTGTTTTAAATAATTTAATAATAAAATCTAACAACTTGTTACAACTCAATAAAGTTTTGAAAACATAACAATGTGTTTAAATACTAGTAACTTAGGAAAGCATAGTATTGGCAGCGTGGCGATACCATTTATTTATTTGTGTACAAATGTGGAAATTTTACTACAGAAAATTCAAAGTGTTATTTATTTGTGGTAGTAATTCATATATTAATACTCTATAAAAGATTTTTCATGTCATTGGCGATTTTTACGTTTAGCGCTGCAATAAATTACTTAAATAAGTTACTTAAATATGTATTTTCAGACTACACTTCTAATAATACCAGGACTGGGTAATTTTATTACATAAGTGGTAGTTAGTAAATAGGTTTATTTTATATTGGTACATATAAATGACTAAGGTCAATATTTTATATGGGCCGTAGTTTTTAAGAATTGTACATGACAAAATGTTGCCCGAAATAAACCAGCTAAAACGTTGCTATTCTACAATGACATGTTAAATGTTTTAGGTTTATAGGCAAGGGAGGGAAACTAAGTAGCGATGGGAGGAAGGCGTTCGTTACCAAACAGTTTCTTTATGGGTCCCCGCTTGGGGTCCAAGATTCGCTCGTCGTGCTTGCGGGTAGAATGTCTGGAAGGCAGGACCTAATTATAATAATTCGTCCTTTTAAAACTGTTATTAAGGTTCAAATTTCAATAATAAGCTAATGGGCAACGATTCCGATCTTCGAAACCTTTTTATCAAGAAGAAGAAGAAAGCTGTTTGTTGTCCAAAAAAAAAACTACAAGCACATCGTCCGCTAATCTAAAGATGGCAAGGATTTCTCTTTCGCGCGGTTCGGGGTTATCGATATCGTTGGCGCCCATAGTTTTTAAAGCTAAATTTTATATTTGAAAATTTATATTATTCTAATAACGCTTGTATAGACATTAAATTAAATTTAGTTGATAAATCCATATTTATAAAATGTTTCAAATGCGTTTCACTACTAGCGTCAGCTATCGTGCGCAAGGAACAAGTTATTATTGTTCATTGCGCACTATAGATGGCGCAGAATTGAAAGATTCAGTTCAGTTTTAAGTTAAACTTTTGGCAACCATATTGGGCGGGGGTAACCATTATCAGGGTGACCCTGATATTTAAGGTAATAGTAGACAGGTACTTACTGCCAATAAGGTCCATTCTTCTGCAAACGCATGATATTATTCTGAACTATCATGAGTTCGTTCTGCAAGTAAGTTCTCTGGTCGTGAACTCGAACGTATAGCTGGAATGAATAAAAAATAGTATTAAAGATATACATACCCTTTATTAAATTAAATTTAAAACACTTAGGTACAAAGTAGTCTCACACGGACTAGGTCAATAAAAGAAGACAGAGTAAGAAATAGCAAGGTTTTTACCTTAGACATAACATGACAGTAACATTATTTAACTTGTCCTCTCGATGCTTGTCCTAAACAGCATAAAGTTAGGCTATTGTGAATATTGGGGTCAGATTTATGATTTATGAACCTTAATGTGCAAAGACATTTTATTCGTAAACAAGTGTGTATTACCTTAGACTCTGAGTCCAAACGCCACTCCTTACTGCGCAAAGTGCTGATCAAATCGGTTTTCAGCCTCTCGAACCTTTTCACTGTACGCATCAATTCTGCCTGAAAATTATATATAAAAAAAAGTTGTTTAGGTATGGCAGAATGGATTCTGTAAGGCCCCGACGCAAATTAGCGCCGCTATTTTATTTTATTATCTACAAGCTTTTGCCCGCGTTTATCTGTACCTACCTACTTATCCCGCGGGAACATAAATCAACAATAAATCCGTTTTCTGGTTACATGCTACCTCCCCCAATTTTCAACCAAATCGGTTTAGCCGTGTTTGAGTTATAAATAGATTACTAATACATACATATAAACAACTTACTGGGGTCAGAATGTCCAAGTTGATGTTCAAATCGTCGTGTTTTAGTCGGCAATCTGAAAAACACGATATTTATTCAATGCAGAGTTACCCTACTTCCTTATTATAATAAAGCACGCTATGGACGCAGTCTGGTGACCTTAACGCAGGTCACACAAACCAGGGAGGTACCAAATGTAGGTCAAACTTGCTTGCGTAAGTTCTGGTTACTCTACAGTACCTAAGGTCCATATCAGTCTACCCACGACGCTGGAATCTTTGATTATAGGTATAATGTACTTGTCTCAAAGGCTGGAATATTGAAGCATCATTTCTTATCAACTGCATGAAGTACCTAATATGTAATTTTTTTGTGACTATCTGACTATGCCCTCTTTACTGTAACCTATAAGATATTTTTGCAAAGCATTTTACCAGTTAGAATTTTTTTTATTGCAGGATTGGAGGTTATGTAAATTAGTTTGTACCTATGTACAAATGTATGTCGATAGGTAATATTTAATCGGTAGGAGGATAGTCTAGCTACCTAGGGCAATTTTAACAATAAATATAAATAATGCCGGACAATCCACACAGCATCATCTAGCCCCAAGATAAGCAGAGCTTGTGTTAATATTTTTCAAAATGCTTCAAATGCGTTTTACTACTAGCGTCATCTAACGTGCGCAAGGAACAAGCTATTATTGTTCATGGCACACAATTAATGTCTAGATGAGTGATGTACTTACATAATACAATATTTACATATATATATAGATATTTTTTTATTATTCATATGAAACGACCAGAACTCCCTGAACAAATATCTGCAGATCGTACAAATATTTGTCCCGAGGCGGGAATAGAACCCCGCAACCTCCTGCGTCTCAGGCGGACCTTCGCCTACCGCGCCACAGAGGTCGTCAAACAAATTTAATACTGTTGAAATGCTTATTTTTTATAATAAATATTGTTCACCTGGCCCACAAATCTTAGCATTCTTGATACGATCCTTTAAAATCGGCAGCTCGCCCCTCAGCAGCTCAATATTTTCCAACAACAGCTTGTGTTTCCCGCTCTCGCGCTGCAGGTCCTCATCGCTGTCCCAGGAGTAATCACTCTGCTGCAGGTCTTCTTGGACGTTGAAAATTTGCTTCTCTATCTCGCCGTTTTGCCATGCTGCTGTGTCTCTGAATAAGTAATGAAGGTAAAAGTATTTACAATTGAACCTATCGTTTGCTACAGTCTGCAGCTCAATGATCAGATCAAATTATCAATGCCAATTGGAAACTCGTAGGAACTTATCTTTGTGCAAGTTAGAGCGGTATAGGAATATTTGAACCACGTCAAATGATCACTAAATACGTCACAAGTTCACAACTGAAAACGGACTCCAGGACTTAAATCAACTGAAAGATGCCTTGATGGTGTTGAGAATTACCTAACCCCTACCTAACTAGGTAGTTAGTAGTGGTAGTGGCTAAAAGTGATGCTAAGAATGACAACTAGCTAAGTGAAGTTGTATTGACTTACGTCTTTACCTAGGTAATGAAACTTTGCTATAACAATTATGTTGATTGATACAACTAGCTATAGGTACAATATGTCATTCTCAACCAACTAAGACCTATCGGAATAAATTTATATGCAGTAGCGGCGTTAGGGTAGGGCGCGGTTGGGCGACCGCCCGGGGCGCCGGACATAAAGGGGCGCCGCAGGTGCCCCTTGTTTTTCTTCTCGCTCATTAAACGAGACCTACTTACTCATAGATAAAAAATAAATACGAAAAAAAAGATTATATTGGCAACACTAAAATGGAAAGAAGTGTTAAAACGGAGCACTGCACTGCATGCATTTAATTTTACCGGGAATCCCCGACCATTGAGAAAAACATTATCTCTTTTTTAAGTTTAAATTAGAGAGAATTCATGATATATTTGGGTAAAATTTTTTCAAAAATCGCGACTCACAAAAATTGTATCCAAATGTATGGATAGCAATGCGCATAAAGTAATCCTGTTGTGTAACTAACCATTAATTATAGTGCGTAAGCCCCTAACACTGCTTATTCTCCTTAAAATCACAAAAAAAAATTCGTCGAAATTCGTCTTTGAGCGCTTGGCGCGTCGTCGATGGCTCGCTTGCGCTCCGTGCCATTCGATTCCTATTGTGTACCTACATTGTATGTAAGTGAGTTAGGTGCTCGCATCGCATTCACATTACTTGAATTTCGTAAATCAATGGATGGATAAGGTATAGCGCCGAACTGTGTTGTACTGTGGCGGTACTTTACTGTCACACAGAGCGGCGGCGGCGCTAGCCGTACCCAACGTTCTGTCGCGGCAGACGCTTTGACGCCGGGCGTTGTATTTTTTTACAAAATTTGTTTGTAACGTCCAACTAAAATACTACAATATGAGTGAAAAGCTAATAGAATTGGTTCGCAAACACCCCTGTTTATATAATAGGAAGGATAATTCTTATAAAAACATGGCATTAAGGGCAAGAATGTGGGAACAAATTTTATTAATGTCGTGCACCCATATTCATTTTCTCTGTGATCGTGATAAAGCGTATAAAAGTAATAATTCTTCCTCATCTGAATCACTCGACATCTCAAAAGCAAATAATATTTCCAAAGACTGCTTGCCGCTAGCTATCTACACTACGCTCTGGTGAATGGTAACCTACGTTGCGAAGGAGCGTGACGCTAAAGTCAATTAGATGAGCGCGACGTTAAAACGCATCGTTACTAACGCGTTCTGTTTGGCAGTCATAACATATTATTCTAAGCTTTTTGCTAGCGATCGAAAATGTCACAAAAAATTTCGAGGCTCGCTCCGCTCGCCGTTCATTCTTAAATTTTCTAAGCTTTTTTAACAGGCTTCCGGTTTTCTTTTTTTATATCTAAACTTTTTTGTCATTTTCACCAAACCTCAAAATTACCACCGCTAAGCCTCTAAAATTTTCGGGTTCGGTAATCATAATCTTTTGTCACACTCTTGATTCTATTTTACAGAAAATCCGATAAAGTTAAAAAAAAATGGCGGCTCGCTCCGCTCGCCGTTCATTTTTTACCATTTTAGTCACTATACTTTACTTGCCTTTCGGAAATATGTCAATGTCAAATTTGGCGGCGTGACATTCAATAAGTAGTACAACAACAACATAACATCATCAATTGTTATTTTATTCTTAATTTTCAAAAAACTAAATTGTGCTTACACACCAATTTATAAAAACTCCACTCACTGACATTTATAATGTATTAATTTTCAACAATTTCCAAAGGCTTCAAACACTACAATATGTGAAGGCTCGTTCCACTCGCTGTTATTTATTTTTTCATACTAGTTATGTTTATTAAGTCATTTCTTTTGTAGCCTTTTTTTTTCTAACATTTTTGTCTTTGTTGCTGGCACACCACACCAAACTCCAAATTTACCAATCATCGCAGTCTTTGAAATATTCGGAGCTCTCCCTATCATATGTAGGTATTGTCACACTCTTGCATAATTATTTACAAAATATAGGAAAAATCCGATAAAGTTAAAAAAAATCGCGGCTCGCTCCGCTCGCCGTTACTCACAAAGAATTTTTATACAGTTTATTATGGAAGGTTTTTGGTTGAAAACCTCTTCGGGTACTATACCAATCCACGCTATGCTGCAAATACACCATAGATCCTTTTTTTTGCGGACCAGGTAAAAAGGAAAATTTTAAACACTCAGAATGAATTTGATAAAGTTAGGGTACCTACATATTCAAGGCTAGACCCAGGTACGACAACGACTTCCGAAAGACATTTACTAATTAGTTATTTTATTCATTTCTTATGTCCAAACCCCCCCCCCCCCCCCAATAAATATACTCGCACATGACGACTTGTTTCATATCGGTTTGGATTGCAGTTAGGGGGCGCCGTATAAATCTCGCCCAGGGCGCTGGTAGTGCTAAAACCGGCACTGTTTATATGGTTACCAAAGCTTCTAATTATCTTACCTAACCCTTACATTACTACTGTAGGATTGATTTATAGTGCTAGTGCTACGACTTGAGGTAGGTTGGTGGTAGGTACCTAATTAATTAAATTACATTAGGCAGGTACAAGTACAAAATTCAAAATAGGTGTCAACTATAACCCAAGACTATCATAGAAAAGAAATTGTAGAATTGTATAGGTATCTACCTGCAGGTGTTATCTAGGTATAGGTATTTACGTGCAACACTACAATAAAACCTAGACCCCAAAATTACGTCAACCTCCACTGTCACTGACCTACAAGTCTTTTCGTGTTCCAATTCACTTTTCAAACAGTCGATTTCGCTATCATTCATTGTCAATAATTATTTTATATAATTTATATCGCGAAAATGACTGTAATCCGATGCCCTGGGGCAGGGCCATTGATTAAACAAAGCTATGGTTACCGTTTTGTAACATGTACCTAACCGATGATATATAATAATCATCGGTAAAATATACTACAGCTTTAAAATATTAGCTATCGACAATTTAACCCTTTGCTAACGATATTGAGACCTATTGATATGAGAGGATAATATAAGATAATTTATGAAAATATGGAATAGAACAAACAGGGTATTTTAATCATCGAAGTATAAATACAAAAGTTAAAAAAAAAGAAGCAGAAATACCGAAAAATAATGGAACGAGGAATTTAGTCTGAGAACGAAACGATCCGTACAAAAAAAAATCCAAATCTTCAACTTCAACTTCTTTTTTTTTATGGCACCTCTTGCTTTTCGCTGCGACTCTGCCAGTGTCTGTTATGGAGTATCATAAACTTCCTAATAATAATATGATCGGTTTAAAATGAATTTTTAGAAGAATGAATAAGAAAATTTTGCTTCAAGATGATTTATAAAATCCAAATCAATCAAAATTTTGGTTGGTTGGTTGGCTATCAGACACACATGTTTAATCTATCTTTGTTTCACAAACACTTTTTCATCAACTTGTTTCTCTTTCTCCCAATTATAGCCAATTATGCACAAGCTAAGGACGTGAAAAATTAACAAAATAGGTTTAAAAAAAAAGTGGTCATACGTCAAGTAAACGTAAAGTAAGTCAACTTTGAATTTTGAAATTTAGATTTGTAACAGAAACAGAAGAAAATCACAATCAACAAAGTGTTTATTAAGTGAAATTAAAAGAAAATGAGTCTAATAAGTGCTGTATTGCAAGAAGCGGATAAGGCAACATCCGAAGAGTTCAATAAACAGCGAGATGAATTGTTGCCCAAGGTAAAAGACATCACAGAACGCACTCAAATGTTATCATGGGCTTTGCAACAGAACTTTATCGATACTCATGTTAATTTTACTGTAACTAAGAGCTTAGAGCAGCTCAATTTCAAGAACCGAAAGGCTAACATAGACTCCGAATTCAGAACATGCTCAGAGGATGTCGAAACCTTGCGTCAAAAATTCGAAGATTTTGATAACGAATTCAATAGCTCTTGGATAAAATTATCCAAACAATACGATTATTTAACAGATTTATGTATCGCAGTTGGAGGTAAGAAGATACTAGAGCGTGCAAATCATGAATTCAATAGATTTAATTACAGTGGAGCAATGTTAGCCATAACTGAACTGAAAAACGACCTAAAAAAGCTGAATTTCGAAGGTAACTTGAAGAAAGCTCTTATAAACCTTAATTCACAAGCTGAAAACCAATTAGCACTTTACACTGCTCACTTGAGTACTGAATGGGAGGATATCTTTACATGGTCGGAAAAGAAAGGCTTGCACTACCTCACATATTCTTTATCAGTTCAGCAAAGTGATCCAATCCTGCTACAAAAAGTCCTGATGTCTCTGTATGTCACTGAGAGGATGAATGCAGAATTAGGTCTATTCTCTCACTTTTTCCTCGATAAGCTACTCCATAATGTGATAAGACACAACTGCAACATCTTCAATGAAGACCACATAGGAGCTATAATCTTTAACATCAAGATCAATTTGAATGACACGGAAAAGCCAAGTTACCAGACTGTATTTAACAACTTAACTGCTATATTCGAATTCCTTCAGTCAACACTAGGCTCACACTTTGAAAGTGATCGAACTTTCATAGAAGTCTTTGCTGATTCCATTCGAGATAAATTCTTCAACATTATCATTGAAGATTGCATCCGAAACAACTTACCATCCTGCGACAGCAGTTACCAACAATACAAAAACATTGTTGTGGAGTTGGATTCCTTCAACAAGTTCCTGATAGAACTAAAATTTGTTGAACCAAGCAAATCACCATTGAACAAATACATTGATGACACAGAATGTGTGTTATACAACAAAAAATGTGATAAACTTCTGTCCGATGTCCGAAGCTTACTCGCTGAGAGCTTATCCTATGGAACTATTCAAGTCGGAGTAGAAAATGAGTCTGAAAATGATGCCACATTGATGGATAACGAGAATGACTGGGATCTCACCAAACCAATCTTCTTACCCAAGTGTGTGATATCTCGTAATGTTCAGAAGATAATGGCTATGATTGTTAATCATTTGGAGGAGAGTAAGAAATTACCCGAGAAGTATAGCCACCAACTGGTGAACTATGTGAGGGATATAGCTGTTATGTACCAGAGCATGGTTCCCAAGAAGTTTAAGGTCAATCTAGAGTGCTGTCCATCTGATATTGGTAAGAAATTGAAAATTTATTTGTTTCAGATACTAACATCCTTTTTGTTAGTAACAGTTGTAATTATATAATTAGAATGGTTTGTACAAAAAATTACAATTTAAAAATGATAAATCTATAGTAATCATTTCAATTGTGATGTCATCTTATTAATTAAATAAATATTTATAAGGACATTTGTAGATTTTTTGTCTTCTATTTGGACTCCGTCGCGCGTCCGTTTTCGCTTTAAGGGAGTTAATCTCAAATTCTATAGATTCTAAAACAACACTTGATGCGAAGTTGTTGGTTTTAATATTTACCTTCAGCCCTCAGAAATCATAAAAAATCGTTTTTATACCTAGCTGCTAGCATCACCTCGCACATTAATATACACTTCAACAGTAAATTATGTAGTAGTGTATTAAATAAGTAGGTTAAAATTAATTTAATCATGTAACCCCGTTCATGCACCCATTCAGGACTAACCCACATTCAGAACTTTATCTCCCTCTCCCAATAAGGTTTGCTGGAAGAGAACTCTTTAGGGTTAAGCTCACCTTGGCTAATATTTTACATCTAAATGTGACTGTATATTTTTTTGTGCAATAAAGAGTTAAGACATTTGAGATTATAGGAAGGTAACATTTATTTGAGAGGATTACAATTAAAACCACCTTAAAACTATTGTACTTTTTGTATTTGTTTATTTCTGTTAATAATGATGAGATCACAAAATTAAATTAAATTACTAGTCTTAACTAAATTACATAGTCAATAAAAATTATAAATTCAACTAAATTAAATTACACAGTCAATAAAAATTACAAATTCAACAAAGAAAATTACAATACTTGACAGAATTAAACAATTATGACTACTTTAAAGACAATCAATTTCCTAACAATAAATATTTTTAAACGTCCCATATTTGAACAAATATTAATAAATATTAGTACTACTTTAACAGGTATTTATTGCGTTTATTTACAATTTTTTCCGACTTTCAACAGGTTACACACGGTCGTGGTCACGCGATAAATACCCATTAAAATATTACTAATAATAAATAGAATGAATTTGATTGCATTAATCACTCACATTAAACTTTATTTTCTTTATTCCAGCATTATTCTTCAACAACTGTTTCTACCTAGCGCACGGCCTGGTGGGTCCCCCGTGGTGTAGCTCCCTGCCCAAGCCTCTCGCTGACCGACTGGCTCTGATGCTGCTTGAGAGCATCCAGGATCTCCGGCTCCTCGGCCTGGAAAAGATGTCTCTGTACTTGCAGAAACAGAAGGGTGTTATCAGTCACAGTATTGAAGCTAAAGGTTAGTTAAATTTTATTTTATAGTAATAATTACTAAAAAAAACATTAATTTAAGAAGTTTCTGCACTGCATACCCCTAGATCCCCCTCCCCTCCCCTACAAGACCTAGAAGTCTGCAGGTTTGCAATGACCGGTCATCAATCGATCATTATTGCATCCTGCTATCTCAGTCTAAATAAGGTGCTCCTTCAAAGCGATCTGGAATCAGTGGAACTGTCGTTTTTGTTTGCCGTGACTCGGCAAACGTAGTGTAGGTTGGCATATGCTTTGATAGACAAAGCCTTTAACGCAATTTTTTTTTTAAATTGGGTACGCAATATTATGTACGGTAGAAGTTAACTAAGTTTACCAACAAATTTGACGATACTTTAAAATTTGTACAGAATAAAATGAATGAACGACGACCTCTCTATCGCGGCGGGAAAGATCCGCCTGCGGCGCAGAAGGTTGCGGGTTCAATTCCCGCCTCGCTACAAGTTTGTACGATCTGCAGATATTTGTTTCGAGAGTTCTGGTCGTTTTCTATGTATAATAAAAAATATCTATCAATATTATACATGCATCTAGTACCCGTAACACAAGCTCTGCTTAGCTCGGGGCTAGATGATGCTGTGTGATTTATTTAGTGACCGAAATCACAAGCACATATTTCTATGCTAAGCTATGATAATCCTTAAACTATAACTTACTTCAACTGGCCCTTATCCCAAGCAGGCAGCCAAATCTAGAAAATCTGTAATTGGTTAGAATGTAATCGTGCTAGTTAATAAGCAAATAAATAAATAAAATAAATAAATAATTGTTTCTTGACATTACAGATCCCGAAACACCCTGGACCCAAGAAACCTTCGAGCAGTTTGACTGCGCGATAAACGACGCTATAACAGTCATGTCAGAGCTCAAATCCTCGTGGCTATCCGTTCTACCCTCAAAAATGTACGAAATGTGTATGGTGACACTCGCCAATGCACTTTGCCAATCTGTCCTGGAGCGGGTGTTTGGAAACACGCGGCCGGTGGATGAAGATTTGCTGTTGGTGATAGCTTTTAGGGTCGAGGACACTGTCCGGGAAATCGAAGCTTTGTTTGAGGTAAAAAAGACTAATTTTATTAGATATAGTCCGCCCTGGCTTCGCGCGGGTATTTACGAAATTTTTCATGCGGTTACCTATTTTTTTCGAAAATATTCTAATAGCCTATGTTTTAGGATTCTAATGGTGAAATAATTTTTCAAATCGGTTCAGTCGTTTCGGAGCCTATTCAATTCAAACAAACAAATAATCAAATTTTTCTGATGAACATAGGCTAAAGAATATTTTCAAAAAAAATTAGGGATCCGCAGGTTATATGAAGTTTTTGGTAAATACTTGTGCAAAGCACCGAGGCGGCTAGTTTTGGTTTGACGACCTCTGTGGCGCGGTGGGCGAAGGTCCGCCTGCGACGCAGGAGGTTGCGGGTTCGATTCTCGGGACAAATATTTGTACGATCTGCAGATATTTGTTCAGGGGTTCTGGTTGTTTTCTATGTATAATATAAAATATATCTATCTATTTAATAATATTGTATTACGTATATCAGTCATCTAGTACCCATAACACAAGCTCTGCTTAGCTTGGGGCTGGATGATGCTGTGTGGATTGTCCAGCATTATTTATTTATTTAATAATGTAATAATAATAAATCATTTATTTCAGGCAACATAAGAACAGTTAAGGATGATAACAAAGCTTATTCTAGGGTCCATATCAACAAATAACTTACAGAATAACATACATACAAAAATAATAAGTTATTAATAAGTCTTAATCGTCCTAATTCTTGACATGACATTCTTGACAAATGTTAAATTTTTAATGTAAATACTGTTTTTTTTTTACTCATTATTTTATATGTATTATTCTGAATTTTTTTTAAATTATACTTATTATTCCATGATGTTTTATTTGTATGTATGTACTTAATTTGAATTATTATAATGTCTGACGCTTTGGGTTTACTGTAAGTCAGTCAACAATGTGAATTAAATAAATTATAACTAAATGGTACACTATACGTACGGCGACGTATGACGCATCAGTATGCTGAGTGTGAAACATAGCATAAAATTTCGTTAACTCGACGATCAAGTTTATCGAGTATACGCCAAACGCCAAGTCAACGTAAACGTAACGTACAGGTCGTCATCTGTCGACGGTGCGCGGTGGCGTTGGAATACTTTGATAAAAGTATAGGAAATAAACTAGGTTTCCAATCTGGTGGCCTTAGTTAACAAGGAACACAGTCTCAGACGCAGAAGATTACTGGTTCGATTCCTGCTGAAAAGGTCTTACAGTCTATCAAAAATTAAGTTAAATAAAATAAATTTTAATTCTATACAAGCAGTTTTGAAATCTAACAATCGATAGAATTTTTTGTCATTGCCATTCAGACAGATTAGTTTTATAATGTAAAAGCGGTTTTACACATTCATTTTTCTTTATACATTTACATTACACATATTAACAAAAATGGAACAGTACCAATATAACCTTTTATTTTATTCCAGGAACCAATTGCCATTTTTTTTAAATATATTACACATATTAACAATAATGGAGTATAACCCATAACCTTATATTTTATTCCAGGAACCAATCGTGTTAGAATCGAAGATCAACAACTGGAGCAAGTTCACCAGACTCCCGCAGATCCTGAAAGCCCAGCTGTTGGAGACATCGCGGCTTTGGAACACGAAACAGCTGAGCTGCTTCACCTGCGAGGAAGTCAGGCAAATTGTTAAGATGAGGTTCCCTGATGATAAGTACCGGTTGAAGATTTTGAAAGAAATACAATGATGTTATTAAATATTTGTTTTTTTATTATTGTCAAGATGAGGTTCAGATTCAGATTCAATAACTTTATTTCTGCTTACAAAATAAGCACTTGAAGTCAAATTTCAAACAGATAATTATTATAAAAAAGAAATAATATGTTATTGATTTCTCTTCACGAGAGAAACCACTAGTATATTCATTATATAACTTATGTGTCTAATACAATGTTTTTTTGCTTATCTAAATCTAAGTTTAGTGTGATTTAGATAAATGTCAATAATTATTAAAATACATATAGATATGTAGCTAAACACAACATTCAATTTCCCACATGCTATTGTCGGTGTGGAATGGAGCGACATCTGGCCAAGCATTAGTATCATTAACGTAATCATCAATAGAGTAAAAGGCTTTCTTATGATGTTCCCTGATGATACAGTTTGAAGATTTTGAAAGAAATACAATGATGTTATGAAACCTTTGTTTTATTTATTTGACTTATACTAACCAGCTTCTACCTTCGCACGCGTCTTTTCCGGAAAAGTTTTCAGGAGGTTGCGGGTTCGATTCCCGCCTCGGGACAAATATTTGTACTATCTGCAGATATTTGTTCAGGGCGTTCTGGGTCGTTTTCTATGTGTAATAAAAAATTTCTATATATGTATTAATATTGTATTATGTATATCAGTCATCTAGCACGCATAACACAAGCTCTGCTAAGCTTGGGGCTAGATGATGCTGTGTGGATTATCCGGCATTATTTATTTCATTATTTTATCATTGAGATACACTCAGCCGCTAAGTTGTGTAATGGGTATTATGTTATCTGTGGTAATGGTAACAGCCTCAGAGACCGAAATAGGTACTTTCTTATTTATAGTTACTATTCTGAGTAGGTGTTATCCGTCGTAGTCTAAGCTTGTGCAACATTAATAACAAAATAAAATAAATAAATAATGCTGATCAAACCACATAGCCCTAACCTAAGCAGAGCTTGTGTTATGGGTAGGTACTAGATGACTGATGTAGGTACATAATATAATATTATAAAATAGATATATATTTTTATTATATACATCGTTCAAAAATTTGTCCCGAGGCGGGAATCGAAACTGAAATTCGTTGCGTCACAGGCGGACCTTCGCCCCCGCACCACAGAGGTCGTCCTATTAAATGTGTGCGTTCGCCCAGCAAAAAGTATCGTCTTTTCAAGAATCGAATGATGCAGATAATTTGTGCCCTATGTCGTGTAAATGTGCCCAAAATTTTAAATTTGTGCCCCCAAGGGCTGCAGAGTTATTTAGGAAAATCTGATTTTGCTGCACGAACGTTCGCCCAGCAAAACTTTTTTTAAAAAAAGGGTATAGCTGTATTTTAAATATGCAAAAAGATAGCTTAAATACTAGTGTAAATGTGCCGTAAAAGCAAAATTTGTGCCCCTAAAGGTTTTAGAGATATTTAGTTTTTTGCTGGGCGAACGTTTTGGTGATTTCTATATCTCGGAAACGGCTGAACGCACAGTCATAATTTTTTGTTCCTACAGATACGGTAAATTTGTGCCATTTGTGCCGTAATTTTCATTAACATGAGTAGCATGGTTCAGGAGCTATTATTGTTTTTCCTAGAAAACGGAAAAATGATCTGGCTCTCGAATGAACAAGACCATCGACTTCACGTTGGTGCCGATTGGTACCCATTATATATTCACACGATCCTGTAAAGTTTCACCGGCCTACTACTTATAATAGACGAGTTATTAACGATTTTGTCTTTTTTTTGAGGTTATTTTGAGTGAAATTACTGAGGATACGAAAACACTAGTTTCCTGTGAGCTGGCTTATTACATGCTTCTACAATAATTTGAGCCCTATTTTAAGAATACGTATGCAAAAAATCATCTTTGTATACCTAATACTTTAGACAATAATGATAAAATACCATTCGAAGTATTTTTGGTAGATAACCAGACCAAATTCGAATGAACATTAAAAAGCGGCCGTCCGATACTACAAGCTATCCTTCTTAAATCGTCATGATAATATTTAGTGTTTAGAGAACGTTGCGTACAAAAGTGGAATTGTCATTTTAAAAATATACTTTTGATGATGAATGATGAAAAATGATGAATATAATATGATGAAAATGCTCTTTTCAATAAATAATTAAGTAGGTACCTACTTAGTAAGTACCTATACGTAGGCATACCTGTACCTACATATGTTTTTTATCTGATAATCCTAAAGAGTATCCCCTGTAAGAAAACAATCCACGGCTCTTTTGCGAATAAATAATTAGTAGGCTGGTTTGTTTGTTTGCTAAATCATAACGAGCCAACCTTTTCATAGGTACCAATATTATAATGGTAGGTAAGTATTTGCCAACACGCTCTACAAATTGATAAGTAAATACAATATTCAACTCGGAGTGACCGACGACCGTTGTGTGTGCTCTTCGAATGCACACACACACAGATCCTTATCGCACGCACCCATAAGTAATTTGTTTTTGAGTCTGCCTGCCTCTCGGGTTATTGTAATTTACAATAGCATATTCATTGTTATTTGTCGATAAAAAATAAATCAATGTAAAAAAAGAACAATACTGTTTTGTTATCTTCGTTTATTACTTACCTTCTAAAAAAAAACAAATACCTATACTGTCAACGGCACATCAAGCTAGATCAGATGTCAAGTTGTACCTATAGGTATATGGTGTTAAATCATTCATTCATTATTATCTCAACAGGTCACTGATGTGCCGTTGTCTCCGGACAATTTATTTTTAGTAATACCTACATTACAAATTATAGTGTACTAGATGCAACCCGCAGCTTTGCCCGCGAACCAGTTTTTTTCGTATAAATTTCAGAAATTTATTGCACACCCCCTAGGGGTTGTGTAAAAATACCTACATGTTTAATTATTCAGTCCATAGTTCATTTATACCGAGTTTTGAGTGAATCGAATCAAGTAAAAATTATTTTCCATACAACCCTTACCACCATATTTAACCCCCTCAGAGGTTGAAATTTCCAAATTTTAGCCTATTTTTTAATTTTTCCTACTCTAGGTCCTAAACTATCTACCTACCTACCTACGAAATTTCATTTAAATCACTTAAGTAGTCACAAAGATTACCTAGGTACTTATAACGAACATTCACACAGACTTTCCCATTTATTATAATAGTAAGATTATTACAAACAAAATAATTCACATTTTATTTCATGTAAAATATTTTTCGTGACATAAATATTATTTTCTACTTAACAATTCTGTACGCATCTGTACTACTTAAATTTCATTACAACGCCACCAAGTAAGGAAGGATAGCTTGTAGTATCGTACGGCCGCTTTTTAATGTTCATTCGAATTTGGTCTGGTTATCTACCAAAAATACTTCGAATGGTATTTTACCATTATTGTCTAAAGTATTGGGTATACAAAGATGATTTTTTGCATACGTATTCTTAAAATAGGGCTCAAATTATTGTAGAAGCATGTAATAAGCCAGCTCACAGGAAACTAGTGTTTTCGTATCCTAAGTAATTTCACTCAAAATAACCTCAAAAAAAAGACAAAATCGTTAATAACTCGTCTATTATAAGTAGTAGGCCGGTGAAACTTTACAGGATCGTGTGAATATATAATGGGTACCAGTCGGCACCAACGTGAAGTCGATGGTCTTGTTCATTCGAGAGCCAGAGCATTTTTCCGTTTTCTAGGAAAAACAATAATAGCTCCTGAACCATGCTGCTCATGTTAATGAAAATTACGGCACAAATGGCACAAATTTACCGTATCTGTAGGAACAAAAAATTATGACTGTGCGTTCAGCCGTTTCCGAGATATAGAAATCACCAAAACGTTCGCCCAGCAAAAAACTAAATATCTCTAAAACCTTTAGGGGCACAAATTTTGCTTTTACGGCACATTTACACTAGTATTTAAGCTATCTTTTTGCATATTTAAAATACAGCTATACCCTTTTTTTAAAAAAAGTTTTGCTGGGCGAACGTTCGTGCAGCAAAATCAGATTTTCCTAAATAACTCTGCAGCCCTTGGGGGCACAAATTTAAAATTTTGGGCACATTTACACGACATAGGGCACAAATTATCTGCATCATTCGATTCTTGAAAAGACGATACTTTTTGCTGGGCGAACGCACACCTATTAAATGCTGAACCATATTAATCTATGTGCTGGACAATCGTGTGCTTTACTGGGGCAGACACAGCATCACCTAATGCCAAGCTAAGCAGAGCTTGTTTTTAATTCACCTTAATAAAAACAAATTGTGTTATAAATAATGGGTACTAGATGACTGATATACATAATACATTATATTAAAATAGATAGATATTTTTTAGAATCGAACCTAATTGCGTCGCACGCGGACCTTCGCCCACCGCGCCACAGAGGTCGTAATATCCAGTGATTTAGTTCCCGAGTCCCAATTTATGTTAGCTTACCCATTAGCTGTCGCTGTACCTGATTGAGTACACCTGATTGTAATTTTTTTACTACAAATCAGTTCATTCCAGCAGATCTGTTTCGTTTCATTATAAAACACAGCAACATTTGCCATTTAAAATGATAAAAAATTGAGGGTAGACATTATTTTTTTACTCACTTTTTGTTATCAGAAGTTTGACTACAAAACGGTGTGCAGAGGTGAGTGCATTATCAGCTAAATTTTTATTCTCTTTGAAAGTAAATGGCATATTTAGTAATAAAATCGTTAGAATACATCTTTATGGTGATCTTGTGTCATAAATTAGATTGCTATTACTCGTTATGGCTGAATTATAACGTTATAAATGATACTGTACCTAATCAGGTACAGTGGCCATATCCCTATATAAAATTTGTTATATATAAAATGTTCAAGGTAAGAGCACTGGGCGATCTTCTGATGAAAAAAATTATGCAGTGGGGTATATTACATGACAAAATATCCATTGACGAATCAATGGTAAAATATTTTGGTATGCATCCAGCCAAACAGTTTATTCGTGGAAAACCCGTGCGGTTTGGCTATAAGAATTGGGTGGCAGCTAGTTCTACTGGATATTGCTAAACTTTTGATTTTTACTGTGGGAAACAACCTGGCCCCACTCCAACTGAGCCATTGGGATCCAGAGTGGTGAAATCATTGCTCAACAAGCTTCGAACAAACCCAGCAAATCATCATGTATTCTTCGACAACTATTTTACGAACTTCGATCTTTTGGTGGACCTGCAAAAACTGGGATATCGTGCTACTGGAACAATAAAGGAAAATAGAACCAAGAAGTGCCCCTTGAAATCTACGAAGGAGGTGAAAAAAGAAACTAGAGCCGCATTCGATCACAGGTTTGATAAAAATAACGAAGTGTTACTGGTGAGGTGGAAAGACAACAGTGTGTGCACCATGGCTACAAATTATGATTCCATTGAGCCGATGGGTGTGGTAAAACGATGGTGCCCAATAAAACGAGAGAGGACTGATGTTGACATTCCCCATCTATTCCAGACCTATAATAAAAGTATGGGAGGAGTCGATGAGCTTGACCAGTCGATATCGCTCTATAGAATTGCAATTCATGGAAAGAAGTGGTGGTGGGTTCTTTTCACTTACATGGTGGATATGGCTATTGCAAATGCTTGGCGTTTACATGTTCTAAGCAGTGAAGACAAAATGGACCAATTGATGTTTAGACGTAGTATCGCTAGGTTCTATTTACGTCAAGTGATCCAGAAGAAGGCAAGAGCTTCTTCATCCCTGGTGCCAGGTTTGCCCCAAGATGGGTCAGGACACTATCCAAGAAAGCTGGAGAAACCACTACGATGTGTTATGTGCCATGCTAGAGTGCGCTGGCAGTGCAAAAAATGTCTTAAAACGATTTGTATTGAAAAGCCGTGCTTTGAAAAATTTCACCTATAAGTGGCCGTTGTACCCAAATGAGTACACCCCCCTCACCCCCTGAAAAGTTGTCATGAATTTTTTTTTCAGTAAGAATCATTATATTTAAGCCTTTTGTGATATAGAATTAAAGTATTTGTGCTAAAATTACTTCTGGTTTTTATTTGGCCACTAATGGGTTAAACAAAATATCAGCACTTATGCCAACATAATATTGCTGGTCAATGCACTAAATCTTTCAAAATCTACGCGACGCAAGTTCACCAACAGAAATAGTTGTTGTTTGTAATATTAACACTTCATCCTATACTTCTTACTATCATGTCCTATAGATAGGTACACATTTACTGGCTTCTGTGTGTAAGTCTTATCGCCGAGGCTGGTCAGTGAATGCGTTAAGGGATGGATAGATGATATAACCACAGTGTACATATAGACAGTGTGGAAACTACCTACAAACGCTCGAAACGGCTCACTCACACAAGCATGCGCATCTACGAGAGCTCTAAGGGGTTTTCGCAGTGCTGTCAGGTAGCGGTTGGCGCATCGAGACGAGCGGTCACGCGCAATTCTATTTTTGAAAAATGCCCCGTTCTTTTTGTATTGCATACGGCTGTATGAACTCGGCTTCATCAAAACCGGAGCTTTCATATTTTAAACTCCCTGGTAATATTGAAAGGTAAGAATAATTTTTAGTTTAATTGATAATTAAATATGATTTAGCTGATACTGCGGTCAAAGAAAATGGATGATATTTTCGTAGTTGCTTTAAAAGAGAACACATAAACTGCAAAGTAGCGTAGAATGAAAATATTTTACACAATAAAATTCAATAATAGAGAATTCAGAACGTGTCGTAGTAGACGAAAGTACTTTTCTGTAAATAATTTGTAATAATTAATAATAAAGATATACAAGTAGGTATGGTTTTTTAATTAGTAGATATAACACAAATTTTCGGATTGAAACGCTGTAAGGCTTGCAGCCGCCATGAAAAGTCATTATTGGCTGCGCGCGCCCGCTCCGACGAGTACACGAAACGTTTTCGTCTTACCACGGCTCGCGTGCGACGCCATGACATTACCTATTTAAATTGAATTTGTAAGCAAATTCTTTATTAAAATTTAAAATTCAACTAATTATACTTTAATTAAAAAAATATATTAGACATCCGTGAGGGCTGGTGCGGCGGCAGATTTGGCCGAGGATCTTAAGAGGCGCAAATATGCAGGTCTCGACAGAGCCTACAAATTTGCTCCCCTTGGTGTCGAGACCCTAGGTCCGTGGGGTACCGAGGCTCTCCGGGTCTTCAAAAAATTATCAGAGCGTCTGGTCGAAGCGACGTGTGACCCGAGAGCTGGTCAATATTTGGCACAGCGCATCAGCATTGCCATACAACGTGGCAATGCAGCCAGCATCTTGGGTACACTTCCAACTGGTATTGATTTGGATCAGTTGAGCTACCTGTAGTTTGTTCGCAACAGTCTGCAGTTAGCTCAATTGTAAATACTAGTGGTTTTTTTTAATTTAGTTAGATCATTGTAATTTATTTGTTAATAAAGGCTTGGCCATATAAAAAAAAAAAAAAAAAAAAAAAAAAAAAAATTATACTTAATATTTACAATTGAAGCAGTTGACCTAACTGCAGACTGTTGTAAACAATCTACAGGTAGCTCAATTGATCCATCATTAGCTGTTGGAAAATTCCTAAGGCGTGGCTGCATTGCCTCGCTGTTTCTCAATGGTGATACGCTGCGCAAGATATCTACTTACTCACAGCTCTCGGATCACTCGTCGCTTCAACCAGACCAGACGATTTTTTTTTTTATATTATATCTGACAATATTTGTCAGCTGGTTATTTCAATTCCATTGATTTAATAAATAATAATAATATATTATGGACACTTTTATTATAACAATGTTGTCTGAAATAAACGTATTGAATTGAATTGAATTGAATTGAATAATACCAGAAAAAAATACTTAATTTATAAAATATTTCTCTAAAACAAGCAATGTGACAACCCTAGTGCTATAATGGAGCGTAGGTATTTATTTCTTCAACTAGGCTTAGTTTCGATACTGGTCCAATATGTATACTGTGATATAACGGTAGTGGGCGTTAAAGCGCTATCCACACATTTCCGGGAACTCGTCCCGGCCGTGTTCCGTCAGGGACGGGGAAAAAATCGGTTACGTACAAATTGTATGAACTTGTTCACACAGCTCCGTGTCGGGGGTCAGAAAATTTTATGAACTTGTTCACACAACTCGGAACACGGATAGCCCTGACCCGGAACTGGCCCGGAAATGTGTGGATAGCGCTTAACACTTACCTAAACCACCTGACTTGACCATTATTTTACGCAGCGCGTACTAACCTAGCTATGTATATTACACACAATACCTATAAATAACAGATACCGCCACAGAATAAATACTGGCTAGCTGACGTTTGGGACACAATATTTTCGGACACTGTCCAAAGTGTCCGATATGACACATTTCTTTTTAAATAATTATTTAATTGACGTTTCGGATACTATCCAAATATTGAAAATGTTTTGCTGTTTGTCCAGTTAGTTAGGAAAGTTTTAAATTATTATATAACTAAAGAAAGAAGCGTAGACCTGAGTAATAACCGGAAATAATTCAAAACATGTATTGTAGTTTATAAACCTGGTTAGTAGGTAATAATAATACGAAGTTAAGCAACGAAGCTGCTAATTGTCCGATTATTATCTTTTCGTGAACACAACCCGCGACTTCGCGACTAACCGTTCCGTTGATTCTCAGACGCGAATAAAACTACCTACCTACTAATCGATGGAGAATCAAACTTTTTATTATTTACCTACCTACTTATTGGGTTCATTCTAAACAAAGATTAATTGACCACTGAAATCATGACAAATCAGCGCTGCCATATACTTCATCTTATTAATAAGTGCCTATACGTCGAACAAAGGAAAATTAATATTTTTATTGGGGAGTTTGTTACCTAAAATATGTACCTACCTATATTAAAATTATATTTTTCTTTAGTACTATATCTAATCTAGGTAGAACCCTACTTGGGTAACGCGCTGCCCTAAAGCCTTAATTAGGAAGTCAAGGAATTATGTAAAATGTGTATTTAGCGTGCGCCTTCACCTATATATTTACCTAATTCGCGTGCATCTATTCTATTTACCTCGGTTACATAAAGTTAACTCACGCGTGCGGAAGAACGGAAACAGGAACAAATAATAAACAATAGATTGCTTTGGTTGTGTGAAGAATCGGCCATATTGAATAGTGTTATGGCGGGAAATTACAGGTTTTTTCTGTACCTAAGTACCTACCTATCGTATTACTTACTTACTGAGAACAAAGTCGCTTCTCGCTGTCTTTCTGTATATCCCTATGTATGCTTTAATCTTTAAAACTACGCAAAGGATTTTGATCCGGTTTTAATAGATACGTACCTACATAATGATTCAAGAGGAAGATAAATACTGATAAAATTTTAGAGGTTCCTAATGTGAAGTCGTAAATAAAAATATCTTTTGCACTTACATTGCAAACGTAAACACTTCGAGATAGATCAAAATACTTATAGCAGTATGGTACCTTAAAAATATAACCATTTTTTATCTTTTACCTACCATTCCTTTTTTTATCGTATTATTTACGAAAAGATTTTAAGAAATACAGCGTTAAACCTCGTGCATTTTAATATCTAAAGATCAACATGGCCCGTTACAGCTTGTAATTGTCGATAACTTTGATTCTCTGCCGGATGTACTTTTTCGGTGCGAACCCAATCCTTCACATAAAATCCGACCATAGCTCTCCATAGCTCGCTGAGCGACTTTGAACTGGTGGACAAACCCTGTCGTGAGTGTCCACTTCATTGTCCGTAGGTCATTCATGTGACTGACTGGTAGGATACTCTGATTAACATCTTTCGTTTTTAAACATTGCTGTATGGATGAAGGAAGAGAAGACCCGACGTAGTCTTCCGAACGAACGCTGCCCAGCCTAGCTGGACCCCCCTCATGGCTTTCTTCTCGAAATTATTTTTACCCAACTGCAGAATCAGCCCGTAATTTTTACCGGATTATTTAATTCTTTCTTTATTCTTTATTGTACACGCATCAAAACATAAAATTAATTTAAACTAAAAGGGCATGTAATGTAGGTGCATAAGCGAGATTAACCCTGAAAATAGTCACGATTTTCGTGAATTCTTCATGATTGCTCTGCGAAAGACTGCAGGCTGGATCAAAATCAAAGTGCTTTATTTCCTTTAGAACTTACAGGACTCTTGGATGCAGCAGATAAAGACAGGGCGCAATTAGGACGCTCATTAGGGGAGGCCTATGTCTAGCAGTGGACTATAATAGGCGTGATGATGATGATGATGATGAATATACTAATTAGGTTTGGTAGTTAACATAACTTTAGTCGGTTGGCACAAGGTAACAAGGAGATACAATTATTATTATAATACATTGTTAAAAAAAAACAAATAAATATTGCCGGAAATCTTGAACCTTAACAACTGGCGGTTAGGTTTTACCTAACCCTGAGTAGGTAAGCACTACAACTATTAAAATTATTGAAAAAATGAGCTCGCCGACTCTGTCATCATTGTCACATCACCTCAAGGAGTAGAATTAGCACTGATAGTGGCATTGGCAGAGAAAGTAATTGGCTGGCAGCCACCCATTACGCGAATGCTTTAAAAGGGGTAACGCTTCCTCGAACTTAACATAACATACTTGCTAGCTACCGGCCCGGCCGCCGGCCATACAAAATGAGACAACTATCGGTAGGTACATTTTTGAAAATGGAATTACGCTGCAAAGAATGAAACGCGTTTTCAAAATGGCCGAAATGTCATACTATTGTTGGCGGGAAAGTGATGTGAGAAATCTGAAATGACGAGTTATAACTTTAAAAAAAGGAAATATAAGTTGAAAAGTGTGCATATATTGTTGTGAAAGTGTGGACATTTAAAAATAAAGAAGTGCTTGTGAATAAATTTAGAAAAAGTGGAAATGAGTGAAATTATTGGAAGCAAGTGAAGTTTGGATAATTTGAGAGGTTTTTTGGAAGCTCAAAATATTTGGTAATGTAGTATCTACTTAATAACTAGCTACTTACTAAGCTTTGCATTTGAAATGTTTTTTTGAAATTGTTATTTCTTACAAAACTAATAAACCTACGGCAAGAAACCATATTTTTATTTATCGTTACAATAGGTCTAACCAATAGGCATAGTCAACACAAAAACAAACAAAAAAACATTCACACACGAATTCTAGTGCGCAAGTCTTGTATAAAATAATATAAAATTTAGACAAAACCAAAATCCGTCTTAAAATTTCTTTAAATTTTTTACAAAGAAAATTATTTATTTGGGACTGCCCCGGGATCAGTAACTAGGTAGGTAAACAAAAGATAAATTATCGAAATCGGAAAAAATAATTGAGGAGAAATAGTCCGACAAATAAACAAACAATACACCCGAACCTCAGAAAAACAATCCTAGGATCGTTTTTCTGAGACCCGAACATAATTCCGACTTCAAAATCAATCGGTTAAAATAGCTTTTGTCAAATTGACTCTTTTCAGCAATATTTGTTCTTATTTATTATTTATTTATTATTTATTTATTCAATTTAATTTGACTTACAGAGCTAAGTTCCAAGACGTCAAACATTATTAAAAAAAAACTAAGTAAGTACATTAAAATGGACATGTCACAATAATAATTATATAAAGTCACACATAAGATTAGTCAATACAATAGTCAATAATATTAAAATAGTCAACAATAGGTTAATGTCAACAAGTACAATTAAAATACAGGACCATAGAATGGTGTAATTTAGCGATGCTGTCAAAGAACACGTCTGCATCCGTAGCGGAGATGAACCTGTTTAGTAGGTTAAGCACTCTAGGGGTAGGAGCACTCAGCCCGGATTGCGTTCGAAATCCGGGTGGTATTGCAAATAATAAAGGCCGACGCCGCGGGCCGACAGCTCCTACTGCGCCTAACATGTGCCGCCTGGGGACCACGAGGCCCATTTGCTGTAGAGCTACTGGGTTGTCAACTCTACCACGTAGCACCATGACATAATGCATAAGCAGAAGGAGCTGCCGCCTCGAGTGTAGAGTGTCTAGACCGACCATGCCGCAGACAAACGAGGATGGGTAGAGGTATGGATAATACCCGTACATGCGTTTATACGAGTAGCGTGCAAATTTTCTCTGAACCCTCTCGACCATCATTCTGTACTTTTCCTCGTGAGGATCCCAAACAATCGCTCCGAACTCCAAACGACTACGTACATAGGCATTGTACAACATCAGCGCCGCACGTAAATCGGGAAAATCCCAAGTTACACGCATTACAAATCCTAAGATTTTGCACGCTTCCTTGCAAATGCCCTGTATATGAGCGTTGAAGCTGAGCTTCGGATCCATCATCAGCCCTAGGTCCCGCACGGTCTGAACTCGCTCAAGAGGAGCGCCAGATAAGGAGTAAACGTACACAATGGGACAGCGTCGACGTGTAAAGGTAACAGTTTTACATTTTGAAGTGTTAAAAGACAGATTATTAGCTTCACTCCACTCAGCGACAAGGTTAATGTCGCGCTGGTGTGCCAAGCAGTCATCCGTTGCACGAACCGCTTTATAAAGTTTTAGGTCATCCGCAAACAGAAGACTCTCAGAGGAAACGACAACAGATGGTAGGTCGTTTATCATAAGTAAAAATAAAGTAGGTCCTAATGTACTTCCCTGGCTTACTCCCGATCGCGTGAAATAGGTTCCCGACACATGGCTCCGGACAGAGACGTATTGCCGACGATTTCGTAGGTAGCTGGCAAAAAATGCTAGGAGTTTGGGCACGAAACCCATCACGGCCAGCTTCTTGAGGAGAATATCGTTATCTACTAGGTCAAATGCCTTTTTAAAATCGTAATAGGTAACGTCTACCTGAAAGCCCTCATCCATACACGAAGACACATAGTCAACAAAGTTGATGTGATTTGTGACTGTAGATCTCGCTGCGCGGAAACCATGCTGAGAGTCGGCGAGAACGCCACCGACCTGACGCCGAATCTCATAATCTATCACAGTCTCAAAAATTTTCCCGAAGACAGAAGGAACAGCAATAGGTCTGTGCATATCCACTTGTGTGTTTGATGCAGTTTTGGGAATTGGAGTGACCTTTGAGACTTTCCACCGGGTTGGATAAGTGGAGCTCCGGAGTGAAAGATTGTATAAGTAAAGAAGGGGTTGCTCAAATACTGATCTACAATCCTTCACTAGGTATGACGGTATCGCGTCTGGACCAGTTGATGATTTTGGTTTCAGCCGCTTAAATGCTCTACGAATATCGGGTATCCCTATATGATCGACTACGACTCTACCACTATCCAAGGAGCCAGGCACACAAAAACCCTGTGCCGCTTCCGCGTTTAGAATGGGTTCTGTGACGTGGAACACTGAGCCGAAGAAATCAGCGAAGGCATTCGCTGCTTTCTGACCTACAACAGCCGTACCCTGCCACTTGAATTCTCCGAGTGTTGGTCTGCCTTGTCGCTTATCTTTGACATACTGCCAGAATTTTGAAGGATCGCCTATTATATTAGACTGCGTCTGCAATATATAATATTTAAAAGCCGTATCTATTAACTTTTTAACTAACTGTCTGTAGTACTTGTATAGCTCTTGATTAAATAGTTGTCCCGCTTCCTTGAATTTCTTAAAATGAAAATACTTATTTTTAATATTGCGTATAATATCACGTGTATACCAACTCGGATATGTATACTTCCGTAAGACTGTACTTGAATTACGCTTGGCGGGCACGCACTCATCCAGGCACCTATTCATCTTATTATAGAAGATTTCGGTAGCTAAGTCCGGATCATTTTCGTTATAAAGGTCAGTCCAGTCTATCTCACCTAGAGACACATAGAGTCTATGAAAGTCGGCCTTCCGAAAGTTCCATTCCTTCTCGGGCTGAGAGCAATGGATAGAGTCGTCAGATATGGATGCGGGGGAGATCTGGCACCCACGGGGTAACATGAAGTGAACATGAAGTGGAGGGTGGTATCTATCGATCGGAACCAATGCATCGGGGGCACACTCGACTGAAAGGAGGTCTCTGTTCATTCCGCTGAGTACTAAGTCCAACAAGCCGCCGTATTCATTGACGACATCGCTAAATTGATGAACATCACATACTTCACAAAATAAATCAAATTGAGTCCTAATATTAGCGCTACATGAATTCAAATTAAAATCTCCAATAATTATTACATCTAAGTCAGAATATTTACATAATAAATTCTCAATACAAGTCAAAACATTAGAATATTGCTCGTCTCTGTAGTTAGGCGGCAAATAAACTACACAACAGATGAATTTAATGTTTTTAAACAAGACTTGAGCGATTAATAGTTCCATGTCACTCGTTAGGCCATCTATATTGTTAATAGGTCGCATAATTAGATCAGAACGGGCAGCTAGGAGAACCCCGCCCCAACCTGCATCGCCTGCGCGGTCCCTCCGTAGCACAGTGTAGCCTGGAGGGAAAAGTTCTCCATCGTAGACCGAACTTGTTAGGAATGTTTCAGTAAGTGCAATTAGGTCCGATGTACATGTACTTAAGTTATTGCGAAATAGGCTTGTTTTAGTTCGGAGGCCCCGTACGTTTTGGTAGTACAGCGATAACTTTTTGTGCTTAATGCTTTTGAAGTTTGTCTCCTTTCCCGCGAAAAAGCTGCTTCCATGGTTTTATGCATATATCTTCAGTCCAGTTCTTGGGAGATAGGACGCATTCGGACCACTTCACCGGAACACCGAGCTTGAATGACGCATAGTTGCCGCGGGACTTCAGAGGATGGGCTGTGCAAACGTCGCTTCCACATATGGTTTTTAGATGATCGAGTACCATGGTTTCAGTTGTCCCCTGCTTCACATAGAATAGGTGTAGGTATTGAACTCTTTCAGAAGCCTCAAGGAGCGTCGACCCGGGAGCTGCAGTGCCTCGTGATACAGTGGGATTAGGAGTAGACATCCGGTGTTGTTTGCGCTTCACATCAAGCCAACCATCATTCGCTTCGGCGGCGTTAGCTATGGTAGAGCCAGTGCTAGGCAATGAGAGTTTGCTAGGGGCTACATTCTCTCCGCGAGCTGGGCGACTTGATTCAGAACATGCTAAATTATTGGGCGAGTTAAACTTCGAGGGGGGCGCTGCGGGAGCTATCACTGCCTGGTCAGATTACTGACTAGGTATACAATTCAGATTCTTGACTAGGTATACAATTCTGCCAGCATACAACTTAAGTTAAAACTTTATTTATTAGTTTGCGACTATGAAGGGTTCGTTTCTGTTAATACGGCGATTGGCGTGTTCACGCACTATATAATTAACAGAATATTCTGTAAAAACACATTGATTTGTTGAAGAGTCACGTCTGAGTCTTTTTTCACACTCAATTTCTTTTGTACCTACTCTAAATGCATTTCTTGACACCCACACGTGTTGCGTGCGTTTGTACATTTTACACATTGTATCTAACTAACTTACACATTATTAGCGATTTCTGTTTTAATTTCGGTATGAAAAATAAGTGATGGTCTTAGTATGTACGTACCTGTTGAATTTTTACGGTTTGCTGGTTCAACTTTGGTACCTAAACTACTTTTACGTTGTAACATTGCTGCCTGTTCCGTGATTGATTATGATTACCTACCGAAGAATAGAATAGTTTATTGCAAAAAGAATCATTCATTACAAATAGTTACATAATAATTTGTCTAGCATTATGAAATAATTGACAATATGAAAATTCAAAATGTTCAAATTATATGTAGGTAAGACCTCAGTTGGGTAAACTCACCTTAACTAGAATGAAAAGTCTGTGATATAGGCAGCTGTGCTCACAAGAATATTAAAATACAATTGTAATGGTAACGTCTTTCATAATTGTGAAACTTTACATAAAATTTTAAATTCAAAAATTAGGTCACATAAGATAGATATGGTTCTAATATTGTTAAAAAGATCTGTATAAAAGAAATCACAAAAGTTGTGTATCATTATAATTAAGTTGACATACATAGGTACATACCTACCTAATTGTTTTTCAAAGTAAAATTAAATTGAAAGTTTGGTATTGAATAGTAGGGAAGTAATTGAGTAGGTATATGTAAGAACAGACAGCTACATAAAAAAGCAACTTATTAAAATAATTCACTTTTTCATTTCAGACATTCCTGATCTTTGCGTTAGTGATCGTCGTCAACCAAGGAGGTGGCGTAACGGCAGAAGATGAGACAAAGGTCGACCAAGTCGCTGAAGAGGCTAAATCCCGAGCTGTTACTGTCGTTGAAGGCCCAAAGTATGTTTCCCAACCACTAGGGCCACCAACAAAGCAGCCCGACGCTCAGCCTCACAGGGCCGAGACGAGACCACCGAGCAAACCGCCAATCTTCCCCGATAAACCGAATCAAAGCTTCTTTGCTGATATAACACGATCTTTATTTGGACAGTATCCATCAAATCCTTTCTCCAGACCCATTATGAAATATCCGAACTCGGTATACCCTTTTCCAAAAATAATTACGATGCCAATGAACCACAATAATTATTACGTTAAGTCCAAACCGCTCCAGTACGTCGCATCATCGCTTCAGCCGACAATCTCGAAGATTCCACCGCTAATTATGAAGACTCCGCCAACCCCGAATAGCCAGCCACTAATCCCGAAAACTCAACCACCGACCACGAAAAACCAGCCGTCAGTCACAAAGAGTCAGCCACCAAAGTTCAGCATACCCGTACAAACGATCAAGGGTATACGCACGGACTCGGTCATGCCGTCAAAAGGTCCTCAAAGAAAACCTCAACTCAACACAACCACAACAACCACGACGACTACCACCGAAATGACAACCACAGCTAAGCTTTTAAGAACTAAAAGGATATGGCCTAAAAAAGTACCAAAATCTAATGTCACCGCCACCGTAACTGACTTAAAAAATGGCACGAAAGTCGTGATAGAGAACTACAATGCGAAAGTTAACGAAGTAGACATCGACACGTCAGCCAGTCATTATGGCAGAGTCAGGTACGCTACCAAACCCTCATCGAATACCACCGAATCAGTAAAGAAAATCTATCGGCCTGTTACCAGAGCACCCAAACATAAATCTACGACCACTCGACGCCCGATTTCAAACTTCACTACAGAACAGAACGACTGGATACCGATCGTACCATCACATTATCCCAAAATCTACAAGTCTGTGCAAGTAAATCAAACAGCTATAAGCAGAAGATCCTCCATGTTCAGAAACCAAATTCCCATTAGAACATCTGACGAGGGCACCACTAGAAGACACAGAACCAAACGATCTAGCCAATTTTACAATCCAAGTCCTATTAGAAGTATATCGGACAAGATCATGGATCGAGACCCTTTTGGTCAAGTTTCAGATAGCTATGATAACATTCCAACGGCAACTGAAAAAGAAATGTTGTACATGCAGTCGTTTGGATTAATTCCAATGCCCACCGTAGAAAGTGCTGCTGTTGCTGCAAATAGAAAGAAGACAGTCATTTATAAGTCGAAGCAGCCAAATTATCATAATCCATACCCATACTACAGTTCAAGTCATTCGCCGTACGCGTTATCTGAGGATATACAGACAGAAGATAGTAATCAGAAACCACGATACGTTACCAAAATCAAGCATCACCATCACCACCATCATCACAAATACGTGAAAACTGTCGAGAAACCAGTCAAAGTCCCTTATAAAGTTGAGGTGCCGAAACCGTATGCTGTACCGATCGAGAAAAAGGTACCAGTTCCAGTTGAAAAGATAAAAGTAGTCGAGAGACCAATACCTTATCCGGTAACTGTGGAGAAAAAGGTACCTTACCCTATCGGTATTAAAGTTCCTCAGCCAATCCCTGTGAAAGTAGTCGAGAAAGAGTACATTCCGAAACCTTACCCAATAGTCCATCATGTGCCAGTCGTGAAGCAGATGAAAGTTGAAGTGCCCGTACCTCAGCCCTACCCTGTAGAGAAAAGAGTGCCTTATCCTGTAGAGGTTAAGGTCGCCGTTCCTGTGGACAGACCTGTACCTGTTCCTGTGGAAGTAGAGAAGAAAGTCCCATACCCAGTCCACGTTAAGGTGTATGTGCCTCAACCTTATCCTGTCGAAACCAAAGTGCCTTACCCTGTCTACGTAAAACAACCCGTGGAAGTGATTAAGCACGTCAAAGTCAACGTTCCGCAACCTTACCCAGTTGAAGTTAGGGTTCCTTATCCTGTTGAAAAAAGGGTTCCTTATCCTGTAGAAGTAGAGAAACGAGTCGCTGTTCCATATGAAGTGATGGTACCGCAGAGGGTAGAGGTCGAGAAGAGGGTGCCTGTCTACGTACCGAGGCCATACCCTGTGGAGAAACGCGTACCATACCCTGTTAAAGTACCATACCCAGTAAAAGTGCCTGTGAAAGTGCCTTATGAAGTTCCAGTTTATATTCATCATCCGGTTCAAATGATAGAGTATCAAGATATTTCGCCAGCGAGTCCTTTGGCGGATACTGTGACCGCTCATGGGACCCCAGAGTTTACTTCTGGCTTCCAGTCCCGATCTGATGACGTCAGCACGTCAGCTTACTCGCCAGAAATTCAATCACGCATTGATAACGAAGGGACTACATTCTTACCTTCAAGCATAGTAACGATAAGTCCGAGCGAGGATTCCAACTCTGAGTCTAGACGAACCACGCGGGCACTTCCTACAAGTTCTCCAACGCTTTCTAATGATGAAGGGACCACCGTTTCTTTTTCATCTGGTTTCCTTACCCATCCTGTTCATGAAGCGACCACACAATCATTACCAAATAATTTAACACGATCAGACAACGAAGTAACAGCACACGCGTTCATCAACGTAGTTGGTCTTCAATCTGAAGAAGCGACCACGATAGCTGCAACTAGTAAACTGGAAGTACCTAGTTAATTTTCCCCTGGTTACTTGTAGATAACCGAGATTAGTGAAGCAGGTAAGTGAAGGCGTCTTTTTCCGACAGTCTATCCACTGTTTTGTAGAAAACCGAATTATGCAAAGTGGTTTTGCACGGCAACAACTGATTTGATTGACGATTGAGAAGCGCCGGTAACAATCTCGGTTTTCCCCAAGGAAAAAGGGATTTTTATTTATTATGCCTGTAGATACAATATGTAAATTATTGCGTGATTGTTGACCGTTAGTCAGATGGGTTATGATTATAAATAAATTAATGATGCTGTGATAGTCTTTGTATATATGTACCATCCATTTTTGAACGATTAAGATTATGACGCCAGGCCAACCTCTTTTTCTATGAATTATTTCCAAAACGCAAGGTCTTTATATTGCCTACTTTTTTGATGAGTAGGTAGTGTAGGTATCTAAGGTGTCTCTTTGTAGTAAAGTAGAGGGAATAGTATTAGTAATTCTAGGTGTTGTGATTAACCAACCGCGTAGGCTCAATGACATGGCAATCATGGATGTCAGTCACCTTAAAAGAAAACACCTGGGGTATATTTTTTCTAGAAGAGTTTAGCTTATGTTATGACAGGCATCTAGTAAGGACGATAATGAGGTCGTATAGAACTTTCATTGTAGACATGGCAGTGAATAAGTTAGTTCTGCGATCTGAAAATCTGGTAATAAGAAAAGTTTATTTATTCTGAGAAAAATAGTAACGTAGATTTGAACGAGCAAGCTGGCAGTGTATGGCACAATACTTACTGTTTCATAGATTTCGGTTTGAACGTGGTACGGTAGGTAATAGATGTTCCATTTATTACTGGGAGAACATAAGCCCAATTTGTTCCTCACGGGATCTACGCACGGCGCACCATTCTCTCAGCCAAAAGAGGTCTACAGCCTGGACATTGGACATATCCCTTTTCTTAATATGGCTACAGGGTTGATGGGCAGGGTAATGTTAATGAAAATAAGAATCCAGCGACGGACGAATGTGCCATACTAACGTAGTACCAAAAAAAAATGTACCTAATTTAAAAATATTTCTACCATGGTTTGCTATTATTTGTACTAGACAAGTAATTATTTAGGTTCCTGCAGAATGCTTATTAAAATTATTTATACAAATTCTAATAAAACATCTCATTCTTGTTGAAAAATATAGGTACGTAATTCAAAAAATTTACCGATCCGAATGAAAAATATTTTTTTTGTTAAATAACCGTGCGAAGCCGGGGCGGACCGCTACCTGACTATATCACTAGGCCATCCATCGTTTTTTAACTTTTTACGTGGTCAAAAAGTACAACACATCGAACAATTAGAACTAAGCATGTCAGGTACAGTACAATTAGCGGAAAAGGAAGAGTGGTTGGATGAAAGTGGTCACAGCTGAGTTGCCGGCCGCTGTACGGTTCATTCCATCGAGCAAAAAACAATCCTGTAACGATACCGGAAAGCAAACACTATTCATGTATTTTACAATCATGATTTGTTGGCCTAGTGATGTTTTGGCAGGTTTATTATTTCTATCCCTGCAAGGGGTTTGCATTTATTTTTTTAAATTGTTTGATTATAATTATTTAAAACTGTGACATTTACTACGGATCTTTGTGTTGTTTGAATTCAATACCTAACTAATTTAATTAATTAACTAATTTAACTTACATTCATAATGAATTCATCAAACTATACGATAGCTTTTATAGTAAAAAAAAATTTAATTATAATTAATTTTAGGGTTACTTCATGTCCAGTCCATTCCAAGGTTGCCTGGAAGAGATCGCGCAAAGCGATAAGGCCGCCGTTTATACTCCCTCTACTTTAAGCATGTCAGTTTGTAACGTTTTCTTTCTATGTGTGGTATATTAAAGTATTTTCTATTATCCAAATCTTACCTCTTTTTAAATAGCTACCCACAGCTAATGGTTCGTTTGAAAAAGATTTTGAACTGGCAGATAGGTACTAGATGCGGCAAGATGAAAACAGGGGTATGGCATGGCTCTTATTTCCAGCAGTGGAATATTATACAGCCTTATTATGATGTTGAAGATTCTACCACTAGTAGTAGGTATGCATGAATAATGCATTCTACTAGTGTATAGCTAGCGAATACGTATAAATAAATCGGGAAATACTAAAATTTTCCGCGACTATTAAAACATTAATTCAGTTTAGTAAAAATATAAAGCACGGTCCGCCGGGGGCCCGTGTTGCTCTGTGAGTAAAAATTTTATTTGTGCGTAGATGCCGCCGTTGCGTCCAAGTTTTGACAACTGTTATGTAATCATGAGAAGTTGATGGAATGGAACCAGTCATCCAGAGGTATCCCGAATGACTAGATTCCACGGATTTTTTTACAGAAAAATTGCCTCCTTATCATCATGATCATCAGCCTATAATATTCTACACTGGACCTCTAGGCCTCTCCTAACGAGCGGCATAGATGGCATTATTTATTATTAGAGGGTTATTGCCCATAATCCCAACGCTGGGCATGCGGGTTGGAGATCGCAGTTCGGTGGAGTTGACTGCAGAGGGCGCTGCAGCCCGCACTGGTGTCTCCAATCACACGCCCTCCTTAAAATAAATAACATTTTGTATCTCCTTTGTGTCAACTCCAAGCCAAACAATACGTTTTTTTAGTGGCAGTTCTCCTAACACCTCAAAAAAATCTTACTAGAACCAGATCTCTGGATGTTAATGTCTAACATTTACCCAGGTTTTGTTAAATACGACCCAAGCGGTGATTAGGTATTAAGAAGTCTGCTAATAAAAACTGTGAAATCTGACTTAATAATGTTTATTTTATAAAATAATATTTTACCGTACAAAATTCCGCAGATTGACAAATCCATTATGAATTTATGCATGTAACTAAGTACCTACCTAGTTTTTGTTGGAAGAACCGAACAATCTCGCGCCCGTTCTGCTTTCCTGTGCACGTGAACCGCATTCACCCCAATGAATTCCCCTCATTAAGGGTTAATATGTTGGTTTTCTTCCAACACAAACTAGGTTCGTAGTTAACCCGCTCACATTCACTCTAAAATAATGAATAAAAGTATTGTTAAGTTCATGGTTTTACTTCACTTTAATGAACTGCCACTCAAGATCATATACCCCAACTGATGTCTGGTTCTTCTCATCATAATCTGCCCATTCTTTTTCTGATAGGTCTACTTCTTCGAATTTCTTGCCTGTAAATAAAATAAATATATAATGCTGGACAATCCACACAACATCAGCTAGCAAGTAGAAATAGTGTTATGGGTACTAGATGACTGATATACATAATCCAATATATTCAATAGATAGATAATTTTTAATTATTTAAAGAAAATAATCAGAACACCCTGGAAAAATATCTGCAGACCGTACGTAAACATTCATCCTGAGGTGGGATTCGAATACACAACCTCTTGCGTCGAATTCAAAATACAAAATTAAAATATGTAGGTTCATATTATGTTTAGTATTGGCAAAGATAACATAATGTATTGAGGAAAAGGGAGTTTTTTAACAGGATGCATAAATTAATATAGGTACTATTCTTTTCCCATCCATTTTGTTGACATGAAATTACATTGTAATTTTTGAGTTATAAAAAAATATCTTTAGATCTTTTGCCTTGCAAGCAAATGGAACATATTTGATATGTAATGAGCTAAACCTGTAGGATTGTTTTTTGTATAGACTATTTGAGTCTTATGAGTCACAATCCGTCCTTTTGTGAGTAACAATAACTTGTAGGACGAGATTTAAACACATTTTATGGAAAAAGAGCTCTTACCATTTTCCTCAGCTTCTGCAATCCAGCCTGACTTTGGCTCAAATTCCACTGGCTCCACTCCGCGACAGTCAAATATCACCAGCGTTTTGAATTTGTTTGCATCATTGTTAGTATATTGTCCTGGAAATTAAATGTTTCATGATTGAGTTATGCACTTGTGGTATGTATAAATTTTGAAAGGTTTTTTGTAATTTTTAAACCTATAAAACTGAGATATCCTTAGCTTTAAGCTTGCTGAGGTAAGATCATCTACACACTCCTATAAGAATCATCTTATAATTGGGTATTAAGTCATATTGTTTGGTAGATTTAAAAAAAAGAATACAGAACCTACCATTTAAAATAAAATTATTAAATTTTTCATAAAGTTCTTGATAAAATGTAAATCAGAGTTTAAGAAAAATTCAAAATTCTGGACAATTCACACATCACCATCAAGCACCAAACTGAGCAGAATCTGAGATTATTTAAGGGGTATTCAAGGTGTATACCCTGTGTTTTCATTTCAACTATATCCAATTATTTAAATAAACAAGAATTTTAAATTAAATGTTGATATTGGATTTATACATAAGGAAAATCGTTATACATAGGGTTTAATAATAATATAAGATAAAAAATTATGGTTAAGTCTTAAATCCTAAACCTATCCAGCTTTATCTAGATAAAGTAGTTGTCTAAGATAATATTAAGATCCAAAGAGGTTATAAGAGGTTTGTTGTGATGAAAAGAGTATGTTTACATACCATTGCTGCCTTCAATAACATCCATGCTATTCTCCCTGGAGCAAAGCTTGCATTTTATGAGTAGGTTGGTCTCAGACCGGTTGTGCTTTTGTGGTATTTTGTCATCTTCAGTGAGATCATGGAACTTCTCTGATACTTCGCCGCAGCTCCCACACTTCAATTTCAAGAACCATTGGTAGTACGGATGGTTTGTGTATAATTTTTCTATGCATTCTAAGTTGGCTTTGATTTGCAGAGCTATTTTAACCATTACAAAGCGTATTTACCACGAAAACTGGTGGAAAATGCGAAAATACGCCACCAAAAACGACAAAAACAGCAGAACAGCTGATCGACCTCTTCTTCTTTTTTTAAGGGCTCGCTCATGTTTAATATTATGTTATTATCACAATCTGTCAGTGTCCATTGCCTTGACTTATTTTTGTATGTGTCTGCGAAAGAGAATTTAATTTGATTAATTTTTAGATAAAGTACACGAAGCGAAGGTTGCTTGATCTGATCGTCAATAATATCAGGAAACATAGTCATGGAATGGAGGTGTGGTTACAAAAATGAGCGGTGAAGTTTGAAATTATATCTATCATTAAGATGTTTACCTTGAACCGCAAACATAACTTTTTCTTTTCTTTGACGAGCTTTTGACCTCTGTGGCGAGGTGGGCAAAGGTCCGCCTATCAATATACAGGGTGTCCCACAGCTATGCCACATGAAGGGAAAGTAAGTAGCTACCTTAAATATTGTAGATGACATTTTACTGAAAGAAAACATTATTTTAATTTTAAAAACAATTGAAACTGCATTTATAGATTTTTAAATAGTTACATGCTTGAAACGGGAATCGAACCCGCTACACGAGAAAAAATATTGCCCTGTAGCATTATCAATTATCATACCGATCGAAAGGCTTCATCATAAGGCTTATTTTATTGCTAAATAACATAGTGTCATAAATAATGCCTCCAAGTGGCATAACTGTGGGAAGCCCTGTATGTAACAATATTGTATTATGTATATCAGTCATCTAGTACCCATATCACAAGCTCTGCTTGGCTAGGTCATAACACTCATAACTGAACATTGCTTCTTTCTAGTACTACCTATTATGTATACTTAACTTACTCATGTAGGGAGTAATATATGTGTAGCTGACCCTAGATTTTTTCTATACCCCCATCGCCGCCGCAGGAGCTTTGCCGCAGGACGCAGGGTCATCAAAATCGGAGGTAGGTATTTGTATTTGATGATAGGAAGGTGTATTTATAGGATTTAATGAGTATCTTGGTATAGATATCTTTCAAGGTAAATACAGAGCTATCATGGGAGTTAAAAAAATGGTCCAGCCGTTGCTTTTAGTTAAATTTATTCTGGATATTCTGGATACGTAAAATTATGCCCAGAAACTCCGGTCAGTAACCTTTACGCGATCTTTACATATAATTTTCAGCATGAAAACAAATAATAAAAAGTTAAATATACATGTGCACTTATTAAGTAACCTAGATAGTTTTTTTACTATAAAAACTATCGTAGTTTGACGAATTCATTATGAAAGTAAGCGGGTTAACTACGAACCTATGATATGTTGTAAGAACACCAACGTTTCATCACTTAAAAGAACCAATGAGCCGCACTCACCCTGGTGAAGTCCGATGTTCTTACAACATAAATATAATAGGTTCGTAGTTAACCCGCTTACATTCATAATGAAAACCTAGAAAGTGTATTTTTACATAATATCACGATTATAAAGGGACGTTTAGCTCCGCGGCAAAGGCGCCACTCTGATAGAGTTTCCCTGTGAGTCGGTGTGGAGCGTGAGACCCATTTCTTGCAGCACCTCATTGTCCACGGGACCTTGTAGAGTCGTCTTTGATATTAACTCCTGAAATTATAAACAAATTTTATACACATTAAAATATGATTTACTAGCGGTCCGCCCTAGCTTCGCACGGGTATTTAACAAAAATTTAATTTTAATGTGGATCCCTAACTTTTTTTTATATTCTATAGCCCATGTTCATCAGGGAAAATTTAGGATTTTAATGTTGAAAGAATTTTTCAAATCCGTCCAGAAGTTTCGGAGTTAACACAGTCAGTGATTTTTGTATTCACATAGAAAACACTCAGAACATCCTAGAAAAATATCGTAGAAACATTTAGAAACAATGGCGACCTCTGTGGCGCGGTGGGCGAAGGTCCGCCTGCGACGCAGGAGGTTGCGGGTTCGATTCCCGCCTCGGGGCAAATATTTGTACGATCTGCAGATAAAATAAATAATAAATTAATTAATAATGCTGAACAAGTCACACAGCATTATACAGCCAGAATTTAAGCAGAGCTTGTGTTATGGAATGGCTATAGCCTACAATTCCCACGCTGTGTATGCGGGTTGGAGATCGCAGTTCGGTGGAGTTGTTCTGCAGAGGGCGCTGCTGCCCGCCCCCCGGTGTGTCCCTTAGTCGCCTCTTACGACACCCACGGCAAGAGTGGGGGTGGTGAAATTCTATGCCAGCACCACACTGCAGTATTAGTCTTAATAGATCTCAAATAAAATATTACCTGGTTTTCGGGGCAGTTTTCACACAGATTTCGGATAGCGAATATCACCCATTGCATTATTACTGAGTTAAAATGTTAAGGAATCATTATCAACCCTTATGTACCTATATATAATATATACTTTAAATTTTCTAATATTAGAAAATACAGCTACTAAAAATCATCATCAGCCTATACCTACTATACAAATATATAGATAGAATATTTTACTCAAAGAAAACATTCCTTTAGTTTTCAAAGAAAGAAAACTGCATTCAAAGGTTTTCGAAAATTCACTTGCTACAGTCGGGCACAGATTACAGAAAGGACAGATGCCTCATCCCATTTTAAAAAGTGTGACGTGCTTCGGGCGAGATTTGAGCGGCGAAATCAGCTATCATTCAAGATCACTAGATGGCGCTAGAGTTCGCCCGCAAGATCGAATGAAAAAACGCTACCTTTCACTACTAGATGTCGCCCGATGTGTTATTTTAATGACGCCATCTAGTAGTGAGTAGAATCACTTATAATTTTCTTATCATCTGATCTTTACTCGCTTATTATGACACAGATAACGAAAAATGATTATTTTTGTATGCTGTCTTTACTATTTATTACTAACTAGCGGTCCGCCCCGGCTTCGCACGGGTATTAAACAAAAATGTAATTTTTCATGCAGATCTCTAACTTTTTGAAAATATTCTATAGCCTATGTTCATCAGGGAAAATGTAGTATTCAAATGATGAAATAATTTTTCAAATCTGTCTAGAAGTTTAAATGTTATAAAAGTACATTATACATAATATTTTTTTATTATGTATTTCTAGAATAACACCTACCTTGTTTATTGTGTAAGTTTATTTGTTATTGTATTAGTTTTATTTTTTAATAGTATGTTTGTTTGTATGCTGCCTATGTTTGTGAACCAAATAAAATTATTATCTATCTATCTATATACTAAGAAAAACACATTTCTCTGTGAGTGAATGAATACTCATGTTCTTTATGAAATAAATATCTTTAACCATAAGTCTGTGTAATTTTGCCTGCTCAATTCAGCAGGTCTTCATACCGCGGGGCCGGGAACCATACACTACGCTTTCCGAGTCGCAGTCTCCACTCAAGAACTATTTACGCCCAGCGTTTGTCAGTTCAGCCACATCGACTACCTATAAGACTATGTCGAACTTAGTACGAGAAAGGTCTATATGTCTTTGATCCCACGGAATAAAATAGAGTTCATTATGAATGTAAGCGGGTTAACTACGAACCTATTATATGTTGTAAGAACACCAACGTTTCATCCCTTAACGAGGGACTTCATCAGGGTGAGTGCGGCTCACGTCGCGCCCGTATCGCCTCAATGCGCTCACTTCGTAGTTAACCCGCTTACATTCATAATGAATTCATCAAACTGCGATAGTTTTTATAGTAAAATAAAATAGAGTTATTTAAAATACTTTAAAAAGGATACAAGGATTTCGTGCGTCAATATTGCAACAGTCTAGCAGCACAGGGATAACCTCCAACTCGCGAATCTGAAACGAGAAATTACTTTTAATGCAACCATAGGTACTTTCTTTTAGCCTCAGCCTCATCCATATCTCTAGTAAATTAAATAATATCGCAAAAACTTTCGCCAAAGTCGATAATTTATAGGGGTATTATTTATTATATTAATATTATTAGATAGTATTATTTAATTTCTGAGATTACCTCGGGCGGGAGCGCTTACGCTTAATTAATTATAATAATTAAAAAAATATAGGGTATTTGTTTTTATTATATTCTAGCATAAAGAGTGTTAATAAGTAATAAAATGTAACCTATATAGATATTTATTATCAAACATAGAAAATGATCAGCACACCCGGAAAGGGACTTTCATTTATTAATTACGTAAGACGATTTAGGGGGGGAGGGATCCATGTCCAAATTTTTTTCTTACAAGGTTGGAAGGGAGCCTCGTAAGTTCTCATGTAAGATCTCAAAGATACACAAAGTTAAAACTAAAATTTGAAAAAGCGCGGCTAACAAATGCCG
Source organism: Eupithecia pulchellata (assembly GCA_963931895.1). NCBI lineage: Eukaryota > Metazoa > Arthropoda > Insecta > Lepidoptera > Geometridae > Eupithecia > Eupithecia pulchellata. The sequence continues at coordinate 7,663,163 of OZ007534.1, read as the reverse complement.
AGCTTCGCTAGATAGAATGTTATGACTACCAAAAAATTTAATTTATTGTACTAGTATTTGTAAGTTAAATTAACATTTAAAAAAATTATTTTGAAAATAAACATTAAAACAAATCAAACGTGTATTAATTTTTTCCCTATTCAATAGGGTGGGTCGGCCTATTCCTATTTTTTTCTTAGGGTACGGGGTCAAAAAGTGGGGTAAATATTCTAAATAAATAAAATAAATTATGTCGGACAATCCACACATCATCATCTAGCCACAAGCTAAGCAGAGCTTGTGTTATGGGTACTAGATGACTGATATACATAATACAATATTATTACATAGATAGATATTTTTACTATACATAAAAAACGACCAGAACGCCCTGAACAAATATCTGCAGTTCGTACAAATATTTGTCCCGAGGCGGGAAACGAACCCTCCGGCGTCGCAGGCGGACCTTCCCACCGCGCCAGAGACAGAGGTCGTCAAATATCGGTCGTCAAAATGACGAACAATAGTATAGTGATGTTCGGACATCATCCCATATAAGGGTAATTCTCATTTTTGAACTTGAAATTTCGTAAGCAAGTGAAATCGTCTTTTTAATATAATTAACGATGGTTTTGAATTCATTTGAGCTTGCCCTTAATACAAAAAATACTCGCCGAGCTCGCAGCCTTCTGAATGCTGAAATATATGGAACTGAAAAAAAAATGCCTCCACGGCAGTGACCTCCGTTCCATGGAAGTGACATTTCCTACTTATAATCCATGGAAAGTATAAGAAATAGCTATTTGCAAAATATAAAGACAGCTTTTTTTAGTCCAGAACGATCATTATTTAATAAGTAGTAGGTTTAGTGTTCTTAATAATTAGTAAGTCACATCCAATGTAATATTACTTACTTAGGTTTCGAATATTAAGTGAAGTTTAAGTATTTATTTAAAATGCAGTCATAATCAGTCTCAAACATTGAAACTGATATTTTATTTTAATACAACAACTTATACAGTAAGCTTTTCAAAAATATTCAATCTCTACTCTTTGCGTAATATGCGCTGTTCTCGGTGACATTTCAGCTACTAATTATTTCTGCATAGGTATCGTGCTCTCTTTGTTTTTTAGCTGCCTTATATAAATAGGGATTCCATCCATTACGGAAATAGCAATAAGGTAACTGATTACGAATTTTGGTTACCCAGTAACGTCACTACGTAATTACGAATTTCATAAATATTTTTTCCTTCAAAAGTTTCATTCAAGTTATTACTGTCCGAAATTAAAATTGTAATCATTTAAAAAAAAATACTTAAAAATCTATGGTTCGATCAGTTAGTCAGTATCAGTAGGTATAGTACCAACAAAAATAAATACATTACAGTATGGATATAAGAATAAAGTTATACAATCAATAACACAACAATAAAAACTCGCATTAAATTAAATAATTCTACGTTTTAAAAGACACAACGCACAACTGCCCTTCCGAGCCTAAAATCCATATGCATTGATTTTAGGAGATACAAAAATCATTTTTATAATCTTGATTAACTATTGTAATTTTTTATCTCTTATGCTATCTATAAATGCAAACAGTAAACTTAACATAAATATTTTACTCACCAAGTTCTTGAACTTTGCGTTTGAACTATGTGCCTATTAAGCGACAAATGAGTAATGAGCGGCTAAATTTTATAACAGCATTATACGTATTACATAGAAAGACACATGCAGCACAGGTATTTCCTGCGGACAATTAGAGCACAAAAATAATTATTAAGTACGTTATCCACAGACGTTATATTAGTCGCGGAGAAGTAAAGGAATCACAGATAATTATCACATTAATTTATATCCTACGGAAGAAAACTCACTTGTTAAGTTTCAATATTGACCGGTTGTAGTAATGCCATACTGTTTAGAATAATGTTGGCTACTTACGTAATTACGGATTTTAATGCTACAGTTACGGGTTTTTCAGAAATTTAAAATCTTTACGTAATTATGTAATTACGGAACAGAAGCCCTTCATAATAAAGCAGGGTTTTGTTTGATCCAAGCTCATCGACTTCGATCACAATCTCATTTTACCAGCCGTAGCTCCTCCGCAGGCTTTTAAGGAGCTTCTTGGAGTTTTCCTTGTAAAATATAAAAAAAAACTAGGCTACGCATTCCCACAAAACTCATTTTCGACAAAAAAACACAAACACCTTCCTAAAAACACCTCAAATCCACCCCATATCCCATACAATTGTCACTTCTATGGATGACAGGTCACTTCCATGGGCAATTTTTTATCCACGGAACCGTGGAAGTGACCCCCATGGAAGGGATTTTTTTAGGTATAATCTTGGATAACATAAGCTCCAAATCAGGAACGAACATGCGAATTTAGCCATGTGTTATTGACATAAAAACACATAAAAACTACACACTCTCAAGTAAATAATCGAAAAAACATATCTCTGACGATCGACACAGATGTGACAGGTTATGCTCGACGAATTTTGAGAAAAAAAACTTGTCAAATATTTTCTCGCAAACTTTACGCCGGCGACAGGAACTGACAACTAAATCGAAAGGTGTTGCTAAACACCTTGTCTATGCCCAGTTTCGTTCAGCAACACGTGCAATTATTTTAGAATTATACAAGGTGTGACATCCTTCCATGGGAGGGACAAAAATATTGATCACAAACTTTAAGCCCTAAGTTCAGTAATATTTAGTTAACTTTAGATACATTCGTTCTTATAATCAAAAAGTTAATATATTCCAGATAATTTTTATATTCGATTTTATGTAATTACTACGAAAGGTAAAGCTCAGGATTTTTTTCTTTGGATAAAACTGGTGTGATCACATACATGGAAGAGACAATTTAGAGGATATTTTTATTTATATTTTAGGAACAGTATTTATTTTACATACGTTTATTTGTTGGAATAACAGTATTTTATCAACACTTTAATAACATAAATCATTATAACCTTATTTACTTATCATAAGTTAGAAAATCGTAATAACAGTAAATTTTATCGAAAATGAGAATTACCCATAATTAAAATCAAATCAAGTATATGATAATTTAGGATATTGAAGTTTTTATTGTTTTTAATTTTTTTTTGTTTTTAGACAAATTTTTATTTTATCGTTTACTATGTTATACGTTGGTATACGAAGTTGCCCTTGGTGGCCACCAACATCTATTTTCGTATCTCTTCCTAAACTAAATAGAATAAAACTATTACAGAGGCATTAAAAAAAAGCTTATGATAGGTATTACAAACTGGACGATGGATTTTTGAAAATTCCTTAGTTAAACAGAATAATAACATAAAGTAGGTGGTGGCGCTAGTTTAGGTGCTGTATGCGCCTTAATAATACCTGTTTCTTGTTCTCCTGGTTCTTCCAGCAGAGGTTAGCCAGGGTTCGCACCAGCGCCGCCTTGAAGCCGAATGCGACGTGTCTCTCCACTGTTTCTACACTTGTCACGGCCTTCTTCTCTGTTGTCATGTCAACTGCGCCTAATCTGTGAGAGTTCATATAAAACTTATCAAACTGTGGCAGAGGGCCTTCCATATTACTGTAGGACAAACCTACTTAAGTTTTCCTCATGTCACTCGCTATCTATCTGTTCAATATCTTGTCTGGGAAAAGTGTGGACATATTTTACAATAACCAATCCTACAGATTGCACAGGTAGTTATAGAATAAATGTTTCGATTAGTAACTATGAAAACATAAATCAAAGTTTCTGATTAATTTATGAGTATGGGCTCTGTAGGGCAAGCACGGCCTTTCTTGTCTAAGGTAGAATAGACAAAAATTACGTCACTTTGTCATCGAATGCGTAAATTATTTGAAATTAATTTCTTCAACTTCAATAATGTACGCAATGTATGGCAATGCGATTCATTATTGTCTATTCTACCCTAGAGAACAATCCCCGTGCTTGGCCTACTGGTCATGTGTGTCATACCACAGATCCCTTTGGGCTGATGTTTGCATAGATGTAGTTCTAGACCAGAATTAATAAAAATAAGTTCAGTGTTATCCCCGAAAAAAGTTGGAAGCCGCAGGCAGAAACTAGTTCCTTTAAATGTATTATTTACTGTAGCCCTTTCAAATGACCGGTTATGATTTTAGACGCACTTTTCAATGGGATCAAGAAACGGGATCACAATGCAAATCAAATTTATACAAAGAATTAAAGAAAGACTAGGTGTCACAAGCAAGAACCCTTGTCTCTTAAAGAATGTGCTTGTAACTTTTGATCTTGATACGCTCTCTATGTAAATTAATATACTAAAAGTATCGGTTACACCTTACCTAGTCTTCTGGCTTTCAGGAGAGTCAATCTTCACAGAAGGCAACTTCATCGCAACATCCACAATCTTCACTTCTTTCACCGGCTCACTTTTCTTCTCCAAACCAGAATCCCCTCTTGTCTTCTCAGATGTAATACCTAGGATCTTCTGTAGCTGTTCACTGAGATCAAAATCCGTTGACAAATTCTGACTTTTCTTCACTTCTTTTGGGGTGTCAGGAGACTGTTTCTGTGACTCTGTCTCTTGTAGAGGTTCTGTTAATGGTGGTGAAATTTCACTAGGGGAGGCTTTTATCTCTGTTTTCAGTTCATCTTTTATTAGATGAATTTCTGTAGGGGGGTCATTGGGGGTGCTCTCTTGGGACTCACTTCTGCTAGTTGGATGAAGGTCTAACCTCGGCTGCAAGGCTACTGGGATGACTTCAGCTATGGTGTTCATGCTCCCAGCTGGCGAAATTGAGTCTATAATCAACGGCGGCTCCGTATCATCACCTATATCAATTTTATGTTCAAGGCTTATTCGTCTAGCGGGCAAGGATATTCGATCTTCAGTCTTTGGCACAGAGCTGCTTCTTCTGTAAACTTTGGAAAACTCTGTGTCGAGTTTGACGGAGTTGCTTCGTACTGTTTTGACTTCGGGAAGGGATTCGGTGAATTTGATATTACTTTCGGTAGGATTTATGTTGTCTACTCGTTCTATGAAGGGTGGATTCTCGGTGCATTCAAAATACTGCTCGCTGCTTTCGGATTCTGTGCATTCTGAAGTCGTTTCATTGCATAAAAGCATGTTATCGGCGGAATCGTTCTTGGTGAGGGGATCTGTGGAGATAAAATTACTAAGTTAAGTATTTCTATTAAAATCTTATTGAGGATAGTGCTAAATAAACAAATAAAATAAATAATGCTGGACAATCCACACAGCATCATCTAGCCCCAAGCTAAGCAGAGCTTGTTATGGGTACTAGATGACTGATATAAATAATACAATATATTAAAAAGATATGTTATTAATTATACATAGAAAACAACCAGAACGCCCTGAATGAACATCTGTAGATCGTACAAATATTTGTCCCGAGGCGGGAATCGACCCCGCAACCTCCTGTCACAGGCGGATCTTTGCCCACCACGCCACAGAGGTCGCCAAAGGCTACTCGTAGCTATATTCACTCTGAATTGTTACAATTACTTGAAATAAACCTGGGGAGTTGTGTCATTACATTAGACTACCCAGTTTATGGATGTGTCGAATTCCACAACCATATTCAAGAAGTTGTGAGAGTATTATCATCATCATCATCAGCAGCCTATAATAGTCCACTGCTGGACATAGGCCTCCCCTAATGAGCGATGTCATTAGATGTCATTATCATTTGGGGGTTATTGCCCATAATCCCCACGCTGGGCATGTGGGTTGGGGATCGCAGTTCGGTGGAGTTGTTCTGCAGAGGGCGCTGCTGCCCGCCCCCCGGTGTGTCCCTTAGTCGCCTCTTACGACACCCACGGGAAGAGTTGGGGTGGTGAAATTCTATGCCGGCACCACACGGCCAAGTGTGAGAGTGTAGGAGAAGTTTATGTGCAGAACTTTTTTGTGTAAGTAGCAAGACACAAAAAATATTAGAATAACTAGCGGTCCGCCCCGGCTTCACACGGGTATTTAACAAAAGTATAATTTCTCATGCGGGAGACCCGAATAACATTTTTGAGAATATTCTATACCCTATGATCATCAGGAAAATGTAGGATTCTAATGATAAATTTATATATAATTATTTTATAATTCTTCAAATCGGTTTAGTAGATTCAGAGCTAATTTAAAAAAACAAACAATGAAATCTTTCCTCTTTACAATATTAGTATATTGTATTATATAACAAGTACTCACTGACAGGTTCCGTAGGTGTATTAAACGCGAGCTGCTCGTCGTTAATCAGCTGTTTACCAGTCGCAGCATATAGCTTATTCAGGGATGTGAAGAAGTTAGCACTCTCTTTGCCTAACTTGTGGATTGCTCGGAGCAAAACTGTGAACAGGAGTATATATGTATTTTTTTAATTTTGGTTTTGGACCTAGTTTTATGCAATTCTGTATGTAAAGTGACAAAAATATACAAAATAAACAGAACTTTTTAAACTTTCACGATTTGTTGACATATTAAAGAATATTTATCGGGTATTTATCGCGTACCTTTTGTTTTTATATTCCCCTACGTTTCCATCGCACAAACACAAAAGTTGCTCAGTTATTAAGAACACCAAAAGATGTCATACCTCTACAAATGCCAGGCGTTTACAAGATTAACTACAGCTGTGGTCGCTCATACATAGGACAAACTAAAAGAACTATTGCTGAGCGAGTGAAAGAGCACATAGCAGCGGTCAAAAATAGGCAATTGAATAAGTCGGCAATAGCGGAACATCTGCTAGACTCAGGAAGTAACCATTGGATCGAGTTACATGACCCAAAAGTTCTATCACGTGAGCGTCACTATTATAAAAGGATGGTTCGAGAGGCGATTGAGATAAAAAAACACCCAAATTTTAATCGTGAAGATGGTTTTCGCCTCTCTTCCTCGTGGAATCCTGTGATAATTAAGTGCGGGCGTCGTATACAGACTGCACTGCATTCGGACACGGTCAGTGTAGTGTGTCGTACTGTGAACGTGGACATTCCTGATTCAGAAGACGAATTGAGGGTAGTCGTGGATACTGCCGTCAATTCTTGGCAGTAACTCGCAAGAACATCCAGTCGCCCCGTGACCACGATCGCTGCAACGCGATGGAAACGTAGGGGAAAATAAAAACAAAAGGTACGCGATATATACCCGATAAATATTCTTTAATAATAAAATAAACAGAGCATAAACTAAATCTTATATACTATTGTAATATTAAATATATCATACACTAGTAAATCCAGGCATGTTCTTTTTGCATCTTTATTTGTAAACCTAGCTATAAGTTTAGCCAAATTTTGTAAAAAATAAATTAGTATTAAAGAGTTTTATTTCCTTTAGGCCTTATCGTTACCTAAGGACATACATAGGTACATAATTTTGTGATTACAACATATTTAAAATGTTCAACATTATTTACAAAAACAAACTGAAACCACAAAATTAAAACCTATTTAGAACTCTTAAACAAACTAAAAATCTGAGCATGAATAACCACAATAAATGCTACCTATCTACAAAAAAATATATATTTAATTTTATATATTTATTTTATTAAAAGGAAAACACTAAGGGGGGTAAGTTAGCTTTGAGACAATTGTTCAATACTAGCAGTCCCACCGGCTTTGACAAAACTTTAATTTTCATGCAAATCCTTAACTTTTTTTTAAATATTCTGTAACCCATGTTCATCAGGGAAAACTTAGATTTCTAATGGTGAAAGAATTTTTCAAATTGGTCCAATACATTCGGAGCCTATTAAATTCAAACAAACAATCAAATCTTTCCTCTTTATAATAATAGTAATGATGAATTCTAGCGATCATTGTTGTGTGTTTTATAATGACAAGTGATGAGCATCTTATACCAAGCACTGGGGGCTCCTGCTTACTAGGAGAGCAGTAAATATGTTGATGCATGCAATTTATCAGGGCCCACCTTAGTGTGTAATTTTATGCATAGAATGCACTCTTTTGAGTTAAATATTCTATAAGAACTGCATCATGCATGACCAACAGCATCAACTAAATAAGAACTTTTAATTTTTAAGATATTCAGACCAAGACATGTTAAAACAAGTACGACAAGTGCGAGTGTAACTCGCGCGCCGAGGGTTTTGAACTTTTGTCGTTTAGGTAGGTACGTATATTGACGACCTGTTAGCGCGGTGGGCTTACAACGCAGGAGGTTGCGGTTTGATTCCCGCCTGGGGACTAATATTTGTAAGATCTGCAGATTATTTGTTCGAGTGTTCTAGTCCTTTTCTACGTACACAAAAATAAATCATCTAATGTGATACTTATATATACTTTATTAAGTAGGGGAAAGGTGTACAAAATGATCCCTCGAGGTAATATGATTCCCTATGGTTCTCAGCAAACTACTAATGCCATCTATATGATTTATAAACAAACGTCTTGCCCGTACCCCGCTCAGTGGTCTCACAAGGTGTCATGGCACCGTGAGTATTGTGCGTCGAAATATTACGAAAAAAAGAAAATTGGTGTATTTAATCTAAAGTAAGCATAAAAATAATATTTCATTGTTGAAATTTGGTTACATTTTACCGAATGAATGTTTTACTGGCTGTTTCTATCAATATTCAACTTATTCTCAAGCACGCTACGATCTCACTAAGGCCATGTTTCGAGGTTAGTTTTAGACATGTTTTGAAAAATGTGCTCTTGAGGTCAAACGATCCCCTTCTGCCGGTACAAAATGATCCCTGGAATCATTTTAGCCCAAGCATTTTAACAGATTTGAAATAAAATATCTTAAATTGTGTAACGTATTTAACATTATTTGTATGTATAGTATATAGGTACAATCATTGCAAATGTAATAAAAATAAGCTAAAGGCGTGACAAGTAAATAATAGCCCTATCAAATCTCCACGAACTCTCGGAAACCAAGTTGTCGAATTGATTTCGAACCTGATAGCGCCTACAAGCTGTACTGCACTAACTCAAGATATTAACACTGTAGCAACCCCTAATTTAGTTACGCCAGACGTAGATTCAACCACTTATGATCAACCATCGACATCTTTTGGAGTTTAATCAGCACGAGATCTTCGACCTTTGCCAAATATACAAGGAAAAAGAAATAATAATGTAAGAAAAAGAAAAATAGACACCTCAATTTTGACTAGCACACCCTATAAAAACTATTTAGAAGAGGAAATGCAGAAAAAAATAGAAAAAGAAGCAAAACAAAAGTCACGTAAAGACAAAAGTGTGAAAATGATCTCTGAAAAGAAAACTAAAGGAAAAGGAGCAGGAAAAGGACAAAAATCAAAACAAGCAAATAATAAACAGGAAAATAAAAAGAACAATACAAAAAAACAAAGAATAAAGAGAGCGAGGAAGACTTACGAGTCAGAAATAATCTTCGGATGACGCTGAATGCATGTTCTGCACAGAAGCTTATTCCAAAGACGCCATGGGGGAAGGCTGGGTCCTTTGCGTAAAATGTCATAAATGGGGACATGAAGCATGTGCCGGGCTTGATAGTGACGACGAAGAAGATTTTGTGTGTGATTTCTGCGTTGATAGTGTTGGAAATACAAAGAAACAATTGATTTTTGAATGAATATATTATACGTAAGCATCAAAATACTTTGTGATAATATGAAAGACTGTTGATTATGGTGAGGTAGTTTGATTAAAAAATATTAAGAAGATTTTCTGAATAGTTTAAGAGCTGTTATTGTGTTATTAAATATTTCTGATCTCAAGCAAAAGAAAGATGTTTAATGTTTGTTTATGTTTTGTAATTTCTACCTTGGTATTTAGACACAGTGTTGATTAGGTACTATAAGAATTTAAGTAAACTATTTTTGACGATTGTGTTGAAAATAAACATAATCATGATTACGTACTCGTATAATATCTTTTATTTTAACTTTAATAATAGCAGGAGGGGTAAAATGATCCTTCGGATCATTTTGACCCTACCCCAGGGATCATTTTATACACCTAGGTGTACAAAATGATCCTTTAGCAATGTTTTGGAAAATGTTAAGTAAATCTGGTCTTTATAAAGAGAACCCAAAATAAGGGTATGCTAAAACGTTAGCACTGAAATTATGCATCCTAAACTCCTTCAACATTTTCAATAACCTTCATACTTTGGACACAATCAAGCTTTTCTCTTAAGGGGATCATTTTGGACACCTTTCCCCTATAACAGAAATCGTAGTAGTACGAATTACACAAGCTTGCTTAGCTTGTCGCTAAATGATGTTGTGTGGATTATCCAGAATACATTACTCTTCTCATATTTTTTTGGAGCACGGTAGAATTCATGAATTCAATAATCTTATTATCTAAATATTCTTCGAGCGCAGTGGAATACATTGGGTATGGACTTTAAAATTTTGAGAACAACGGTTTCGTGGCGCTGTGGAACCCTACTATTACAGTTACTACAGAGATTAGTGGGTAGGTAAGTGGGTTGGTACCTACAATTATTTTTTCGACTTTTTTCTACGTATTTCACTAAGTATGAAACTTAGACGATTTTTAAAACCTGTTTTGAATTGTCTAAATCCATACCTATGATTTGATATTGCTCTCAATGAAATAGCCCCCATTGTATGAAAATTCGTTTTTTGACCATATTTCGAAAAGTATTGTTTTTACAGACTTCTCTATATTTTTCCTGTAAAATATAGACCTATATCTACAAACGCTTAGTACATTTTATATAGATCACTCTGCTATCTTCGGAGATAGAGGGGGGGGAACGGTCAAATTTTCGACCTTTTTCAAAATATTTCGAAAAGTATAAAACCTATCGAAATTTCAAAAACTGCATTAAAATGTACAAACTGATACCTTTCATTTGATACCCAACTCGGTGGGGTAGTCACCCCTTTTAGAAATTTTTTCCGCCCTTTTTTGACCATATTTCAAAAATTATTATTTTTACAGATTTCTCTATATTTTTCCTGTAAAATATAGATCAATACTTACAAAAACTTGGTACATATCAAATCGATCGTTCTGCAATCTTCGGAGATAGAGGGGGGGTACCGGTCAATTTTTCGACCTTTTTCAAAATATATCAAAAAGTATAAAATCTATCGAAATTTCAAAAACTGCATTGGAATGTACAAACCAATACCTTTCATTTGATACCCAACTCGGGGGGGTAGTCACCCCTTTAGAAATTTTTCCCGCCCTTTTTTGACCATATTTCAAAAAGTATTATTTTTACAGACTTCTCTATATTTTTCCTATAAAATATAGATCAATACCTACAAACACTTGGTACATATCACGTCGATCGCTCTGCAATCTTCGGAGATAGGGGGGGGGGAACGGTCATTTTTTTGACCATTTTCAAAATATTTTAAAAAGTATGAAATCTACCGAAATTTTAAAATCTATTTTGCAATCTACAAACGAGTACCTTTCATTTGATACCACTTTCGACTTTGTACGTTCCATTTAAAATTTCGATTTCAAAAGAACAATGGCAGGTCTCCATACTAAGAATTGTCTGGGATCAAATTGAAGCGTACCGGAATGAAAAAAATGTTAAAAGATTTGGCGTTAGCTCCAGAATTTATAAATGAGACTATTTTCTTTGGGGAAAGCCGGAAAAAAAAGATTTCAGTGTTTGAATTTTTTGGTTATGAATGAACGTTAAAGAATATTTGTCTATAAAACATCGCAGATTGAAATCAAATCACAAAGAAATGGATAATGTGGTTTGGTCTTGGGTTTAGTCTTATCAATTAGACCACGCCACCTTATATATTCGAAATAAGAACTGATAAACAAAATGAGCAAAACAAAATCTAAACTTCTTGTATGTTTACGAAAGCTGGGCGTGTATTAAAAAAATGTACCTACTTGACCCGTAAACACAAAAAAACTGAGGGTTTTAATAAATAATGTTGGACAATCCACACAGCATCATCTAGCCCGAAGCTAAGCAGAGGTTGTGTTATGTTATGAGTTCCTACTAGATAACTTATATACTTAAAACAATATATATAGGTATACCTACATTGATAGATATTTTTTTATTTTACATAGAAAATGCCTAGAACAACAACAATATCGGAGTCCTAAGGGCACGCACTAGCCAGACACAGGGCAGTATCAATCAGTCCATAAACAGTCCAGGTCGGGTGTTACATACGTCGCCTGTGGCTTCCTTATTTCGGGTAAAAATAAATAGAAAACCAAAATATAAACACAAAACACAGCAGAGATGAAAAACGCCGAAGTCTCGGAAGGATTCTGTCAAAGAGAATAAAACCACTACGTTCTAGATTCTGTGATTCTGTGGCGTCTTGACAGACAACCGCTGACAACATGACACTATCAAAGACAAATGATACATTGCATTCAATAATTGTACCCGCACCACTAATAAAATGGTAACATTTCGAATGTACCTAATTCGAATATCATTTGATAAGCTTTTAAATATCATAAAATAACTCCGGCCTTTACGAGAAGGAGTGAATAATTGAAAAATCGTAGAAAATTTATTAAATTTGATTCATATACATCAGATCCATGGACGCAAAAAAAAGTCCAGACCAAATTCTGCCATTGTTCTTTGTATGGAAAATCTTCATTTTGATTTTTCATTTATTTTCATTTATTTTTCTATAAATATGTGCGGGCGCACAAAATGTATTATTATTTCAAATTTCAAGTCAATAGCTGCAGTAGTTTCTGAGATATTAAGGATTCAAAACACAAAACAGACCCAAAGCGATTTCATAAGGGTTTTGCAACCGATGGCAAAACCCTAAAAAGGTACTTACATGCACAATTTATGAACAGCGAAGTGTCACTTTGCAGACAGTCCATATAAGCGTCCATACTCGAAGCCGTAGCAATAATTTCCAATAAAAACACAACCTCCTGGGGTTCTATATTATTTACATATTTATCTACAGTTTTCAGAACACAATCCGATTTGCTTTTAAACTCGTGGGCCATGAACTTCACAAAGTTAACAGACACATTGATATCTTGAGTCTCAGTTGACATCAGTATGTTATAAGCCAGATTCAGCACTAGCATCCGACTTTCTGGCTCCAGCTTCGAGTACAACTTTTCAATGTATGTGTTCTCCACACCAATCAGATACTCAATAATCAAATGGGGGTATTCTGAGTTGCCGTTGTTGTACATGTATGCTAGAGAGTTTAGCAGTGTAACATCATCTGGTAACACATTAGGCTGGCCCAGAAGAATGTTGTAGATGATCATCGCAGCAGCTGTGGCTATTCTGTCATTCTGACCAACCAAGCAGTTGAGTATTATGGCATCAAACTTACTCCAAATCATGATTTGATTGAAAGGATTATTGACAACTAGATTTCCCAGTGTTTGTATAAGGATGGTCATGCAAGATTCGTACTTTTTCTGTATTTCTTCATTGACGAAATCGATGCTTGGGTGTAGATATTCTGTAGCGAGGATGAGCATAGAATCAAGGATAGAAAGTTCCTTAGAGATGTAGGTTTGCATCTTGGTGCCGGCAGCGGCGCAAGAACGGACAAGACGCATGCACTGCTCTGCGACTGCTAGCGTACTACGATTGTACGAAGCCTGCTCCACGTCTAACCTCATAATGTGAAGTACTTCGGCTATCAAGCGCAAAGTGTATTCTGACGCTTTTTTCCTACAAAATATTTAAGAATTCGTATATTACAGCTTAATAGGGCCCTAATAGATATTAGAAAGCGTTGCTTACGGTCGTAATCTCCCGGTTTCTGCGTCTCGGGAAAGTTGTGCTTCGGCTCTCAACATTTCCTCGACTGCGTCCCATTCTCCCGTCTCCAGCTGGAAATTTATCAGTTTTGCATCTAGAAGGATCTCTTCGGCAAACCACACGCTTTTATCACGCGACATTTTTATCAAAATTATTATTTTATAGCAATAATCGTATTTCCATTTTCCAGAAAAAGCTAAATCAAAACGAAAACATTAATCAAGCAAGTATGGTATGGCATGGGGTGCCAACATTTTGCAGCCAATTAAATTGCAACCAGGGACGTTACAACCCAGGAATGTTTGTACATGGACGGTCACAAGTTCCACGGCCGTAATTTCCGGGGTTGTGAATTGCAAGCTGTAAAAATTGTGAACAGGCTATGAAAGTTCAACCCCGGAAAGTTCTGCCATTGTGACATAATATTCCGGGGTTGTGTATAACTAGGTCGTATTATACAGAGCTGTGACATATTTGCACGTACCGACCTCTTACAGCCGCTGAACTTACAACCGTGGAAAATAGTGCCAACATGGCGTCCTATCCCATGATCGTTTACAATCACTGGCTTGCACTAGCTCATATAGGCTGTCAATTCGAGCGCGTCGCATGATAATGTCACTGTCATTGAATACTCTGTCCCTCAGACTGGATCTCATCTTAATTCATTTGAAACCGATCATATTATGATACCTTTTCAATAAGAGAAACCGGCAGAGTCATTTTGGTGCCATAAAAAAGAAGACTTTTGAACTTTTATATTAGGCCGCTTGCGTGCTTTATTAGGTGATACAATTTTAATAGATTTATCCATGGGAACTCTCGGAATAATATAAAAAAACAAGAGAAAGCGGGCGTGTACGGTGCTACTGTCGCAGATTTTACGTCTTAAACACTTATATCCTAACGGACTTCATTCATGCTACGCCATCGAGTACATATCTAGTAGAGTTGAAATGTCTGATAATTTGTTACGAAAATATCACATACGAAAATATGCTGCCAAAAAGTACACAGAATAATAAAAAGTGTCACAAGTTGTCATTGGCCGAAGCAATGTCATTTGATAAAAAGGGATGGGGTAAAACTGATTCTTATATCGATGTTTTAGCGAGTTTCATATTTACGATTATTGATTTTTAATTAGGTAATGCTAATTTGTTTATGTTTTAAAATTTAAAAATGCTACTTTGTTTATTTTAATTAATATTGCACTACCTAATAATAATAATGAGTCCAATAGTACTATTGTAATATACTATAAAGGTGGTAATAGAAAATGTCTTTTCTTGAAAATGAACCGACGACGGTGTCTTACTTCGTCGGAATCCAGTTTTATCGTCTTGTAGGCTTTACCAAATATTTTTCAATATAATCTTGTGATGGGAATCTTCGAAAAAAATGTAATCCGATGTAATAATAGTTCCTCGAAGTACAATAAAAGTCTTACGGGACCATTCTACACACATACAATCAAAAAAATCTATATACAAAAAAGTATTTCAAATTTAGAAGTTTACAAATAGCGCAATTGAAACCTTCTCAATCGTTCAAATATCACAAGCTAAAATATTACCTGCTAATCGGTATTGTGTGATATCATGCTTGAGCTAAAGTATCGATATCGATAGCCTAAACCAGCTTGTTCCTTCTCTAAATATCAATGCGCTGAAACACTGAGGTGTGGCAGAGATGCGCTTTTTTTGTATGGCGGTGCCTCTACTGGATATGTAGGTACTCGATGTGCTATGCTTAGCTTGGTTGGGGCTAGGTGATGCTGTGTGGGATTGTCCAGCATTATTTGTTTATCCGGTCATTTTTGCAAGCACCCCTAATATAGAAATATAATGAAAAAAGTAGTGCTACTAAAAAAAGAAGTTGTAGACATTAGAACACTAATAATATCCTACAAAAGTCAAAGACCACGCAAAAATAGTAAAAAAATTAAAAACGAAGAAAAAAAAAAAAAATTAAATGTGACCAGGTACTTATAGGTACATAGATAGATACCTAGAGCAGTTATTTACAGTTTTATCTTATTTACAGCAATAAATTTACAGAGAAGAAATGTAATTGGAGGACAAAATATTGAAGATTGGGATTGGCGTTTCCTTCATATACCTACCTACTGAAGAATCCTTCTTCCTTAGTTTGGTTAAAAAAAAAAACAGGTGTACCTACAGAATGACCAAGTCTGGCAGAAAAGTGGTAAATAAGACACATTGCCATATCGAAGAAGTCAGGTCAAGCAAGACTGAAGGGGAGTGGACTTCAAAGCTTACTAATTAATTATTTTACAGAGAGAATGTAACGCTCAGATCCAGGGTTGGCATGATTAAAACAAATGGTTTTAAAACACATGTTTAAAACAATGTTTAAAACAGTTTGATTTTAAACCGTGTTTTTTATCACACGTTTAAAAACACAGATTAAAACAAGTTTTAAACATTGTATAAAACGATGAGAAAAAAACAAGCTTTAAAACTACTTTTCATTGCGAATGAATGATATAAAATGAAAGTAATATTTTTTTGATAAGTTATTTATTCAGTCAAACAAAGATCTAAGTACCTACCAAGTACCAGGATTTATATGGGTAATGGGATAAGATAACACGTATTTTTGAAACATGCATTAGATAGTATAGAATATTAAAAATTTCAATTTAAAATCAATCAAAAACAAAATTATAACAAACAAAATTACCTATATTTAATAAACATTATAAAATCAAAATTGTTTGTCATGTCATGTCAGTCAGGAGAGAGAGTAAGACAATAATGACAAGATCAAGATAACAATTTCGACATTTCAATCTTAAGTTTTAGAATTAAAAAATCAAATTCAATAAGTTCTTATTAAATTAGGAAGTCTTATGATTTGAATCAAATAAACTTTTTGAAAATTCAATATATTAATTACTTATAGGTATATTTTATTGTTGTTTGTTAGTTGTTACCATATAAGTGCAGAATAAAAACCGAACTTCGGCATTTTTGATTTTTACCGAATGTTCGGCCGAAATTCGTATTCGGTTCAAACCACATTCGGCCCATCACTAATTAATAAATATTGGGGGTGCCCCTATTCATAGAATAGAATTTATAGTTTATAGGTATTTCCCCGCCGGTATAGTCCTGCTAGGAAACATTTAGGGTGAATGTAAATCGTTTAGTAGTGATTAGAGATACGCAACATAAAATAAATGTTTATCCATTGATCGTTTTTGTCAATATTTATTTTACTATAGAAAATTTTAAAAGTCAAAAGATCTAGTCTGGAAATGAAACATTATAGGTCGAATTAATTTAAAATAATGCCCTAAACTAAAAAGGACAAAAAAAGAACAAAAAAAACAAAACAAACACTTGTTTAAAACAATTTGAACTGTTTGTTTTATAAAATTTAAAAAAAACTGTTTTTTTTCCAACCCTGCAGATCTCACTCACAGCGCTTACAGAACAAAACTAAACTGTCCTTTCATTTACTTATTGGACGATGATGTAACGAGATAATAAGAACTTATACCACCACCTTACACTATACCAGCAGCAGTTCCACCAAGAACCTTTAAACTCCTGCCTAGTTCTGCAAACAAAACAAATGAAAGTAAAAGTAAGGACAAGGGCAAAATTGTTGAAGATGATGCAGAGCCACTTAATTTGATGAGATTTATGATGTGGCCACTGGCAAGATATCGGGAGTGTGAAAGGCTATATCTACCGCAAGCAACTCTCTATATCCTGTGCAAATGTTTGATGATTATAGGCCCATAAAACTGGATTAAGTGCCTGTCTCCAGTACAATTCTGACTGACTTTTCCTATCAGATTGTACCGCCTCCATTGCATGGTTCCATTCAAGAAGTTGTTATATTGTATTATTGACACTAGCTGAGTTGTAGTGAAAAACAAGCGGCGCTATAATAAAAAGAAGTTGAAATATAGCGCAGTGGTTTTATTCTAGAAGTTTTTTACGTAACTCTTACTTGTTGAAAATATTTTATAGCCTAAGTATATCATGGACAAATTAATATTCAAAAAGAATTTTTCAAATTGGTCGACTCATTCAATTCAAACAAACAGACAAACAATAAAATCTTTTCTCGTTATAATATTACCTATAGTATAGACAAAAAATGAAACATAAGCTTTAACATTTATATATTTTTTTAAAATTATGATTCTAATGCAGAAAGAATTTTTTAAATTGGTCGAGTAGTTACGGAGTCTATTCAATTCAAACATACAGACAAACAATCAAATCTTTCCTCGTTATAATATTGGTATAGACAAAAAATGAAACAAAAAATAAATAAAATATAAATTTTATAGCTTCGGTAACTATAAAATTAATCTATACTAATATTATAAAGAGGAAAGATTTGATTGTTTGTTTGTTTGAATTGAATAGGCTCAGAAACTACTGGACCAATTTGAAAAATTCTTCTACCATAAGAATCCTGAAATTTCCGTGATGAACATAGGCTATAAAATATTTTCAAAAAAGTTAGAGATCCGTATAAAAACTTCAATAATAAAACCATAGCGCTATACATCAACTTCTTTTTTTCTTTTTTTGCGCTGCTCGCTTTTGCTGTGCCTCAACTTCAACTTCTTCGACGACTCCGCCAGTGTCAGTTATGGATTGTCATAGACATCACAATTCGTGAATGGGGTGCGAGAGCAAACTCAATGTCAAAAAATATAAAAACTTCAAGATTGGAACCTGTAGGCGATATAGCGGTGCGAGAAGTCTCTATATAAGTAAAGGAGGTAAAGGTACGATTTTAAAAAGGAAAGATTTTATTGTTTGTTTGTGGTTTGAATTGAATAGGTTCCGAAACTACTAGACCTTTTTGAAAAATAAAACATCATGAGAATGATAATCATAGGCTATAGAATATTTTTAAAGTTAGTGATTCCTATGAAAACTTTATTAATAAAGTACCTTAGCTAACGTGTGTGTGTGTGTACCTATGTGAACTTAAAATTCTTTAAAATACCCGTGCGAAGCCGGGGCGGGCTGTTATTATTTTATAAAAATCTTTCGGAAATTTTAATATATTTCACAGGTTGGATGACATTATGGGTTGGTAGGATTCTAATGGTGAAATAATTTTTCAAATCGGTCCAGTAGCTTCGGAGCCTATTTAATACGAACAAACCATCAAATATTCTTTTATTATAATATTAGTACCTACCTAGGTAGGTATAGATGATAATTAGGTACTTACTATTTTATGGATTCCTTTTATTCAAGGATTTATGAAGTACTTGACTGAAATATTTTATCGTTTAGGTAAGATTATAAATAAAGTATCAGAGTTATTTGGTGTTGTAGTTTAATTTTTTTGCATTACCTATGTATTATAATAATATGCCAAAAAAATTGTTGGTACAAGTGAATCGAAGTTGGTTCATGGCTGCAAACTGTGACACGTAATCATCACACAAAGTAAATAGTTTATCCAACGTAAATTCTTTTACGGCCAAGAAAAGAATTTACGTTGGATTCATTTTTAGTACCTACTGTTGATTGTGTTTTATTTACCAATAAAAATAAAAGTACAAATTTTACTATTTAGTGTGTTGCTGGCTTTATTTATTTTACCTGTAGCTCTTGTTAGATAACACGATTAGGACAGTAATAATTTGAATCGTGGCGGTATCTAAATAAAGCATAAGCGGCCAGACTTTCCACGGTCGTAATTTGCCTGGCTGAACATTGCTAGCACGTGTCAACAACTCACAGCCCTGGAAAGTCTGTACATGGAATATCAATACATTAAAGACACACTTTCCAGGGCTGTTCAATAACAGGCTGATTAATACAGGCTGTAAGGAACAGATACGAGTCAGCAATATACAGCCCCGGAAACCTATGCCATTGGTAAGCAAATTGCCTGTCTGCGTAGTACAGCCCGCAAAATCCGTGGTCGCAAATTCCAGGGCCGTTCATTGCTTGGCTGTAAATTAACCGGACCCTATGGCATGGAATGAGTGACATTTCCTGTGAGTTTTGACTTTGGCAATAATGACAGCACAGAACAAATTTGCATTTTCCGCGTTTTCCGAAGCAATATCGATCTTATCACCAATCATCACTTCATCATGCTTGACTAAAATAAAATAGTCTAGATTATACAGGTGGAGATATAATAGGATAAATCTTGTGCTACTCACAAACGTGTACTGCGATGAAGATCGTCCACGAACCAACGACTAACGGTCTGACTGACTGACGGTCGTTGGAACTAATCTTGCTGACACCACTCGGCTAAGGTTTTACCTCACTCACCAGCCAGCGACCCACTAACTCAATGGCCCTGGCCATAGGCAAAGAATGTACCTTTCTTAGCCCTGCCCAATTTGATTATCTTTTATTTCAGTTACTCACAATAAACCGCCTGTGATCAGGACTTACCAACAAACGAAAAGCCAAATAATGGACGATCGCTCGAAACGACGAACATTACTGGGGCGCGACTCGAAGGTCCGTCTGCGACGCAGGAGGTTGCGGGAGCGATTACCGCCTCGGGACAAATTTTGTACGATCTGTAGGGCAAGCAAGGGCTTTCTTGTCTAAGGTAGAATAGAGAAAAATTACGTCACTTTGTCATCGAATGCGTAAATTATTTGAAATTAATTTCTTCAACTTCATTAATGTACGCAATGTATGGCGATACGATGCCATTATTGTCTATTCTACCCTAGAGAACAATCCCAGTGCTTGGCCCACTGAAATTAATTTTGTTCAGGGTGTAAAACATTATCTATCTATGTACATTATTATGGTACCTATATCAGTTATCTAGTACCTATAACACAAGCTCTGCTTAGCTTGGAGCTCTAAATTGGTGTGTGAATAGTCCAGCAATATTTATATTTATTCAATTTCAATTATGGAATCGTCTCCCTGGGGTGACTATCAAAGTACCTCTTCTATGTAAAAAGATCTATGTAAAAAAATGTCGTCATTCTATCTATCTAAGAAGTGTGCTTACGTATAAAATTTATTTAATACTCACATGTAAAATTGAGAATCATTATATAGTTGTACATCCAGCTGGACGAAACTATGAAAACTTGTACTGTACCTAATAAGTGAGTTAACATCAAATTATATGAACAGTTATGAACTAAAAATATTTATAAACGTATTATAAAGCTGGTCGATATCAGGCTAGGTTAACTCCGCGCTCATGTCAAATTCTACAAGTATATAGCCGACCTTTTATGTACAACAGTTAACAGTAAAAATATTTCTGATTCTGATTTCGATTTGTCTGGAAGGTTTTATTCAAACAGGGCTGTCAAGCACCGCTAAAATCGAATCAAATGTAATGAATAGGCGGCGAATATTTATCTTTTTATGGCATTTACAGCTTTGCGGATTTTAAAAAGTCAGTCCACACTGGTGAATTAGTTGATAATGTATGAAAGGATCAACAAAATGAGCGGGGTAACAGCGCAGTGCGAGCCGAACTGCATTGTATTCGTAGGTGGCAGAGTAGATTTTTGGATTCAGTGGAGTGTACCTTCTGTACTTTAAAATTATTCTGTGTCGTCGTGTCATGATGGTGGTGAGGTCTCTACGGCATTCAAGTGTTTCATTAGGTTTGCTTTCGTCCAAAAAATCGGTAAAAGATAAAGTAGAATATAAAACCGGTTCTCATACCACATCACTATAGGAAAGTTTTTTTTTCACTCCTGATCTCGTTCTTTCATTCCTTTTCCGTTCTCTTTTCGTGCCCCCCCCCACTTCCTCTGTCTGGTTCCCCCCCTCCCCCGTTGATGAAGCTTGAACGAAACGGCAAGAATCGCATTTGTGCGTAAAATTATCTTCGTTTTTGTGTGAATTATTGAATAATTCTCACCATACAAACTGCTACAGGCGACCTTTAGTGCATTCACGTAATTATCATGTAACATAGTGCAACGTTATGTGTTCTTTTACATCGTTTTTGTGTCGAAAAATTTTCAAGTGACTCGTTTGGGGTGGTATCCTGTGGATTTCGTTCACTTTTGCTTTGCAATGGATAAACTTCCCGCTAACATCGTTGGAATTTAAAACATTCGGTGAGTCATCCACGTTCGGAGCAGGTAGGTAGTAGGTATATTGCAGGTTTATTTGGAGTACATGTAGTTGGTAGATAATGCACTAAAAAGTGCACGCGATCTCCGATGCACACAAGATCGTGTTGCAATAACTGCAATGCCAGACGTTGATGATGTTTGTTCCTCAATTTTTACTAGTTCAATTTGTAAGTGGATGTATTCATGCAATACTTGTGGTAGAGGAAAATAAACCCTTCATTCAGTTTCGCACCTATAGCACCTGCTTCCTAGGTAAGTACCTTGGAAGCACTCATACTGCTGAACTCCCCAAGACAATGCCTCAAATACTGGTTGGCAAGCGGATTGGTGAGTGCTGTAGAGGAGCGCTATTTTAGATTTCCTACTTGTTATCATATTGTACTTAATTCACTCATCCAATTCAAATGAACAAATCCTCATAAATTAAGATCTGCAGCAAACATAGGGTATGATTTATTTACTACTTACAGTACTGGGAAGAGTAAATGTCCATTGTCCATTATTACAAACATGTTATGATCTTTCACAATGCAAGAGTCTGTGACATGCATTTCTTGTTATTGAGATAACATAATGATATGGATATGTATTATGGATGGCATAATGTTGAATTAATGTTTATAAAATGTCCCACCTCTTATAGAATTGACTGAAAAAGACTCTGTAGAATCATTGATAATAATGTATTATTTGAATGTTTTTCATTGGTTGGCTGCTCTGAACTCATTTTCCTGGCAAATGTAGCCTCATAAGACTCTATTTAAGTTGATAACAAATATCACAAGTATGCTTAAATATCATTTAATAAATACTTCTGTTTCCCTTGAAAACCTTTAAAATAGTGGCTTAATTGCTTTGTGTTCATGGTCATAAATCAAAACAGTAAATTAAATTGGTGTATGTCAAATAATAGCATTTTATTAAATACATGCAAAAGTATATACAGTACATACATTACAATACGCCAAACTATTATTTTGCAATAAAAAAGAATTGTTTGTGTTTTGGGTTACTTAACAAAACGGCAGGACAAATTTTGACATCTGACATCTAAATTCTATGTAGGGATGGCTAGTAAATAAAATAAACAATAATACTTAAAAATTCTTACACAACACAATTACAAAGTTTCAGTGTTTTATTGAATCCATAGGGTCCTAAACTAGCCTAGGCTGTATTTTAGGATCCAGGGCTTCTCCATATCAAAATCAAAATCAAAGTGCTTTATTACCTGCAGACCTTACAGGACTCTTCTACACGTCACAAAATACAAATTATATTAGTAAACTGGGAAATTGATCAGGTCATAGCCTAGGGCCTAGGCAGTATCTAAGGACCCAGGGCTTCTGTATTTAAATTTAATATTATTTTATTTACAGGTGCTTCCCCCGGCATGGATGAGTGCCTTCTGAACGACCTCCTCGAGTGCTCGGTCTGCCTGGAGCGCTTGGACACCTCATCCCGAGTGCTGCCCTGCCAGCATACATTCTGCTTGAAATGTTTGAAGGTAGGGTAAAAATAATAACTATTATTGGTGATAAATTATCACTGAGATGATGATAAGACGACTACCTCTGTGGTGCGGTGGGCCAAGGTCCCCCTGCGACGCAGGAGGTTTTTCAACAAGGACAAATATTTGTACAATCTGCAGATGTTTGTTCAGGGAGTTCTAGTCGTATCTATGTGTTAAAAAAAAATTGCTGTGTAATAATATTGCATTGGTTATATCAGTCATCTAGTACCCATAACACAAGCTCTGCTTAGCTTGGGGCTAGATGATGCTGTGTGGATTGTCCGACATTATTATTATTATTAAGATAATGTAATGTAACAGAAGATGCCAGAAGAAAAACGGGATTGAGGAGTCTTATAGAGTCCGTCAACACCTTTAGAAAAGTTGAAACGAAGCTGTCAATCGACAAAAGTACTTCAAAGAGGTTGGTTAAGGCCTAGAAACTTAGAATTAGAATAAGGCCTAGTTAGGCAGGTATATAATGCACAATACAATTGTACGCGAGATCTCTTCTCGGTTAAGCTCCTTCTCAAGTTGCGCCACAGAGGTCGTGCATTTTCTTGATTTACTTACACCACTCTCTGCATTTGGGGGTTATTGCCCATAATCCCCACGCTGGGCATGCGGGTTTTCTGCAGATGGCGCTGCTGCCCGGTGTGTCTCCCTTAGTCGCATCTTACGACACCCACGGGAAGAGATAACAAAAAAAGATAACGTACATAAATGATAACTATCTATAGCGCTCATTAGGAGAGGCCTATGTCCAGCTGTGGACTGATTTAGGATGACGATGACGATGACTATGCATTGTCGGTAACTAGGAGAGTACAGAATAATTAATACACAGCCTTGAGCATCCAATGCTGATCAAAGGCCTTCCTCTCTGTATGAAAATAAATAATATTTTTTATTTATTCTAAAATTTATTGATATATTCAAGCAAGAATAAGAATACCGATACATTCCTTCCTAGTACAAATCTAAACAGAATGCCGTAACGTAAGCCGGCGACTGGATGAGTCAATCAAATGAGTCAGTTTAGATTACAGAAGCAATAAAGAAGTGTTTATTTACAGTCCTAGAGGACGATCCACAGGATACTGTGTACTGTCGGGGAAATAATGCTCACAAGTTAACTAATTGCTCGAGTTGAAAGCAAACACCCAGCAAGTATACCTACTGCTGTAGGTACGATAATTTAATTTTTACATTTATTTTAAGGTT
Organism: Eupithecia pulchellata; assembly: GCA_963931895.1. Lineage (NCBI taxonomy): Eukaryota > Metazoa > Arthropoda > Insecta > Lepidoptera > Geometridae > Eupithecia > Eupithecia pulchellata. The sequence goes on along the minus strand of OZ007534.1, from coordinate 7,638,592 downwards.
AATTTTTGTACTTATGTTTTCTCGTGTGAGCCAAATGAACGATTTTCTTTCTTTCTTCTTCGTTTATTTCTATTTTCTACGTGTGTAGTCGACGCGCCTCTGCTTAGTTTGTCTAAATTCAACCAGTTCGTTAAGGTGTTGGGCCTATCAAAAAACCTTTTCTACCCTGTAAAAGATCCTTTATGTAAAAGAACGCTTAATATAGAATCAGTTCAACTACCGGATTATTTAATGTGACAGTGACATGCATTTTCTTAAAAATAAAACTATATTAGACCACAGCCTGTAAAATATAAACCTAATAAAACGTTGCTACATTTTTATAATAGCAAAAACAAATACCTATTAGAAAGTTTTGGTAAAAATGTGTAAATTTCATATCGGTCGACATAATAAAATTAGGGCAATAATAACACTCAAGGTTTGCGATTAAGAAAAGTTGCCTATATAACTATAGCAGCCTATCTAACCTTGAGTATATATACTAAATTAATACCTTTATAAAAGAATATTTTTGCGGTAAATGCGAATATTAAATTAATCTGTTGTCATTACTTGTGTATCTCGTAAGTGTATTTTGTTTCTATAAGTGGGAACTTATTAATAGCCACCTGTTATTTGTACACATTTCGAATATGTATTTCTTTGCTGAAAGATCCCCTAAAATAAATAAATAGTTCATAAAACAAGCTTTCTTATAGTTTTCCCCGACAGTACCTACAGCCGGTAGCCTCGCTTGTTTATATTAGGATGTCGTAATTGTAAACTTGAAGGGGCGTTCATGCGCACGCTTCTAAACAAGAGTCTGAACAGTACAACTCTGAAATATTACATTTATTTATTTATTGGAAAAAACTAGATTCTGATGCAAAAAACTAAAAAAAAATTAGAAACTCTTGAAAGTTTTGCACGAGTAAGAATATACTAGCGGTCCGCCCACACGGTTTACTAAAAATTGAATTTTTCATGCGGATCCCTATCTTTTTTGAAAATATTCTGTAGCCTATGTTCATCAGGGAAAATTTAGGAAAAATTCAATCGGTCGAGTAGTTTCGGAGTTTATTCAAAACAAACAAACAATCAAATATTTCTTTTTTATAATATTAGTACATAGATAACTATAACAGTAGTCCTTCCTTCCACTATCTGACTAAGATCTCGTTAACATCAATCTTCGCCTCTATAGTTCGTTACAATCTAATGATTCACTCGATACCTCATTGGCCTGAGTTTAAATACACTGACCTCTTACGAAACACTGTTGCGGGGCCTACGCTATAAGAGCATTTTGATAATATCAAAATGCTTCAAGCTTCTTTATTTGAAGATATATCAAAATTTCAAATATACAGATCGATAGAGGACAAAATTTCCAGTTTAATGGTATAAACATGTCCAAATCCCTTACGACAAAATGTGAAAATCTTTTTTTTATAGTAAGATATTTTCTACTCAGTCATTTCTTATACTATTACACTAGCGGTGTCTATAGCCTATTTTCATTACAGAAAATTTAGGCTTCTAATGTTGAAAGAAGTTTCTAAATCGGCCCAAACAAAAAACAATCAATTCTTTCCTCCTTATAATATTATTAGTATAGATATAAAATGATTGAACTGGATGACCCGTACCTACCGATGATAGGCAAATATAAATTTAATATGGGGAACAATATTGGCCTTTATTAGTCTTTTATGCCACCCACCACCACGCCAAAGGCCAATTTGAAAGCCTCCAAGTTCTTATACCTAGATCGTAAGTCGAAACAAGCACGCATTGCCATGAATGACCTACTTGTATTTTGGAATAGCTGTTAATGTAACCTATATTCTAAAAATACTGTTTTATTGATATAAGAGGTATTTAGTAAAGAAGATGTTTTACCATCTCAATCGTTTCTAAGCTTTGTTTCGATAACAATGATGGTACGTATTGTATGTACTGTAAATGTAATTATTTATTGATTATTATAAGTAACATGTCACAAACAAATATGGTAAGCAATATTGTTTATAATATTGACCTTAAATCTAATAATAATATGTAACTAGCGGTCCGCCCCGGCATCGCACGAGAGTTTAAACAAAAATTAAAAAAAAAATACAAATTTTTACATCATTAGGTATATAGGATTCTAACGGTGAAAGAAGTTTTCAAATCGGTCCAGTAGTTCGGGAGCCTATTCAATCCAAACAAATAATCAAGTTTTTCATTTTAATAATATTTGTGTAGGTTAGTTATACTGTATTTACATACAGTTTCGTCAAACATAACATTCAATTTAGGTACTCACCCAGTATGACCAAGGCGATGTAAATTTATCTAATCTGGCAAAGACAGGTAAATGTCATGAAACAAACTGTACTTTATTTTAATATCTAATAATTTGTTCATTAAAATAACGAACTTCAACGAAAAAAGTGCAAATTCCAGCTCGAAAACGAATGACAGATGCATGAAATGATGAAAGCTTCGAAAAGGGTATTTTTTTTCCATTTGAACAAGTGTTGATGATGATGAACTAGGTTTATTTAGAACCAAGGTAATTTGTAATAACAATAACTGTCTATATTGTTAATAATGGTAAAGCATATTCCAATTAGTAATTCACTTTTTGTTGCTTTATTTTTGCTTTCAGCTTTTGTTAGTTATTGGTGGTTATTAATGGTATGAGCATCATAGAATTTACCATGGGCACCTTACGTCCGATTCTGAAGAGTCACACGCTTCTAGTATTGCGTGATCGATTCACTTTCACCTCGGACCTTATCGCAATGTGACAAATCTTCGTTTATCTGATAAATTTCAACAGTCAGTAGTGAAATTTTTATTAAAAAAACAATTTATCGACTGGTTCCTGGTATGACCTTGGATTTTGATGATAGCCTTGTTCGTGGCAACGTATTTCCCTGCACGGGCCTGTAAAAACTACATCAAAGTTTCTGATTCGTTTTCGTGCAAACGATTATCTTATGCAAGCGATGTTACAGTTCGTTTTGCAAGAAAACGAAAAAGAAACTTGATTTTCCTTTTCCGAGTTCCCTGGATACAGCTTGCGACCGATGTGGCGCGGGCGAAGGTCCGACGCAGGAGGTTGCGGGTTTGATTACCTCGATGGGGCAAATGTTTGTGCTAGCAATCAGGGGTGAAACAAACAAAAACAAGTTTACAGTAGCTGAAACTTTACACGAATATATATATATAAAGCATTAATACCCAAATCAGTGGGCTGTTAGTAATGCCTATTATAAAGCTTTTTGTTAATAGCTCTGAAATATATTTATTTTGTATAGATTAGCCAAATATATACGTTGCCCTGTAAGGCCACCAAACAGACCGTCGTTTATAATACGTTTCACAAACTACCTTATGAAACTTTTAATATCTTTGTACGACATAATAATAGGGTAGCGCCTTAACATAGTATAGAAATAGCTTTCTTTACGTAGAGGGTGACATATAGGACTAAACCAAGGGTGCATATAAATAGAGTACAGTTCTGGCATCTATCCGATCATTGTTTATTTATATTTTCTCGTTAGGGTGGCCTTATCAGGTATAGTTTGACGCAAACCATCACCTTGATTAAATTAAGGCTGCCCTGAAATATACAGAAAGAAGATAGTAAATAAATTTATGTGAACCCAGAAACAACAGATCCGTCAAGTGCGAGTGTAACTCGCGCCGAAAGTTTCGGACTTTTGTTTTCGATTTTGTATAGGTATTGTGTACAATTACTATAGTACCAGATACTTAGGAAAAACTGTCGTTTTAAAATTTTGACGAAATCATTTATTAACAAAGAAAATTATATTATTATCATTTATTTTTATTTTGATTTTTGCCCCTCTTAATCTGTACAGAGGCCCTCTCTTTTTATAATAACTCGAAATGTATTATTAAAAAAAACAAGTTAATGGAGTATTTTATGAGATAAGTAGGTACTCGTATTAAAGATAAAGCGAGACCAAAATGCTTTAGAAACCGATCTCGAAACCCTTGTAAGTACTTAGATATGTACGTTTATTATAAAAATAGGTATTATAGGCAGGTATAAATTTATACCATATAAACAAAATATCTATACAAATTAATAAGATAAAAACATAAATCAAGTCAAATTATCAAAAAATTCAACTATACCAATAACTATCCAGTATTATTTCCAAGAATATCTTATAAATACCTCTTACATTGACTCGTATGAATTTACTTATGGATTTAAATTTAAAAACTTATTTTTACTAATACTTCTAGCATGCCAAAGACCTAATTTTACTTATTATCAAGGGCATCTAATCCAAAACGGAAATAAGGACTCAAAAGTTTTTTCCTTGACTCACAAACTGTTGATAAAAAACAATTGATTAGATTATGAACACGCTACTATTTACATACAATACTTTCAAGACGAGTGACGATGTCTTGATGTTTTTGTTTAAGATTATCAGAGAATTATCTATCAGTAGCTATATGTACGTACGTATACACGAACGTTCGTGGGATGGGAGGCACGCTAAGGGAGGTTTTGATGATATAATCACCACGCCTGCATCATCAGTGATGTGATGATGCAAGTGTGGTGAGTATAACAACAACGCGACGAAAAATAATCGCTGCTGCTATCTGGGGTCGCCTTTATTTTTCTTCGCACGGGTATTTAACAAAAAATGACTTTATCATGCGGATCTCTAACTTTTTTGAAAATATTCTATAGTCTATGTTCTTCAGGGAAAATGTAGGATTCTAATGGTAAATTATTTTTCAAATCGGTCCAGTAGTTTCGGAGCCTATTCAATTCAAACAAAGAAACACACAATTTTTTCCTCTTTATAATGACGACCTCTGTGGCGCAGTGGGCGAAGGTCCCCATGCGACGCAGGAGGTTGCGGGTTCGATTCCCGCCTCAGGACAAATATTTGTACGATCTGCAGATATTTGTTCAGAGTGCTCTGATCGTTTTCTATGTATCATAAAAAATATATATCTATTTAATAATATTGCATAATGTATATCAGTCATGTAGTACCCATAACGCAAGCTCTGTTTAACTTGGGACTAGATGATGGTGTCTGGGATTATTTATTTATTTATAATATTAGTATAGATTACGGAATTCTTATTTTTGTTGGTAACCAAGAGTTTAAGTGTATACCTATTAATTCCAGGTGATAGTGGAGTCCCACAAGGAGCTGCGATGCCCGGAGTGCAGAGTTCTGGTGGAGGTGAAGGTGGAGGAGCTTCCCCCGAACGTGCTCCTCATGAGGATCCTGGAGGGGATGAAGAACGCGCCGCGGAAACCGGTAGCCGGCCAGCGCGCGAGGACGGGACATTCACAGGTGAGGGGACCGTTCTACTGGTTCATTTCATTTCATTTATTTAATGCATCATAGTATCATAAACTCACAACTTATATATAATACACACAATATGTACCCATTTAAGGTGTTGCAATGGGAGACGGTCAGAAAATGTATAAAATAATAATATTTTAATATTTAATTTCCCTTAACGAGTCACCAAAATTTATCACTTAAAAATTCATTTAATTCGTAATAGCCTCTTTCAAGTAACAACTCTTTTAATTTAATTTTTAATTAAGTTGCGCGCCCTGTCGGCCATCACCGTTTTCAAATATCGCGCAATCTAATGAAATGGTGGCTGAACACCTTCAAAAAATTCTTACCAGAAGGTCTGCCAATAAATGTTTTGATAATTGGATTATTGGTAGTCATTAGTGTATGAAATCAGGAGGATCTTACTTTTAAGGCGATAAAATAAACTTAAAAGATGAATTAACATTTTTTGACCTTTTCTCTGTACTTTCTTGATTAAATTACGTCAGAGTAACAAGATACGCTTAAAAATCGGGTTGGGGAAATCCCTTAGGGCGGGTAAGGGATATCCCGTGGGATGTTGGTAGCAGCGACACGTGCCGGTCTATTCTACCAACGAACTGATTTCTGGGAGAGTACTATTTCATTCTAAATTATTTTAACTAGCAGTCCGCCCCGGCTTCGCACCGCTATTTAACAAAAATTTTATTTATTCATGCAGATTCCTAACTTGAAAATATTCTATAGCCAATGTTCATCATGGAAAATTGTAAAATAATTGTTTTTCAAATCGGTCTAGTCCATAGTTTCGTAGCTTATTCAATACAAACAATCAAATCTTTCCTCTTTATAATATTAGTACAGATTTTGTAAGAAATAGAGGAGATCCCATGAAAATAATCCAAACCATATTTTGTGTTAAACCACTAACATAAGCTTTCTAACTAAAATAAGCTTTACTAAAACGTTATTTTTCGTTGTTCATAGGCGCAGCAAACTCCATCGCGCGACGTTAAACACCTCCCGCCGCACGCGAGGGCCATGCACGATTACATCTCCAAGGAAATGGGGTGAGTACTGATGTAACACTAGAAATGGGGTGAGTGCTGTTGATTCACTTGAAATGGGGTGACTACTGTTGCTTCACTAGAATTGGGGTGAGTACTGTTGATTCACTAGAAATGGGGTGAGTACTGTTGATTCACTTGAAATGGGGTGAGTACTGTTGATTCACTAGAAATGGGGTGAGTACTGATGTAACACTAGAAATGGGGTGAGTACTGTTGATTCACTAGAAATGGGGTGAGTACTGTTGATTAACTAGAAATGGGGTGAGTACTGTTGGTTCACTAGAAATGGGTTGAAAATTATTGATTTAACTGCAGTAATGATTGATTCGCACAAAACGGGGTGAGGATTATTGATTCACTAGGAATGGTGTATGTACATGTAAGTACTGATTATGAAAGTTTGCAACACAAAGCCTGCTTTATTTGAGGCATTCATGAGTTCTTGAAATTTAATAAAATGTGTTGTATGTAAATGTTTTGTATTGAGACCATTATTTCCGAAGATTTCGATTTGTCATACAAATAATATTTATTGAGATATTTATAGAACTATGAAGAAACTAGGTTCGTTGATTATTTCTTATGTTTGTATAATGATGGACAAAGACGTGGAAAATGTAGCTAAGAATCATATTTTGGTACCAAAGGGATGCTGCGAAGATTACAAATAATATTTAGAAAATACCTTTTTCTTATCTTTTGGTACCTAATTTAAGTATGTGACAAATAAACGATGAGGCAGCAATAGCTTAACACTGGAGCTGCCTTCTTGGCAAATAAACTATATTTTATCAAATACTAGCGACCCGCTACTTTGTAGTGACAATTGTTATTTTTATTTCAAAACACTCAGCTTATTTCACTCCTATGTTCACTCTCTAGTAAATATAGTCTGTGACAAGATATCTATCAAGAAAAACCAACTTAAAATAAAACTGCGTTTCATTTTAGGTTATGGGCCTAGCTAATAAAAGCTCATAAAAAGTGAATAAAATAATTATTTTGTGTCAGAATTATCAGTCAGATGGAATAATATATTATAATTATAATAATAAGTTGGATCAAGGGTCAGATCCAAAATGCGGTACTCCTGGACTCTGCGCGTATCGTCAGAAAGTTTCTCTCTCTTCATAATATTAGTTTTGACAAAACTTAATAACATAGATTAGGTACTAATAATATTTTTTGTTCGGCACAGTGACCTCTCATTCAAGAAAGGCGAGACAGTTCTCCTGCATAAGAAACTGGACCCGTACTGGTACCAGGGCGAGTGTTCCGGCCGGACCGGAATGTTTCCCATCACTTATGTACAGGTATGAATCTGCGAAAGAGTCGACCCCTTGACGACCTCTGTGGCACGGTGGGCTGTCTCCTGCGACGCACGAAGTTGTGGGTTCGATTGCCGCCTTGGGGCAAATGTCTATTTTATGTATGGTATTATGTATACAATTTATCTAGTACCCATAACCATAACACTATCTCTGCTTAGCTTGGGGCTAGGTGATGTTGTGTGGATTGTTTAGCATTATGCATTTATTTACCATTAACACAAACCATGGCTTAATTATATAGCCACAATAATAGATAATATATGGATAATCCATATGATTATCTAGCCCTATGATGAGCATTGCTTGAGCTTTATGTCCTAGATAACTGATATACTTATTACCAGTATCTGGCATAGCGCATTAGCATTGCGAGGCAATGCCAGCATCTTGGAGTTGCTTCCGACTGGTATTGATATGCATCAGTTGAGCTACCCAGATTGTTTGCAACTGTCTACAGCTAGCTCCTGTTTCTTACTCTGATCATAAAGATCTTTGGTACAGGATAGGTTTGAGTCCTAGAATAGTCAGAAAACGAAAAAAACCCATAAAAGATTAGCTTCCGGGGAAAAACACGAGACAATATATGAATTTGTTGTGAATTTCATGTCCTATAATCTATCATAGCTTTATAATATACTATTTTACTATGAAAACTATCGTAGTTTGACGAATTCATTATGAATGTAAGCGGGTTGACTACGAACCTATTATATGTTGTAAGAACACCAACGTTTCATCCCGTAACGTGTTCTTACAACATATAATAGGTTCGTAGTCAACCCGCTTACATTCATAATGAATTTATAATATACCTAGTTATTTTTAATGAATCTTTTCGTTTTCCAGGTGATAGTTCCCCTGCAAGTACCAACGGCTCTATGCAAAGCCCTTTACGACTTCAGGATGTCAGCACCCGATGAGGAAGGCTGTTTGGCATTCGATAAAGGTAAATTATCACTTTTCCTTTCTTGAAAATGACAGACATACACCATCGGGACAGATATAGTACGATCTGCAGATATTTGTTCAGGGTGTTCTAGTCGTTTTCTATGTAAAATAAAAAAATCTACCGATCTATGTAATAATATTGTATTATGTATATCAGTCATCACATCAAGGAATAGTGTTTAGAACCTCGCTCCTCAATACGTCGAGTGTGAAAACACCGCGCTAGTTTACGCCGCGCGAGAGTTAAGCGAGCGACTTTGATTCGAGCTGGACTTAACCGCGTGCTCATCGAAGTGAGGCTTGGAACGGTGCGCTATTTGAAGTCGACTCTGAGAACGTCGCGCCAGTCGAAGGCGCCTGCAGTTGCTGCCACACTGAGCGACATATTTTGTAGAAGCGCTGTTCTTTAAAAACCTAAAGTTACGTGGCGGATGATGCAACCTAGGCGCTATATTACTTTTATTGAAACGTCCCGTTTATTATGAACCTATAATTTCCCTACTTACTTTTGTACACCTAACGTTATTGACACTTTACTTAAATTATAGGTAAAATCTGAAAAACAACAAAGTATAATTCAGATTTAGATTCACTAACTTTATTTCTTTAGGCTTACAAAATAAGGACTTAGACAAGTCAAATTTCAATGTATTTACTGTACAGCACGAATTCGTACCTATATTCAACTGTGAAGACGTTTTCAGACTGCCTCGTTTCATGCTGCCCTAGTAACACAATGTACTATTGTTACAGGAGCGATAATAACGGTGCACCGGCGAGTAGACGAGAACTGGGCGGAAGGCAGACTGGAACAGAAAGTGGGGATATTCCCCATCGCGTTCGTAGAACTCAACCAGGCCGCGAGGATGCTGATGAACAAGTAAATTTATATTTATACTTATTAAACACTAGCTGTCCGCCTTGGCTTCGCACTGCATAATTTAAACTTTTTATCATCATCATCAGCCTGTAATAGTCTACAGCTGGACATGGGCTTCCCAATGAGAGCCATAGATGGCATTATTTATCATTTGGGGGTTATTGCCCATAATTTTTAGTTGACGATCGCAATTCGTTGGAGTTGTTCTGCAGAGGGCGCTGCTGCCCGCCCCCGGTGTTTTCCCTTATTCGCCTGCTACGACACCCACAGAAAGAGTGGGGGTGGTGAAATTCTATGCCGGCACCACACGGCATATTTTCTATGCGGATCCCTAAATTTTTTGAATGTATTCTATAGCTTATGTTAATCAGGGAAAGTTTAGGATTCCAATGGTGAAAGAACTTTTCAAATCGCTCGAGTAGTTCCGGAGCCTATTCTATTCAAACAAACAACTATGTAAATCATTCATCTTAATAATAGTATAGATTGATAGAACATTGCACAAGTAAATTCAAAATAAATATAGGAAAATGTATTAAGTTACATTTCGAGAAATAAAAGACTTTATTTTATTTATATTATATTTGCTTCAGAACACCCCTCAACCGTCCCGTGCCGCCTTTACCAGACCATTCGAAGGCCGGACATTCCGACCATAGGCACCATGCGACGCAGGTAAAACCAATCTTATTATTTTATGTCATAGTTAGGAATATTATTTTTATATTTATTACAGTATTTATGTAATGATTTTATAATATGTTGACGACTTTCAATTTGGATAGACTAAGATTGTGAATCTATTAATTATATGATGAATTGATGACCATTGTGACCGCAGTGAGCGAAGGTCCGCCTGCGACGCAGGAGATTGAGGGTTCGATTCCCGCCTCGGGACAAATGTTTGTACGATCTGCAGATATTTGTTTAGGGTGTTATGGTTGTTTTCTATGTATAATAAAAAAATATCTATCTTTGTAATGTACTATGTATATCAGTCATCTAGTACCGATAACACCAGCTCAGCTTAGCTTGGGGCTAGATGATGCTTTGTCCATTATTATTCTTTATTTATTTCTGTGATTAAATGTGTAGCCATAGTGTGCCCATAACGATAGCTATGATACAATATTTTCAATAAGTATCAAGTAAGACTCGACAGACCGCCGCCATAGCTAGTTCATTAAGAATGTAGGCGGGATGTATAGCACTAGAGCTACTTTGATAATTTGTAGTGAGTTGCGTCCCAAGTTACCTTTTCCTCTAACTATATACACAAGAGTTTAGGAACGACTAGTTGTCTCGTCAGTGCACGCATAAATGAGCAAAATTTAAAGATTTTTTTCCTAATTTGCCCCAAAAATATACTAGTAACAGACCGTCATCATCATCATCATCATCATCAGCCTATAATAGTTCAAAGCCGGGCATAGGCCTCCCAGACCGTCATAAATTCGTATAAAAATTAAAAAATATAAACTTTGTTTTACAGCTTGTACAACGCTACCAGCCAATGTCCACTTCGATGCCGACAACACAAAGCAACTATCAAAACATGCCCACAATGAGCCTATCGCACCCCAACTACCAACCGATGGACCAAATCCTCCCAGTCAGCCAAGTGACGTCACAAGCCGTCATGACCACATCCATAGCCCCCGCGACAATGTTACAGCGAAACATCGTTGACACCAAACACTCTGTAGACTTAATCCACTTCGCTATGGGCAAGAACGCCGTCCAATTCCTCCCGAGACTAAGCGAGAGCTTCGAGAGAAGCAGAGGCGTCAAGTGGGAGTACAACTGCACCACACCACTCCACAAAGCAGATACTACATATCAGAACGTTCGCACGGAACCTGCTAACTTCACTAACAGCTCGGATTCAAGCTCTAGTGTTAATACTCCGTCGGCGGGGTCAACGACCACCCCTAACACTAGCTCAAACACGAGTACCTGCGAGAGCGCTGAACCTAGCTTACCGAGCTCTCCAGATAACAACACCGAACGAAACGCGACCGTAGTTAGCACTAATACGACTCAAAATCCAACCGAAGAATCAAACGAAGATGTTAACACATCTATGGGTGTGCTGAGCTTGAATGAAAGCTCTACAGCGACGAATACGTCGTTGAATGTCAGCCTACCGCCGGCGGAGAGTCCGAAATTGAATGCGGTGGCGGCGAGTGGTACGGCGCAGAATCAAGAGGAGGTCGCGGAAAGTACAAGCAATAATGAACCTTCGCGGCTTGAATTGCCGTCTTCTAGTAAAGGTATGTTTAACCTTTTGTGTGTTACAGTTGTAAATAATTGTAATCCATATTATACAACTGGTTTATATTATGTCAAATGCCCGTAACTAAGGTTCATATTATTAAAGTTTGCTCAGTCTATCTAACCATAAAACAATATCTGTTTAGCTTGGAGCTTGATGATGCTGCGTGGATTATCCAGCATTATTTATTTATTTAATATGTATCCAAACTTTCGCATACATATATAAATTTGATTTATTCGCAGGTCGATCAAGCGGGCCGGATTCCCTCCTGAACTTCGGTCTAGGGCTCCAAGCGGTGCTCTCGCCTTCTCACGACGCGACGTACTTGCCTCGCCACAGAGAACTTCGCGAGAAACGACATAGTCTGACACCGTCTACCCACTTGCAGAACCATACCAATCAGAACAGGTGACATGATAATCAAAATAGTTCTTATAGTCTTAATTAGAGATGGGCTAAGTCCTCATATTCGGGGGGAATAGTAATTTTTTCGAACTTTATCAAAATATTTTGAAAAGTACAAAATCTACCAAAATTTCAAAAACTATTTTAGAATCTACAAATAAATACCTTTCATTTGATAACACTTTTGACTCTGTAGGTCTCATTTAAAATTTCGATTTCCAAATTTGTACTGAAAAATCTTCATTTTGATTTTTTATTTATTTCTCTATAAACCTGTGTAGGCTCACGAAATGTATTATTATTTCAAGTCAATAGCTGCAGTAGTTGCTGAGATATTAAGAATTCAAAACACAATCGATGAACGAAGCGATCACATAAGGGTTTAGAAACCGATGTCAAAAGCCTAAAAAAATACGGTAAAGTACCGTATTTTTTTAGGCTTTTGACTGCTGGGAATCCTAGCGATGATTCAAAAGTTCATTTTCCTCTTAAATCAAATCACAATTATTTATATCAGTGTTTCACTATATGTATATTGTTAGTAAACCTACCTATGTACTATTATAGAAAACATAAAAACAAATTGTAGCGACCTCTGCCATCGTTGGCCTGAACTACAGGGGCCAGTGTCAATAGAGGTGCGCAAGAATTATCGGAAGAAAGAAAGAAAGCTAACTACCTGCCTAAGCGCTTCAAACAGTCTCCGCTAGATGTCGCTAAGGAGTTTTCTAAGAGTGCAAAAAGAGGCGCAATTCCTAGATCGCGCAAACGCTTGTTTCGGTAACAGCTAGCTCATATACGAGTACCCGACATCAACTGTCGGTCGTAAGACCACTGGAGTAAGTGCGCCAGATGGGCGAACTCCAGCACAGGGGAGACCTCCCCCTGTTCCCAGTTGGGGGACTCACCACCTTCCACCTCCCAAACTGGTGACCTCCGTCGTGCCAGCCGTCGATTACCTCGGACGACTCCTGCCGAAACCCGATGACTGGATTCCTGGACACGATTTCTTCAACAAGCAGCGCAGCACCACTCTTCAGCCAGCAAGGACCATCATCATCATCATCAGCAGCCGACATCTACCATCGTCTCTTCTCTCTCCTCCCTCAAGCTACCTCCAGACCAGCAACATCGCACCGCACCAGCATCATCCCTCCGCCTCCGCAGTTCCATCGCAGCCGCCCCAGCTTCCTGGTTCTGCAGGCTTCCCCCTCCTCGATAACGCTTCGAGGAGTTCCCCAGCGGCATTATCTGGGCATACAGTCTCGACTCACCGAAGATTCACCCGGAGCACCGCACCCCGCTTAGTCCCGACTCACCGTGGACCGTCTCGACTCACCGTAGACAATAAGCGCCGCGCTTCGTCCCGACTCACTGGGACACATCTCGACTCACCGTAGATGACAAGCGCTCTCCCGTCCCCAACCTGCTCGTCGCACCAGTCTCGACTCACTGAAGACTACGACTAGCTAAGATGGACACTGGACATGCTGGTATCAAGGACTTATATCGACCTTCGGTCTGGAAAGGGAGTGATGTAGCGACCTCTGCCATCGTTGGCCTGAACTACAAGGGCCAGTGTCAATAGAGGTGCGCGAACGAAGAAAGAAAGCTAACTACCTGCCTAGGCGCTTCAAACAGTCTCCGCTAGATGTCGCTAGGAGTTTTCTATAAGAAAGCAAAAAGAGACGCAATTCCTAGATCGCGCAAACGCTTGTTTCGGTAACAGCTAGCTCATATATGAGTACCCGACATCAACTGTCGGTCGCAAGACCACTGGAGTAAGTGCGCCAGATGGGCGAACTCCAGCACAGGGGAGACCTCCCCCTGTTCCCAGTTGGGGGAAACCACCTTCCACCCCCAAACAAATTTTAATCATTCCTGTCACATAAACTTTACAATACATTCAGATAGTATAATTGCAAAATTAAATTTAATTGATATGTAATTTAATTCTAATAATGTTATTTTAAATAAGTATGCAACAGTCAGCAAATTAAAGTAACTAATTATTTTACTTTCAGACATTCAGCGGAGATCCTAGCGACCAGCCTTCTGGACCAGGGCGTGGAGTCTGGTCTGCGGAGCGCGGCGGGGCGGCGACGCCGCGAGCGGAGCGCCGAGCGTGGGTCTAGCTCTTCGCCGCATATCTACGTAGCGCTATACCCGTACAAACCGCAGAAGTCTGACGAACTTGAGCTCAAAAAGGGAGGTATGTAACGAATTACCAAGTAGAGTTCCGACGACCTCTGTGGTGGGCGAAGGTTCGCCTGCGACGCAGTAGGTTGCGAGACAAATATTTGTACGATCTGCAGATATTGCTATTAATATGGCGTTATCAATAAAGTATTGTGTTTGTATTTGTTCCAGGAGTGTACATGGTCAGCGAGCGTTGCCGCGACGGCTGGTTCAAGGGGTGGTGCGCGCGTTCGCAGCGCCATGGCGTGTTTCCCGGGAACTACGTGGCGCCGCGCGCGACGCAGGCCGCCCAGCGGACTAACAGAGACAAGGTACAGCATTAAGAAGAAAGAAAATCGTTTATTTGGCTGACACAGTAAACATAAGCACAAAAATAATGAATAAAATAATCCTTAAATTATATCATCGTACCTACAGCGTATGAGCCAAAAAGGTCCTCAGCATATTGCTTGACAGGGAGTCGAGCAACGCTGGTTTTCTGGTAGCGTAGTACCGTGCGAGCGTGTCTACACGGCTAACATTCTATAGCAACTAAGAAACCAAGAAATTAAATACTTTTTTAATCAGGGCTAAAGTAATTTTCAACACGAGATCCCTAGACAAACAATCGAACCGTCCGGACCAGACCAACAGCTGACGTGACTAGATCTCGAACGAAACCATTCGAATGCGCGTCCTGGCGCGCATTTGAAAAAGTTTCGCACGTCCAAGCTTGAAGTGACAGTTCGTTCTGAAATAATTTGACAGATGATGACTGCCATGCATTACGTACATCCTAAGGACGAATTCGGGTAACGAATCGCGGCTCCGGCGACGGATGAACTTCCCATTAAAACGTAATACCAAAATCATTTGTAAATTACAGTGCATTCCGAATTAAGCTCTCACAAGCGTTCCGAATTACCGTAAGCCATGCTACACATAACTGACACTCAACTGTCAATATCGTGATATCTAATTTGGAACGCAAAATATCGTTGAGATCGCTATCAGCGCTGATATCGTAATTCGGGATGCACTCTTAGTATATTTTAACAATGATCTGCTATTACTTGCATTAGAATAGTATTTATTTAGGTTCCTACCACAAGCTTTTTTGAAAATCATCTATCTCATCGTCGTTGTCAGCCTATATCAGTATCATTTGGTGGTTATTGCCCATAATCCCCGCGCTAGGATTGCGGGCTGGGGATCGCAGTTCGGTGGGGTTGTTCTGCAGACGGCGATGTTTACCTAGGGTACTAGAAACAAAGGCCTGTACACACTACCTCTGTATTTTCAGACTGTAGCGGTGAGTTCGCCCGTGGCTAAGCCTCAAGCGCCCGGCGCGCAGCCGCCGCCTGACGCGCCGCCGAGGGGGCAGAGCCCCGTCAATACTAATGGTAATGCTGTAAGCCAGACCATGGCAGACTAGAGATACTAAATAGATTATATAGGAACGATGTACACATTAGCACCTAGATAACAGTAATCAAATTCATTCATTCATTCAATGAATAAGGAGGTTGCCGGTTCGAATCCCGCCTCGGGACAAATATTTTTACGATTTGCAAATATTTGTACAGGGTGATCTGGTTCTCTATGTATAGTAAAAGATATCTATGTTCTTGTAGATTATTATTTTGTATATCAGTTTTCTAGAGCCCATAACACAAGCTCTGCTCAGGATTACATAATATATATTATTAAATAAAACACAAATTTATTTTGGGTAGTTTTAAAGATGATGGAACAATAGTTTTAAGTAAAATATCTAGTTCAATGAATACATCATTTTATATATGTACAGACTTCAATTATTTTTTACCTGTATTGGCTTCAATTTTTTTTTTATTTAGTATAGTCATATATTTATTTGCTAGAAACATGTGCATACAATAAGCTCTTAATATAAATTATGTTCTACCATATTTTTAATGGCATGCAAAATTTTGTCTAAAATAGTAGTAAGTACCTAGCTATAATCGAGATTTCTTTACAATAAAACTTCAAAAGTTTTTTATTATGTAATAAATAATTTTAATATTTTACAGCGGGCCCTTTGCAAAACATGTGGAACCCTCAAGTGCATTCCCAACAAAGCACGCCCAGGATTGACAAGGTATGTTGGTGATTTATGGGGCCTCTTACCGGAGAATCTCCCATGCAAACGTAATACCAAAATGATTTGTAATTTGAGCATATTTTCACCATGTACTGCTATTATTTGTATTAAATAGTATTTACCTAGTTTCCTACAAGCTTTTTGAAAATAATTGTCTATCTACACAAATAATAAGAAAACGTGTTTTTTTATGAAAAAGTGCGATTCGGCTTATTTTCATTTCAGTGAAGTGTTTTGAAAAAAATTTGGTGTAGGCTAGGTTCCTACACCAATTTTTTTTAATAAATTCTGTTCTAGGTACAAATTATATCAGTACATGGTGAAAATATGCTCAAATTACAAATCATTTTGGTATTACGTTTGTATGGGAAATTCACCGGTAAGAGGCCCTAAGCTGATCAAAAACAAAACCAAATATTTTGCAACAAATTGGTAGAAAATGCCCGGATATTAGGCAACGCTTGTAAATAATACTAAATCAGTCCTAAGCCTACATATATCTGTACATTCGGTGTATCTGTTTGTAAATCAATTTGTGGCATTCTTCTTAAGAATTGGAACGATTTTGATGTCATTTTGATGTAAATCGCATTAAACTTAGATTTTGACACGTAAAACAAACGTTTGTGGAATACATATATGAAGACCATGCAAAAAGAATCAAAATCTAATATTGCTTTGGATCCTTTTTAATAGTAACCATCTTTCCAGTCAAAAGACAAATCGAAAGGCGAGAAATCATCCATATCAACGGGAGTGAGCCTCATGAAACGTCTGGCCGCGATGAAGAAATGCAAGTCCCCGCCGCCGCAAGGCTACAGTATGGATAACCCGGTGTTTGAAGACGGACCCGGCACATCTCTGATGCTTAACTTAGCGCATCACCCTGTACATGTCAGGTAAGGGTCAACTATTTTAAACATATTATAACAAACAAACGACAATCCATACGGGCTTGTTCAAGATTACGAGGTGTATTATAATTGTATAGTGTGTGAGTTATAATTTATAACAAACACACACCATACAATAATAATAAACCTCGTAATCTTGAACAAGCCCGTATGGCTTGTTGTTTGTTTGTTGTGACTTGATTGGATTGAGAATGAAGACATCTCATGCTGTCCTGCTCGTTTCCAATCCGATTTGAGTGTAGGTATGAGAGAGATGCCTTTCTCAATCAGATTTTATGAGTATGGTTGTAATATATCTGTCGAAAAGGCTATACTCGGTTGAAATAAAAATAGACTCATTAACATATGGTTATGTGCATTTTGTCGCATGTGTTGTATGGGATTTTTCACACTCACGTCATTTTATGTTTGCATTTCTGTTTGTTTTGTTTTTAACACCATCTTGATAAAACTGTTTCAGATAATATCACTTGCACAATAATCATATAAAAGCTGTCACGTAATGGGTGTACAAATTTAACTTTATTACAAGAAACTGTCAACTTTTTAATATTTTCGTATAAGCTTGTGATATGAGCATATAAAATTGTGACTCTAGCACAATTTAAGATTCATAATTTAAAAAGCTAATTGCCTCTTGTTGCAATACTGCTCGGTCTGTTTAGGGACTAAGCCGAAAGGGGAATAATTCTGGATACTTAAAAATTTCATTTGTACTCTAGAATAAATGTGTTTCCTTTCGGTGTCGTGAGTAACGTATGTATGTATTATGTATTTATTGACAGTAAACAACTTCATAATTTTTTTAAAAATTAATATTAGAACTTTAACTTTGTAAAGATGGTATTCATAATGTAGCCGACGGTGCTATCTACATATTTATGCGTTATTAATTTGTATACATATAGCAAATTTCATGGCATCAAATAGTGTACCCATTTCGTGGCACCAGTATTTCGTTTCTATCAGACCAAATTTCGGGTTAAATTTTGATGTATTTAATATAAAATGTCATAATCATTAGGCGTTTCAGTGCATCTAATCCTTCGAATATTTTTGTTTTGGCTATCTACAGTCGACTTCTTGCACGTCTTACACGAACGATTTGAAAATTAAAAATAAAACCAGTAAATTATTGAGAAAGTCTAAACAAATATTCTAGATATTGGTATCTTTCTGCACTGGTAGCAAGAACACTACACAGCGATTCGTGTAGGCAGTAGTCGTACATGCGTCAATAATAAGATTCTTTAAAAATACTACAAACATTTCATCCTACTGTAAATCTTTTTAACAAAACGCCTAATAACCTTTGAACGAATTAAAATTATTTTATCATCGATCCACTCGATGGTATTTCTGTCCTCACAAATCGCTGAGAGTGTTCATGCTATGCCTGGTCTTGGGTCCTTGTATTGTTGTGTGTGACGTAACGTACTCCGCTAGGTCTGGCTCCTGTCCATCGCAGCTGCTGCGCGCATTGCCTGCGCCCGCGCCGCTCGCGGAGCGGAGACACAAGGAGCGGCATCACGACCACGTGCACAGGTTTGTTTCATCGACCAGGACCTTCATTCTCCATGAAATAGAAGATTCCATGCCCAAACGATGTGACGTCACAATGTGTTCTAAATACGTATGTCCACGCCGTTGTCTTCTCATATCTGTGAAACGCGCTGGGATTGGCAATAATGGATACGACAAGACAGCGGCGTGAAATCTGATAAAACCGTATAGAGAATACGTTGTGACGTCATACGGTTTGGGTAAGGAATCTCCTATGTTATAGAGAATAAAGTCCCAGAACGTTCACTGCTGAATAGAGGCCTCTAGGGATTTCCATGGGGTACTATATTTAACCACCATATCTGACTGGAGTCTGGTCGCTCGTTGTAAACCCTTCTGGCCGGGAGGTATCCTACGATTGCCGAGATAGCCTTCCACATTCAAACTTGCAAATAATTTTTAAAAGTATAGTGGTGGTATACTTAAAAGTGCAATAAATAAATAAATAAATAATGCTGGACAATCCACACAGCATCATCTAGCCCCAAGCTAAGCAAACAAATAACTATTCATATTTATATTCCGCGAATTACAGATTGACAGAGCCACTCAGTTTCTAAGAAATGTTTTAAAAGCGCGGTATATGTTTCGCATTGTTGTTTACAGCATATGTACATTGTCGAAGCCACGGGCAGAATCTATTAGGTACCAACCTAATAGATTCTGCCCGTGGCTCCGCGCGCGATGTTCTATGGAACCGCTTCTAGGTTTTTTTATTATAGTGCGTAAGCCCTCGCAATCGGGGTAATCTCTAGAAAATTAAGTAATCCAAAAAATATCGATTTTGTCAGAACGTTTCTAGGTTATTCCTATCTCATGGAAACTGATTTATGGGAGACCAAGTAGCCTATGTTTTATTCCAGGCCATAAGTTAGTATGGTAATTTCAACCCGATCCGTTTAATTTTGGAGTAAAGAAGTAAGAAACAAATATCCATCCATATTAGACTTTCGCATTTTTTATTATTATTTTTGAGGTGACGACGTGAGCACGCACTCGAAGTCCCTCGTTAAGAGATAAATCGTTGGTATTCTTCCAACACAAACGAGGTTCGTTGTTAACCCGCTTAGATTCATAATTAAGTGAGGTCATTTATCGGGAGACAACCTGTAACCATGATCGCTGTAGCGTGATAGAAGGGCGAATAATAACAAAAGGTACGCGATTAACAATCCCCATTTGAATTTGTTACCATAGATTTCATGCCACTTCCAGCGGTCACTAAATCTTTGTAATGCATCGAACGAAATTGTTTTGTATTGTATTCTCTCTTCAATCTCTATCGTTATACTTACGTCTACACCCCAACATTTTTGTTATTTGTATTTTGTCAGTACGTACGCCTTTATGAAATGTTTTAGAATTTCAGATTGGTGCTCATAAAAGTGAATGTAATATTCATTATTAGAAATAAATGTCATTAACAGAATTAATACTCGTCATTATATTAATACCCGTTAATTATGTTTGGATATGTATTTTTGTGTTGCTTCTCACATCACGCATTGCATTTGATTGTATCTGGTACTTACTAACAGCTGTAGAAAATAATGATTTTCTATAATCTGTGTTTCAAAGGATAAAAATTTTGAATATATACCAACTTATAATAGTCTGCTAAATTAAAGCATTGCTATTTCTCAGTCTGTCTCTTTCTATTGACATAAGTTGGAGTGAGATATCATACTATTTGGCAACTGTTTTCAGTTAGCAGACCATTATAAAGGGGTTACAGAATAACTAATATTTAATTTGTCTGTTTATTAATATGCCTATAATTTCAGAAGCAACGACAATCCATGGCAGTCTCAACACCGCAAGTCTCAGTCTCTTGACGTGACGGCGGCGAGGCGGGACCGGCATCACTCGCAAACTGTTAAAGAGAGGTTAGAATAGAATAGATAATACTGTATTATACCATACAAATACAGAAACATTACAAAAAGACATGCTTGAAGTAAAGGAAGTTAAATAGATTTCAAAAACTTTATTTCTATAGGCTTAGAAGCATTTGGACAAGTAAAATTTAATACAGTTAATTTTATAAAATAAGAATAGGAAATTATTGATTCTGTAGAGCTCTACATTCAGGCAATACATGTACGGAACTTATCCAAATGATTCTGTATTTCTCTTCACTTCTTGTTTGTCCGTTATTGGAAGAAGTGAAAAAGAAACCACTAGTACATTCATATATAACTTATGTGTTTAATACAATGTTTGGTTTGCCTGTCTAAATCTAAGTTTAATGTGAGTTGGTTACATGTCAATAATTATTTAAATAGGTATACCTAAGCACGACATTAAATTTATTTGTTTGTGTGGAGCGACATCTGGCCAAGCATTAACATCATTAATGTAATCAATTATCTATCGAGTAAAAGGCTTTCGTGATAAGATTTTGTTTTATGTATTGTTTAAATTTACGAATAAGGAGCTCTGTTGCTTCAGATGGAAGCTTATTATAGAAGCGCACGCAATTTACCATAAATGATTCTTTCCTTATGTAATCTGTATGAAGGGAGTTCAATCTGCATATCGGTGTCTATTCAGATGTCGCCAAACTAAACTTAACTAATTACAGCATAAAAACTGCATTACATTACATAAGTAAAAAATGCCGTGTGGTGCTGGCATAGAATTCCACCACCCCCACTCTTCCCGTGGATGTCGTAAGAGGCGATACACCGGGGGCCCTTTTTTAGACAGGGCACTATGGCGCTCATAAGGGGAGACCTATGTCTGTGGACTAACATGGGATGATGATGATTATGTATTTTTCAGATTTCGCTGCATCGTTCCGTACCCGCCAAACTCTGAATACGAGCTGGAACTGAAAATAGACGACATAGTGATCGTACATAAAAAGCGAGGCGACGGCTGGTACAAGGGGACCCTGCAACGGACCGGTCGGACGGGCCTCTTTCCCGCTTCGTTCGTACAGAGCGCGCCGCAAGACTGACGTGGGGCACCCTGTATATGACGGGTCATTAGGTACAAAGAATCATTATTATTCATCAAGGCTCCGGTGATACGGATGATTTTCCCAAAATACTCAAATGATTTGTAATTTGAGCATATTCTCACCATGATATGTTATAATTTGTAAATTGGATATAACTAGGTTCCTACCACAACTTTTTTTTCAAAAACTTCACTGAAATGAAATTAAACCAAATCGGATATTTTCAAAGAAAACACGTTTTCAAAGTATTTTCAAGGTAAGAAGTATTTTCAAAAAAAAATGTGGCAGTAACCTAAATATATACAATTTAAATACCAATAATAGCAGATCATGGTGAAAATGTGCTCCAGTTACAAATCATTTTAGAATTACGTTTGTATGGGTTATCCGTCGCCGGAGCAAGTGCCCATTGGAAGATAACTTTTGCGATTCTTGCAGAAATCAATGGCGACTGTGTCCACTAACTGCGATTTTTCTATTTACATACATGTGACACTTCTACTTGCAAAAGGTGTGGCAAGCCACTAAAACTTGCAAGATTACTTGCTGTCGACACTTTGTATTATGAAAGTTAGCGGGTTAGTTAGGCAAAACGAACCAAGTTTGTGTTGGGATGCCAATGTTTGATCCCTACTCGCAACTAAAGAATTTTTAGTAAAATAGACTACTGTTGAAATTTTTCAGACTATCAGTTTTACTGTTGTTATCAGTGAAATGATGTCGATTCGGTTGGCTCGAGTACTAAGCTAGTTTGACAGCACTAAATATTTCGCGGTTCCTGTTATAAAAGTTATAAATAATGCTGTACAATCCACACAGCATCATCTAGCCCCAAGCTAAGCAGAGCTTGTATTATGGTTATTAGATGTCTGATATACATAATACAATATTATTACACATATAGATAGATATTTTTTATTAAAAATAGAAAATTATCGTTATTGCACAGAAAAGTACGGGCCACATATTTAAGTCTCTCATTACCGACGTTTTTATATGGTGACGACCACTGTGGTGCGGTGGGCGAAGGTCCGCCTGCGACGCAGGAGGTTGCGGGTTCGATTCCCGCCTCGAAACAAGTATTGGTACGATCTGCAGATATTTGTTCAGGGGTTCTGGTTGTTTTCGATGTATAATAAAAAATATCTATCTATTTAATAATATTGTATTATGTATATCAGTCATCTAGTACTCATAACACAAGCTCTGCTTAGCTTGGGGCTAGATGATGCTGTGTGGATTGTCCAGCATTATTTATTATTTATTCAATATAGGCTATTCTGTAGACAATTCTGGTAGTGAGTGCCTCCCTTAAACAAATTACAACCGTGCCTGTTCATCCCCTTGCTAGGGGGTAGCACGGGGATGATTGTCTAGGTTGGAATAGAGAAAATTTACCTCACTTTGTCTAAATGAATTATTTGAAAATCATTACTTCAACTTCAAAAATTTACGGTACAATAAAGAACCATACCCGTGCTAGATCGCCTGGTTATGTTAGAAGTTTATGTGTACGTCTTAAAACTAAAAATTGTTACAGCATTATTAACAAATGATAATACATATTCAGCATTATAACTGATTATGTATAAAATAATCATTTAGTTTTCGAGTTCAATTAGAAAAAAAGAAAGCAAAGAATTATTACTGTCGATACGACTATTTATTACACAGACATTAAGTTAAAATCAATATTAAAAGTGAACTTATAACATCTTTTGCTCTTTGATTGTAGCATGACTTTTAATTAATTAGTTGTATGACAAATTTATTCAGGGGGTAAAATATAAATCGATCATAAAGAAAGGTATCGCAATATTAGTGCTGTCGCTATTTACTTAATGACCAATCCGAATCATGGTAAAAATTTAAAAGTTATTAATGAGAATGGTAAAAACTTAAGACTATTGTGGTCACTAGATAATTATACAAAAATACGTATTTGAATTAGAATATCATAAAATTAGAATGGCTGCTCCAATTTTCTTGCAACATAACCAAGTAAACTAAGTCACAAACAAAACCCGTTCGGTTACTATACATACAAGCAAGTGTTCTTTGGGAAGGGGTTCAACATCAGAATTATTTTACACAAATCATAAATGGATATTTGTGAGAAGTTCTAGTATATGATATTATTGTACATAAGTAATTCTATAAAATGTACTGCCACTTTTATGTGAACTCTCGATTTGAATTTACAAGGTTATCTATTTCTCTCTAAAACAGTATTTGTACTTATTTCTGTATGAATTGTTACGTGGAATTTATTCAATTTTTTAAAATCTTTATATGCTCATATTGAAATCGCCAATCTTGCCAGAATCACGATTTTATTTATTTGTTTTATCTGAATTAATGAATTGTGTAAAGTATCATAAACAAAACAAGACGTACACCAGTATGTCTAACATCCCTATACTAGCTTTAATCAATTTCTATATACTTTGGGATATTTTTTAGGGTTGCTAATTTTTACTATTGTTTATAATATCATGTAAGATAAATACGCTTATTATTTTTAATATTTTATCAGGACACTGCCATATTAAAGTTCTTTATTTGGAAGCTAACCAAGGTTTTATGGAAATTTATTTAAAAATGCATTAAATATTATAGCGCACCCGTTATAAAAAGACATGGGTTTTATGTTCTTCGACTAAAAGAAATATAAATATGTCCTTTTTTAATTCCATAAATATATTTGAATTCCAGAACCATTTCTTATCAAGTTGATGGCAGTTTTATACTCATCCTAGGCTGTAATATAACGAGGAACTTCAATAAATCATTACTGCTTTAATTACCCTCATTCACCCAAATCTGAGCAAGACAAAGGGTTGTTTAAAACGGGTCCAAGTACTCAAAGCCTTTTTACTCAGAACGTCATGCAAATTTGTCTTTGCCTTGTTACCCAAACATTTGGAGAGATAACCTTTACCGATATTTCCATTATCATATCTGGTAAAGGTTATCGCACCTTAAATAATTTTGCCTGAATTACCAATGACAGGCGTTACTTTTATTATGATGTCGGTGCAACATTATCCTTATAATCAATGACGTCATGTTTTGAGTATGCATTAAATAATGACATCATTCTCAATCCCATTCTATAAGTGTAATAAGTGTAGTAGGTTGTACCTAGTTTTAACCGTAGTTGTAATATTGTATACCTAGCATTATATTAGAGTAGCATTAGATTATCTATATTTATATTAACCTAGTTTATTTAGAAACAAAATCTACATTTTACATTTTCTGATTTCAATAGAGAAGTTTTACATATTTTTGTGAAATTAAGACTGTAAGAATTCTTATCTCTTTTAATATTTAGAACAAATTAAGTAATAAAGAGTAATTTTTCTAGTGTAGACAGATATAGTGAACGTTACGTTTACTATATTTATATATTTACAGCGGACAGTAATGAGTGATTTAGTTAAAGTTTATTGTTTGCTGTTTCTAGTATTAAGGATTGTGATTTAAATAGTATGTGTATGCTTATTTATTTATGTCTGTGAATATTATTAATTTCTATCAAATAATGTAATGTGAAGTAACCATTACTAAATATAATGAAACAGCAGTTATAACTAGGGCTCTTTAAAATGCAGTGAATAGTTGTCTTCTAAACCTTCCTGATACGTCGTAGGCCACGTCATCACTTTCAATCTGGTAAGATTGTGGTGAAGCGAAGGTCAATTCGTTATAATCAATTCACTATAAAAAAATTATATAATCTAACGCATTGTTTACTTGACGATTATACAATTCATAAACCTATTCCATCACCACACATTACCTAAAAGTCGTTTGTTTTCTCCTTCACATAAGTAAGATTGAGAAAAAACAACAGTGCAAAAAGAGCCTTCGTACACAGAAGTGACTATCGCAGAATTAGTATGAAAATCTTATTCCATGGCGAGATAACTCAGGCCATCATTTTTAATTAAACGTATCCAGGTGTCCTGTGAGCTCTAAAAGCTACCAAAATTAAGTATATTATATTTTGGTAAAGCTCTGTGGTTTAATAAACGGTATATCAGTAAGAAAGCCGCCGTCATACAAATAAAATTTGAGGCCGCCATCTTGTACGGATTTGCCTTGTGTGCGTACACGCAAATTTATCCATATGGCGTATCCCCATATTACTAGACCGTTGAAAAAAACACTGCGAGGCAGCTGTTTTAAGCTGACCGATTATTATGAATAAGTTATTTAATGTGTTATTTATTTCGGGACATTTTCCCGAAATCATCAAAGTATTTTAAATCTTGAATTTGTATATACCTATGTATTTTACTTTCAATGCTCTTATAAGCTCAATTGTAATCCTGTATTAAACCTTTAGATAATTATACTGTAAATGTTTAATGTTACTACCGATTTGTATACATTTATATTTTTTAAATGGTATGTTGGCAACTTATGTTTTTGGTGTATTTTGTAGTTAAAGAACTGATTGTTTTAATTCTTTGTAGTTTTTTCACCTAACGTGTTTATGAACATCAACCTATTCTAGATGGTTTCTAGTCACACTATTATTCTTAACACTTTAACAAGATTCAAGCTAGAAACGCTTTATCCCGTTACACCGGAGAAACTGGGAAGCGAATGGGTTAAGGTGTAAATTTGGATGATTAAATTGACGTAAGTTTCTGGGGATTATATTGTATGGATGCCAAGAAAGATTTCGTTTAATTTAATTTGTTGTTTGAATAACTTCAGAGCAATTTTTTTCACTAAATTTCACGTGCGGTTGTGTGCTAGTTTTAATTTTCATAATGATTGTTAATAATGGTATGGTGCCTAAAGAAATATACTTCTACGATTGAAACATGATAGTGGTCAAAATCAAAACGACCATCTTCGATAGGTTGATGACTCGACACTACGAAATGTATAGAATTAGCTCAACATATTTATAGTACACTAACCACAACGAAGTCTAAATTATATTTTAAATACAAGTGAAACCTTAGCCTTTTTTAGAGATTATTGACGGATTGTTGAATTTTATTCCCATTACACTAGAGTTCAAAATCTGTATGTATATTAAAGTTTTAAATAGATTATTGGTCTAAATGTTGACCAAATATTTATCGAACTTTTGTAATTAGATATTTGAAAGTGGAGCATATGTTTGCCTGTCCACAAAAGCGCAGTTAGCGGTTGTTATGTAAAGAAAGCAAAATAAACCATAGGTAGCTAATATTAAGGTTGTTTTTCACTATACCGCAGCGCTAAGTTTTAGTGGACAGGTACTTCAGTTGTGTCGGAGTCTCACGTGCTTCTAGTGCATATCTAACAGTTTGGTAATTATGGAGAGAAATAAAAATCTTCGTATTATTATGGTTATTATTACTACTTGGTGGATCATAGACCAAGTCCAATATGTGTTTGTATAGGAGACGATCTACCATAGTCAGACCTCGAAAGCGGTGATTGAATTACAACATACAAAAATATAATCGAGTACTCTTTACGATAGTAAAACAACGATCAATAAATTAGGGAAAAAAAGGTACGAAATTTGTGAAATGAACATTTCAGCAAACATTTGAACATCGCGTGGTCTACTTACCCTTTTTATTTATTTCTTTATTTATGCAACTGCAATAATTTAGGTACCTACTCAAATATCTGTACAATTATCCTCAGTATCTCTTGTAAAAACACACTCAAAAGTTACACTCTTAATATATATCTCAAGAGAGGTTGAACGGATTTGACTGAAAATTTGTGGGGAGGTAGCTTAGAACCAGTCATCGAACCAGTAGAAGAGACTTGCTGAGAACATAGTTTTACGACGGATAAAGTCATCCCGTTGTCATGCGGACAGGCGGACGAAGACGATTGCAAAAGCTTGTCACAAAATTAAACCGCCGCCGATCGTCGATTAAGTAAAACTGCTATAAAATTCTGCGAGCACAACCTCATTTAGTAATTATACATGAGCTCGGTTTATGTTTTGCTTCCGACGTGAATTGGTTTAAATTCTGTTATAAGCGAAATATAAGCACTCTCATGTACAACACAATTTTTATTTTTATTAATTTATTTAATGCTAAACAATTCACATGGCATCTTCGGACCCCAAGCTCAGCGGGGTGCTTGATATTTCCTGATAGTGATAACCTATAGTTCGTCTTTGACGATCTTCAGGATCTCTTCTTCCTCATCCGTCCATCGCTCAGGGTCGTCAGTCAGTTGCCCCAACGCTTCCATCCTACGTTCCATCGTCACTTTATCCAACACGTGTTCCATCTTCATATGCATACAATCATTGAACACCGATGCAAACTCACAAATCTCAAAGATCCCCTCGATCGCTCGAGTACATTCCTTCACAGCTTTATTCAAACGATCCATAACCTCGCTGTCTTTCCCATAAATAGCTTTATTAGCATCCAGCAAATTCGTTGTATTGATCTTGTTGTTAGTTATTAAAAGGTTCCTTTTTAATATGCACGCCACTAGGCATTTCCCTTGCAGGGAGCTTTGCGGTATTCTCTTCATGAAGTTCTCCACGTCTACCATAGTCGCTTTCACTTGATGCGCGCATTCCGACAGATTCTTCCTAAAGGGCTCCACATGTTCGTGAAGTTTCTCATAACTCTCTATATGCTGCTCTTTCGTAAGAGGCGTAAATGACACTACTAAGTAGGAAGTTGTCACGAATATTAGAAATAGAATTATGCTGCGTATTTTTGTGTGGAACGGCATTTTTGCTTGTTCTGGCTTGCGCGACCGTTTTTGCACTCGGCACATTTTAATTGGTTTGATTGTTAGGCGGATTGTACTTGCGTGGTTTTTGTTACTGGGTTAACTGTTATGCCGATAGTAGTTAAAACAAGTACGACAAGTGCGAGTGTAACTCGCGCGCCGAGGGTTTTGAATTTTTGTCGTTTAGGTAGGTACGTATATGACGACCTCTTGGCGCGGTGGGCTTACAACGCGGTTGCGGTTTGATTCCCGCCTCGGGACTAATATTTGTAGGATCTGCAGATTATTTGTTCGGGTGTTCTAGTCCTTTTCTACGTACACAAAAATAAATCATCTCATGCGATACTTATACTTTATTAAGTATAACAGCTTAATTCAATAATCTTATTACCTAAAAATTTGAGCGCAGAATACTTACATTGAGTATGGACTTTGAAATTTTGAGAACAACGGTTTTGGCACAGTGTACATATAGACAGTGTGGAAACTACCTACAAACGCTCGAAACGGCTCACTCACACAAGCATGCGCATTTACGAGAGCTCTAAGGGGTTTTCGCAGTGCTGTCAGTAGCGGTTGTCGCGTCGCGACGAGCGGTCATGCGTAATTTAGTTTTTTGAAAAATGCTCGATAATATTGCGTTGTATACAGCTGTGTGAACTCAGTTTCATCGAAACCGGAGCTTTCGTATTTTAAACTTCCTGCTGATTAATATAAGAAAAATGTACTATTATTATTAATTACTATTATTATTAAGAAAAATGTACTATTATTATAAACTTCCTGCTGATTAATATAAGAAAAATGTACTATTATATTATTGTTATCGAATAATGAGTCCGTGTAATTGGTCATAATGAATTCTTTAATTTATTTGAAAATCCAGAATGAAGGCGTTTTAGAGGTTGTTGAAAGTCGATAGGTAGAATGAGAATATTTTATACAAAAATTCCTATAGGTAATAAAAAATTCCGACGTGTCGTAGTAGACGCAAGAACTTTTATGTGAATCATTTGTAATAATTAAGAATAAACATATTAAGAAATGTTTTTTAATTACTAGGTAGGTAGGAATCACACGCATTTTCCTATTGAAACACGGTACGGTTTGCAGCCGCTCATGAGCGTTGCCCACGCGCCGCGCCACCTGCGCTGCAGTGTCTGCGCGCGCCGTAAAGTTACAACCCTAGTGCTATAATGGAGCGTAGGTATTTATTTCATTAACTAGGCTTAGTTTCGATACTGGTCATATGTGTACTGTGGTTTTGGTGCGCTGTGGTACTACTATTACAGTTAAGATTCGTAGGTAGGTATAGGGCTGGTACCTACAATTTTTTTTCGACTTTTTTCAACGTACAATTTCACTAAGTATGAAACTTTTTCAAAACCTGTTTTGAATTTTCGAAATCCATACCTTTGATTTGATATTGCTCTCAATGAAATAGCCCCCATTGTATGAAAATTAGTTTTATGACCATATTTCAAAAAGTTTAAATTTACAGACTTCTCTATATTTTTCCTGTAAAATATAGACCTATATCTACAAACGCATAGTACATATCACATCGATCGCTCTGCAATCTTCGGAGATAGGTTTAATTTTTTTGACCTTTTGCAAAATATTTTAAAAAGTATAAAATCTACCAAAATTTCCAAAACTATTTTGGAATCTACATACAAATAACCTTTCATTTGATACCACTTTCAACTCTGTAGGACCCATTTAAAATTTCGATTTCATAATTTGTACTGAAAATCTTAATTTTGATTTTTCATTTATTTTTCTATAAATATGTGCGGGTGCACAAAATATATTATTATTTCAAATTTCAAGTCAATAGCTGCAGTAGTTTCCGAGATATTAAGGATTCAAAACACAAAACAGACCCAAAGTGATCCCATAAGGGTTTTGCAACCGATGTCAAAACCCTAAAAACGTAATATAATAAGTGTAACTTAGTTCGTGGTAGATCGTTACTGGATTGCCTGTTAAAATGGCGGTAATTGCCTCCCAAGCCCTGCCACCGAAAGGAAGACGTGTTAATTTAACTTTAGGTTCCTCCTCTCATTATTGTCTCTACCTAAACATGTGATAATGCATAAGTAAATTAGTTAACTACCACAGCTATTAAATTTAAATTATTAAACCGTCGTTCTTAATAGTCTGTTAACTTAAAACAGTTGTTAAGTAGGTACTGTTGTTTATTCCAAATTATAAGGATTGATGTCCCCAGAACACGGACCGTCGGTCGTCTAGTACAGGTTGCATGGGGAACCCTGTTTCTTCAGTCTGCAACACATTCTTAAGGTGTGGGTGGATAGATGCCGATGACCTTGCTCCTGTCCCTTCCGGGACATGGCTGTTCACGTGACGGAATGTCTAAAGGGTTCGAATGGGTAGATGTCAAAATGTATAAAGTTTAATTGTTACAATGTTTCGGTGACAAAATGACAAAAGTCCACATTGTTTTTATGTTACATTATGCTTGTGTCAGAATATAAACATTTAACAATGTGTTTTTGTCAAGTTATGTCAAAGATAAAATATATTAATGTTACACTATTTTAGTAACTAATTATGTAATTGATTGAATAACTGATTCTTACAATGGCAAGAATCCTAAACCTATTTACCGAAGACCGGTGGCCGTCGGTAATCGGAGGATGAGGTGAGGTGCAATGACACACTTTGTACAGTACGTGACGGGCTTCGTGGCCGTAGACTCGTGCCAGTGGTAGTGAGGATACTGCCTGACTGCTGTTCTGACCCTCGTATCCTTAGAAACTTTATTATACAAGGTGTAACAAAATATGTGTACTAAGCCAAAGGGTGAGGTTTAAGACCCCAATGGTGATCAGTTGTGGGGGGTTGAAAATTAAAAATTCCTATTTTAATTATACTATTTATTTTATTTTTTTCCCCTCTTTTATTTCCTTATCTGGGTAACCTATACATACCTACTACCACTGCAGTTAGGTAGGTATTTATCTTCGTAGAGTTCAGCTATGGCGGGGCGGGAGACTACCTAATCTATCTATCTAGCTATCTATTACTCTACATCTATGCCCATACTGACGTCATTGTCACAGGTACAAGAAACCGCTGCCTTTAGGGTTGTCACTTCGTAAAAAGTCAGCTGCCCATGTTGAAACTTTGATGCAGTTTTTTCCAAAATACCGATCGAAATTCGAAAAGTCATGGAACAAAAGTTGGTCCCCTGGGGGGTGGAAATTCACCCCCTTTCGCTTAGTACACATATTTTGTTACACCGTGTATAGACTGTGATGTGTAATGTAAGGTAAACTAATTTTTTAAATTTAATTTTAAACGTCAATTTATTCTTATAACTTTATTTTCACACATTCATACTTAAATTAAAACTAAATAGGTACTTTATCCCAAAAAAATCGGCCTTTTAAGGCTAATGCCTAATTGTTGTATTGCTTTTCATCGCGTTTTAGCTTTACAATACATTTTAAATAATTAAGCGGACTGATCTCTTGATTCTCCAGTTGTTTTAACAAATCTTTCATCTTCCGATCAAAAATAATATCACATTTCCTACGTTTCGTGTTCTCGAATAGTGCGTTCTTAATTTTTGTTTCCTGATATTTTGCTTCTTTACGTAATAAATGAACAAACGTAAATAACCGCGGCTTGCATCGCAACCTCTTTATCAGCCGACTGTGCCACCCTTCTAAACTGTTATTAGTTCTGTGGCGTTGATAAGCAGCGCTAATTTTATCAATATTATTTTTAGACAGCCATTGCTTGACAAAATATGTTTCAAATTTTTCTGTTACGTCAGTTTTTTCTGAAACGGTAGCCAAAATTTCTGTCCATCCAAGAGTTATCAAGTGTTCGGGCAATAGTGGTAAATATGATGCCAGCTCCGCAAGTTTCCGGCCATCTTTAGTCTGTTGAAGTTTTAACTTATCTGCTTTTCGCCATATAGCTTTATTAAAGTGGTAAAAACATCCACTCAAGTTACACTCGGGGTAAACTTCTTTTACAGCGTTCATTTGTCCCATTTCAAAGTCTGATTTATAATTTTTGATGTCAACTCTCAGTTCATTTTTTATGTATGAAAATAAACGTATGTAAGTTTCAGTTTTTTTGTTAGGCATTAAAGCATACAGCACTGGTACAATATTGGTTCTCTCTTCCGTGCTGTTGATGTCCAAGTGAATAGTAAATAATTGTTCCCAAGGCACCGGAGCTGATTCGAATGTACCGTCTCCCAACCAAATTTTTTCATCGTCTTTGCAATATACGTATCTTTGTATAAAATTTGTACCAAATAATAAAATTTTTTCATGCGTCCCATCTTCCCACAGTAAAAAGTTATCCTTTAAAATTTTCGGTAGTTCCACTTCTTCTAATGTAGTAAAAGACGTTTTCGCAACTTCCAAAAAATTTTTTCTTGTTCGATATCCTCTTCAGACCTGAGCCGATTTCAGATGAAATAAATGATATTTTATGCTAAAATAGGGCTAATAAGGGTTAAAATAAGACATTTTATCTACTTTCAAAATTTTTTTTTCCTAATTTTGGAATAATTATATGTACACATATGTGTACCTCAGGTCTATAATATATGCATATCGCCTATTTTTTATTACTTTTGGGTGTGAAACATCTCAAAACAATTGTTCTTAGTCACACACAAGTATATCTGGCACTTGGTGCACATGGTGCGGCATCGTGAGGAGCAGTATGGGTGTCGGCATTTTGAGGCAAACTTGTCATCCAGGAAGCGCGGGAGATGTTCGACGCCATCCAGACGAACCTCAGGTTTCGGCAGGGCCACCACTGCTCGGTATTTCTTTTTTGGCTCCCCCTGCTCATTTCTGGACGTAGCAACTGGATCCTCAACTACTCTGGTTGTACTGGACCTGGGTGTAAAGTTAGGGTTAGCTCTGCCACCTGCAAATTTCACCATCGCAGTTGCTACATTTAGCCTGTAGGTATTGTAGAAGTCCGAGCTTGTCTTTGGCTTCGACGCCCTCTTGGTTTGCAGCAGCGGAAGTACATTTTCCAGCAGTTGACAATGGCTAGATCACACACAGGAACATCCTGAGGTACACACATGTGTATTTACGAAAAAAACACGATTATTAACTGAAAATACATCTTTTTTTTTTATCTTTCATGAGAATGTGATAAATTAACATTTTATTAACAAAATAACATAAAAACATCAATCAATTAACATGTTTTTACATATTTACCTGTGTTTCAAAAGTTTCGCGTCGACGTCGTGAAAAAAAACGGTGCACTTGTGATTTCAAATTCGATTGTCGTCCACTTATTACGCTTGCAACGCTTTGTTGACGGATTTTTTAGGAACTAAGTAGCATTAGTAAACACATTTTAGTACCAAAAGCTGCCAAAAAATGTCGCTAGTAGTGACAAACTGAGATTTAGTAAGGTACTCGTATGTGTACCCTAGGTCTGAAGAGGTTAAAGCGTCCGTTTTTTACTTTCAAATATAGGTATCGTAATCGAATCAGAATCAGAATCCTCATTTTGAGGTATAAAGCATTCTTCGAATATTTCTTGAACCGGTTGATAATTTTCACATACTTTTCTTTTACAAAGTTGAGAGGCAACGTGAATCTTATTTTTCGATGTTGGTGGATTACATGTATGCTCACTTT
This sequence comes from Eupithecia pulchellata, assembly GCA_963931895.1. NCBI lineage: Eukaryota > Metazoa > Arthropoda > Insecta > Lepidoptera > Geometridae > Eupithecia > Eupithecia pulchellata. The sequence goes on along the minus strand of OZ007534.1, from coordinate 7,604,210 downwards.
TACGTAATATTTTAGTTTTAGTGATGTCCATTGTCATAGACGCAGCACAGGAAAGCCGATTAATACACTTCCAAATAGTAGTACCACTTTTATTTGTCACTCCCAAATTGTATCTGTGTATACCGTTCAGTAATGTCTGGTAGCCTTTTTGATTTATGCTAAAAAATAATTGCCCCTTTGATGGTTCTTCCATTTTAATTTAGTAGATAATTTTTCATCTATAAATCCGGAATTGATATAGCAAACTACGAAGAGAACTTAACTGACAACCAAATGCCAGTATTCTATTGTTTTATCATTTATTTTCCATCCGGCACATGACAGAATCTTTGGATTCATAAACGAATTAAGTAGGTTGTAAGCAGTACTCGAAAGAGTTTTTATGGATAACTAAGTCCAACAAACAATACATTGTAAGTATTAGTCATTATAACATTGATACAGATTGGACATATTGACACTCACTCATTTATGCCGTTAAGATTTTATGATTTTATACATTTTGACACTCTATCGTTCTAACACTTGCTATTTGTAACAATTAGTTCATTTTGATACTAGCTCGTTCTGACAAATTATCTATATAAGTAATAATCCATATAACAATCGTTCTTTCAAACAATCGTATTATATGTCTGTTGTGCATTTTGACTCTCATATTATCTAGCACATAGGTAATCGAACAATTTGGACATTCTGTCATGTGTGCAGCCATGACCCGGAAGGCTCCTGTCGGTGTTACCAATGAAAATGCCCCGCACCAATGACCCCACCTGGCTATGTATGTTACTACAGTACAACAGATACCACCACAGAATAAATACTAGTAGGGGAAGGTCGGGTAAAGTGGCCACCCTAATCTTTGAATGACTGCTGCTTAGATGTATGTCAATATATTTTATCTTATATTATCAATTTACTGTCTAATGTTAATTTAGTTTTGATATCATTCTGTTATTTCCACAAATATCAAAGTTTTTATTACTTTTTAATTAGTTTTAATCAAAATGGGAAATTGACCATTGTGGTATAGTCACAATAAAATACACTATTTGTTATATTTATTCAAGTTTTATTAGGAAAAATGCAATAAGACGACAAGAAGACAAAGGAACTCAAATTTTCTTAATCATTAATTGGTCGTAAACTTATTATAAACAAAAATATACTAGGAACAAAATTCGCAAAGAAAGTCGTTGTCTAAGGCATCACAGCCCGAGCATGCCTCATATGCCCATCTTTTACAGATTGAACACTGTCTCCAGCCATCATCGTGTTTGGACTTAGACCAAACTTCGCTGCAGTAAAAACATTCTGGGTCGTCAATGTCATCAAAATCATCGTCATCAGTTTTGCTTTTCTTAAATTTAGGCTTCTTAGCACTTTTTTTCGAAACTATACTAAGTTTGGAAACTCTTTTTGGGGCCTTCTTCTTTTCCTGTTGTGTTTTTTCTTCTTCTAATTCATTTTTATTTGGACTGCTGGTTAATATTGCAGTACGACCCCTCTTTCTGGTAACTTTTTTTGTTTTCGGCAATGCCTTGGGAATTGGAAATAAGTCTTTAGGCGCTACTGCGAAAGATGTGCTTGGTTGTGGATCTGTTGGCGTTGCTTGCGAATCCAACATTGGCGGTGTCATTGCTAGTGTTTCTTCCTGGGTATCCTGTAGAACTGATGGAGACTCTCCTCTATTAGGTGCCTCATTCTCTTTGTGTGCCTCATCCTGTTGTGTTTCTGGTTCAGTAAGAACCACATCTGTTGTGTCTGCTCCTTTATATGTTGTGTCTGCTCCTTTATCTGTTGTGTCTGCTCCTTTATCTGTTGTGTTTGCTCCTTTATCTGTTGTGTCTGCTCTTTTATTTGTTGTGTCTGCTCTTTTATCTGTCGTGTCTGCTCCTTTATTTGTTGTATCTGCTCCTTTATCAGGTGTCTCATTCTCTTTGTTGAAATCATGCTGTTGTGTTTCCGGTTCAGCAAGAACCACATCCGTTGTGTCTGCTGCCCAAAAGTCATGACCTTTAAAGACGTTGCGATTTATTGGCTCTATTCCACATTTACGAAAACCATTTATTGCAATAGACTGTTGGGCTGCGTCATTGGAAGCTTCGCCAAAGAGTTTGCTGAATTGAAAGACAGTTATTGCTCTTCCTGGGTTATTGCGAAGATATTTCTCAACTGCGCGGATGTAGTATTACAGGCCCACATCTAGTGGTTGAAGCCTGTGACTGCAGTGTGGCGGCAAACATAAGACTGTGGTTTTTTCTTGCCAATTCAATAAAATCCAAATTTTTGGTGTGCGTGTTATCTCCATCTAGAATCAGGAGAGCTGGATCATCTTCAGTTGGCTTGGCAAATTTGAGGAAATGTTTAAACCATTCTGTAAAAATGTCTTACTGCATCCACCCTGATGAATGACAAGCAAATCCTGTACCTGGTGGTCCCCCATCTTGAAGTTCCACCTTCATTCTTTTCCGAGGAAAAATAGTAAAAGGGGGAATGTAATTTCCACCAGCCGCCATACAAATTACAACCGTGCTTAATATCATCCATCACCTCGCTCTGCTGAGGTGATGGTGCCAACCTGCTTCTTTCCCTTTTGCGCCCATATTTTAGAGCCAATTCAATAAAATCCAAATTTTTGGTGTGCGTGTTATGTCCATCTAGAATCAGGAGAGCTGGATCATCTTCAGTTGGCTTGGCAAATTTGAGGAAATGTTTAAACCATTCTGTAAAAATGTCTTACTGCATCCACCCTGATGAATGACAAGCAAATCCTGTACCTGGTGGTCCCCCATCTTGAAGTTCCACCTTCATTCTTTTCCGAGGAAAAATAGTAAAAGGGGGAATGTAATTTCCACCAGCCGCCATACAAATTACAACCGTGCTTAATATCATCCATCACCTCGCTCTGCTGAGGTGATGGTGCCAACCTGCTTCTTTCCCTTTTGCGCCCATATTTTAGAGCTCTTACTTGTCGTAAAGCCAGACTCGTTAACATTGAAAATACGATGAGGTGGGTAGCTTTTCGTAGACCTAACCTCTTCTAGAAGGTCAAAAAATTTTTATTAAGCACATGCTCGAGCAAGTGAGGTTGCTTCTGGACTTCTTAATGTCAGCTCCGGGTGACGTTTTCTAAAAGCAGAAGTCCATGCTTTTCCAGCCATTTGAGTATCCTTATTATACTTGTGTTCTATATTATAGCGTTCAGCCAACCGATAGGCCAGTCTCCGTAAATCTTGTAAAGTTAATCAGTAAAATCGCTTTTCCATTTCTAAAATGTGATCCACCAATTCTTGTTCTTGCTCCGGACTAAAAGTTGGACGGCAAGACTCCAATATTTTTTTATTTTCAACAGCTTCTTTGTTAATTCATTTTACACGTCTTTTGAGCGTCGATCGAGGAACTTTGAATTCTTTGCTAGCCTTAAGGTAGCCCATTTCTTCGTTTCTTACTGCCCTTATAGCCTTTTCCATTGATTCCGAGTCCCATGTCTGTTGCTGTGTCTTCCGTTTGTATGTACCTACTTGGCATATCTAAAACAACAAAAACATTTAAAATAATTGGATAAATTACAACTAAGACGGGTAAAGTGACCCACTAGGGCATGCACTATTCGCTCGATACTGGTATTCGAATATTTCGAATACTAATAAATATGGTATTCGAATACTTCGAATTAAACGAATTTTCCGAATACTATATACTTACTACACTCCTACATCATTACTAATACACTTATACTATATTATTCAATGGAGTAAATTAAAAGAATCACATTTTCGTACTTAAACATTTTAATTAGGAACACATAAAATACGAACGTAAGAAACTGAGAGCATCTAACGTATCGTCATTCATTGAACATCTCAAATGATTACAAAAGAACCTATTAGCTGAAAAAACACGTTCAGCTTTGACGCTCGTGGGTTAGTAAAAAATTGAGTAAAAAAAAGTAAAAAATCATAAACACGCTGGAGGTGAATGCTTTTTGGGCCGCCTCGATCTAATAACGCCATTTCCACCCTAACAGACGTTTCCAAGTCATCGTTTTCAGCCAAATTTTTTGTTGATACCTTAGCAGCACCTCGCAAAGTTTCATTTACCTCTACTTTAGTTTTTAACTGTTCCTTGAATGACTTGGTCGCCCGTTCCCTTTCATCTTCAAAGCGCTGTCTTTGTATTTCTCCCAAAGACAGGTCATCTTCAGTATCACATTCAATTGCAGTAGTCGTTTTATCTTCGCAGAAATACATCTCATTGATTTTTACGATTGAGGCAATTATTTCTGTATTAGATGATTTAGGAAATGCATATAATATATCTCCTTTCCTCAAAATATTTGGTTGGATTGTGTAAGTATTTTAATGTACTTATCAGTGTCGTATTCCTCCTTTGCAAAATTCTTTTATTTAGGGCTTCAATAAGCTGGCGACTGATTATATCAGGTTTCAATGCCAACTTCTCCATCATAAATTGAAGAAGTGCTATTTAAGCTGACAGTAAGTTTGATTTACGCTCGCAAATCTCTTCAACAGTAGCCTTTATGATATTAAGAGAACTACACTTGGGTGCAAAAAATTCGCACATGTATAAATTTTCATCAAATTTCCAAAAATCAAAAAAAAAGCATGTTTGTTTTTATTTTTTTGGTATCTAATATTAAAGTTTATTTCAAAACCTATCCAGCAGTACCTTTTTTGTCCTTATACCACGTCTACTTAGTAAGTTTTGGGTAAATGTCTGAAGTACCTGTTTTTTGTGTATTTAATTTATACCATAAAAGTTAGGGGTTGAAATTAAATTAAAAACATGAAAATCAGCATAAAAACTTTTTTATTAATAAGGGGTGTTCCCTCCCCTAGCCCGAATGACTGCTTCCATGCGTTTTTTCATTGACTGAACTAAAGTTTTTATAAAATCTTGCGGTATGGCCTTCCATTCTTCTTCAATCGCATGTTGCAGCTCCTGGAGACTCGTTGGGGCAGTGTCTCTGGCCCGAACTCGTTTTTTTAGCTCGTCCCATAAATGTTCAATCGGATTGAGGTCCGGGCTGCGAGCTGGCCACTCCATGACAGGCACCGCAACCTCTTCAAGGTACTGGTACACAATACGAGCCGTATGCGGTCTTGCATTATCTTGCATGAAGATGAAGTTTTCTCCAATATATCCCGCAAATGGTACAACATGGTCCTGGAGTACTTCCTCAATGTACCTTTGAGAAGTGAATCCCCTTGATCGGCGCCCAGGATTCGCTCCGGAGATGAAAATAAGTTCAGTCTTTGCCTCCAGTGATATGCCTCCCCAGAACATGCATGATCCACCGCCGTAAGAGACTCGTTCTTCGATGCAGCATTGTTGAAATCGCTCGCCTGGCCTTCGGTAGACTCTTCCTCTTCCATCGTTGCCATGTAGGCACATCCTGCACTCGTCAGAGAACAGAACTGCGCTCCATTGGTCTTCAGTCCATTCCAAATGCTCTCGAGCGAATTGAAGGCGGGTTTGTCGGTGGGCTGGGGTCAGTTTCGGTCCATTTGCTGGTCTGTGCGCAGTCAGATTCCCTTCCCGTAGTCGTCTTCTAACTGTCCATCGGCTGACATCGACTTCCCGTGTTTCTTGGAGACGCTGTCCCAATGAACTGCATTCAAACGCCGATTGCGCAATGCAGTCGTCACAATAAAGCGGTCGTCACGCCTTGTTGTGGCACGGGGTCGGCCAGATCCTTGGCGCCGCCGTTTGAAGCCGCCAGTCTCTTGATACCTCTGCCATACTCGACGGACAGAGAACCGGCTTAGATTCAGTTGTCTTGCCACTTCAATTTGGTTTTTCCCTGCTTGAAGTAGGGCCACCACTTGAGCGGCTATTTCTGGTGTAGTACTCATTTTTTAATTTTGGGTTACGATGTTATCAATTGACGACTGTTCAAAGAAAAGGTTGATGTGCGAATGAGGTCACTACCCTTAAAATGCACCATTTTATACCTGTGACAAGTAGTGCTCTACCTGTAACGAGCGATTTCGGGTTATGCTATTGTATTGTTGTTATTGTATTGTTTATAGAGGTTGATGGTCACTCGATGTGTCACTCAAAAGCCTACGTGTGCATTTTGTTTTAATGGTAGTAACATATTGCAGTACCGTTAAAATCACAAAAATAAAAATGCAGCGAAAGTCAAAATGTTGCATACGTGCGAATTTTTTGCACCCAAGTGTAGATACATCTTTCAATATTAACACAGGCCTACAAAAAAAAATTTTTTATTTGGTGCCGCTCTGTGTTTATGATCGATAAAGTAGGTAATGTACAATATATGTATTGTCATACGTCATTTTAACTCATCAGCTCTAGTTTACTTACTACCCTCATTTAAAGTTTTTTACGTTCTTGTTCGGAAATAGTCATTATTACAATAACATCAAAAAAGTTTATGTTACTTTTTCATTATGGCTAGTACGTCCAGAAATTGTGTTAACAATCCTGATATATTTTGTTATATTTGTGGTGAATACGTACTGAAAGATCAGCGTAAATCTATTACAGACACTGTAAATCGTTCGAATTCTGCTTACTTCAGTATTGAAATTTGACACATAGATAAAGTGTGGGTGCCTCATAGTGTATCTAAACTATGCGTTGAACATTTGCGACAATAGGAGAAAGGGGCACGTATGTCTTTAAAGTAAGACTTGAAGATGGTTAATTTTTTATTAGGTCAACAGAGCGGTTATACTAAATACCCATGTTTTATTTTGTCTTTGGGACAGTCGAGCCAAATCACATCATTGGACACAAAAAATTGGCCATTGAGAGATGCTCTTGTTGTTGGAGAAAGAAATGTTATAAATGAAGCCTTAGTTTCAAGAAAAAAAATCATTTTCCCGCCATTGCATATAAAATTAGGGCTGATGTAGCAATTCGTTAAGGCTCTCGACAGATATGGTCAATGTTTTCAGTTTATTTCATAGAAATTTCCTACTTTAAGTACTAAAAAACTAAAAGCAGATATCTTTGATGGACCTCAAATAAGAAAATTAATAAAAGACACTACAATTTTTGAGACTTCTATGAATGATCTGAAAAGGTTTTCGTGGAAATCTTTTGTAGCATTTGCACAAAATTTTCATGGAAATCATAAGGCTGACAACTATGTAGAACTAGTAGAAGAAATGCTGGTTTGTTTCAAAACTTTAGGCTGTAATATGAGTATAAAATTACACAATCTCGATAGTCATCTAGATCATTTCCAACACGATTTAGGAGATTTACGCGAAGAACATGAGAACTTTTCCACCAAGACATAGAAACAATGGAGAATAGATACCAAGGAAGGTGGAACACTCATAAATATGATGGCCGACTATTGCTGGGGAATAATGCGAGATTATCCACGTCAGTTTCATTCAAAAAAATGACTTAAAAGACAATTTCTTGATGTTTAATACCATAAAATATACATATTTTTTGAAAACTGTATTTTTTTTATCTCTGAAACTAGAGCTGATAGAAAAAAACCGTTAACATTTTTGGTATCACCACGTAAGACATACTTAAAATCAGGTCTTAAATCCCCGGCACCAAAATCGTTGTAGGCCTGTGTAATATTTCAGCGTCCGAAAAAGTAGTTTTTTCTTTGATCAATTAACGTTTTTTGGACTGCGTCTTTGAGTTGCAAAAGTTTTGTTATCATATCAGCTAGGCTGCTCCAACGTGTCTTGCAATCGAGAATCAATGTCGAGTCTTTATATTTGGACTCTAGGTACAAATTGAATATATCCATTCGAGTAGGTGAGCATTTGAGAAATTGTACTGTTTTACGAACTTTAGTTATCAAATCTTTGTAAACCAGTTTGGGAATTCTCCCACGGTTGTCAGTTTCACTATCAGTATTAGCCGCTTTATAAAGCACATCTTGGACAGCGCACTGGATGCCGTGGGCCAAACACAGCTGGTGATAAGATGGAATCTTTTTCCCTAGTGCGCACATAACACTAGCACCGTCGGAAACCATGCATGAGATATCGTGGTCTATGTCCAAGCCATAATATGACAATTTTTCTTTTAATATATTGTAACACTTTTCGGATGTTCCACGGCCGCTTATTGTTGTCAATCCCAAGTTTCTAAAACCTTCCGAAAGCTCTGGCGAATGAACATTAACGTTCACATATCTGCGATTGCGCGCGCTTGTCCATTCATCCAAGCTTACCGCAAATTTCTTGCCGGTTGTCTTTATATCATCAAACTCCTTTTTCACTACTTTTTTTAGTACCTCACTCTTATTCAAAACTCTTTTCTTGATTGTATTCGGTGACTTCAGCAAGTCTTTATAACCAGCTTTTCCAAAAATCTTTCGTAATGTTTCCGATGAGCAAAATATTTTAAATGGTACACCATCTACTGCCGTCATTTTCGCAGCATTGTTATCAAAGTCATCCTTCACGTGGAAAAAGTCATTTATTGTTTTAGCCCTTTTTGTTGCTGGCGTCATTGGAGCATCGGAATCAAATGTCGTCGTAGAAGTGGAAGCAGCTTAAAGTTGAGACGTTGACGGATGTGGTTGGTTAGATGTTTTTTTACCTAACTGAATAGAATGAACAAGTCTTAGATGGTTATGCAGGCTCGAGGTTGTTCCCGAGGTTTGAAATATTTTTTTGCACATCTTGCACTGAGCTTGAAGACCATCTGATGTCCGCAAAAAATGTTGCCAGACCGAAGACTTATCTGCGGCGCAGCGGACATAATATATTCTTTAAAGTCAGGTTTATCGGAGTTGGATTTTCGGTGCGGTGTAGTTGGTTCACTTCACATCCATAGTTTTTCACACCCACAATTTTTGAGTTTATTTATTGTGCACAAACAGACAAAGAAACGGAAGCTAAAACGGTTTTATAATATGTTGTATCAGTTAAGTATAGTCTCAAATTCATAACAAAAAATACCGAATTTTGTATTACCTGCATCCTACCCTATCTAATTAATTACCTACAATAAAATATAAGTATCTAGTTACTTTTCTTCCACCGTGAAGATCTTTTCATCGGTAAACAGGATATTTTTTGGATCGTGTCTCTTCAATAGGTTCCGACATCGTTCCAGTCGCAATTTACGAAGACGCTCGTTTAAATAATGCACTTTCCTTCGACTGTAGGCCTTTAGTTTAAGATCATATTTAAGAATCCTGTTCACCGATATTCGCGAAATGTTGGTCTGCAGAGCTAATTTCTTTTGAGTCCGGCAAGGGTTGCGCCGAATTCGCTCTCTGATTACTTTGATGTTGGCGGGCGTCCTTACAGACCGCGGGCGGCCACATCTTCCACGGTCTTCTAAAGAGCCGGTCTCCTTGTACCTCTTTATGGTATAATACACAAAGTTCCGAGTACATCCCAAACTTTGGATTTCACTAAAAACTTGCATTGGTTTTTTTCCTGCTTGAAACAGTGAAATTACAGTCGCACGCAAATCTTTTGTTGGCGCCATTTTCACGGAGAATGAAACAAATATTCAAATGTATATATTTTCTGATTCAAAAAAAATCGAAATTTATAATTTTAGAAGTTTAAAAAAGGTTGCATGAATTACTTTCTTTTTAAATTAATTAAATAAGTTCGTCTCAAAACTTATGAATGAACACACGAGGTATAGTTAGGCAGGTAGAAAATTATATTTATGAGTGTGAATGTTACATGATAAGTTTTAGATAGAAGTACAAATGCGTGACTAAGAATAATAATGGTTTGCACTTTTGGAGTTATGTAATTTAAATATGTAATACTATTATTAACTACCAGGTTATGGAGAAAAATGTTAAAAAACGGTAATAATAATAAACAATGCAAGACGGGTCTGTTATGCAATAAACATATTAAGAACCATGTTAAACAATTTTGTTTAAATCCGAGACGTTTTTAATTGTAATCACGGGCGACGTATCATTCTTCCTGACGTGAATTTTTGAGTACTTCACCCATATGAAATCGTAGAACTTTTCTTTGGCTAACTGCTTGGTTTGGGTAAGTAAGTAATAAAAGTGTATATCCTGTGCTCACCATTGACTAGGCCAATATCTCCAGGTGCTAATGACTTTAACATTCTAGCCGAGGCGACGAAATCCTCCTTTACATAACGGTTCAGGAACCTAACTACAATGGCCTTCTCCTTTTCTTTATAGGATGGTATTCTACTCACGTAATCAATCTGCTGTTTATTGATCTTGTATTTGATACACTTCCCTATCTTTTCAATGATATCAAAAAGGTCCTCGGTCTTCTTGTAGGGCACTCCTTTTATCTCTACGTTATTCATACGGGCTATTTGATCACGGTGTAGATCATTCTGTTGACAGGTAAATACTTGCGATTTTGTTGCCACGTAGTCACTAAGGGTCCCCTCCAGACAAGTCACTCGTAGTTCCATGTCCTCAACTTTAGATGAAAATGTCTCAACTTTCTGGATAGCTCCTTGGCAAGATTCTTGTAGCATAGTAATATTATTCTTGATACCATTGACGTCACTGGTAAGCTGCGGTAAGTTGGTCATCTTCAGCTCCATCGCGTTCAGTTTATCCATGATTTTTTCAAGCGATACAGGCTCGGGTGTTGTAAGCGAGCGTGCAAGCGAGAGCGGTGCGCGCGCGCGACTGCGCGTATAATACGCGTATAATACGCGACTGCGCGTATAATACGCATGCCTTGCTTCAAAGTAAAAGGTACCTTAACAAAATATCGACAAAAGGTCTTCACTAGCGTTTATTAGTTTCATACTTATTGGACGGGGTTATTGCAACTAACCTAAAAGTCACAAAAGCCCCTCAGCAAGATTTCGAGGTTTGCTAATGTATCTATAGCTATATTACTTGATAAATGCACGATTTTCATAATACAAATCATAAAAAAAGAACTTTCCTTGACTATTAGCTGCTCTCTGATAGAATGCTAGTCGTAAACAAGGTATTTAATATATTTGACGCAAAATTATATCACCGGTCTTCTTGTCAACACCAACGAAAAAATGGCGGATACTAAATGTCACAGTTAGTTCAGCAGTTCAAGCGACAGTGGCGCTATGTGTTGTTTCCAATACAAAGTATTTGTTCCTCTATAGTTTCATATAAATGTCACTATTATAAAGAATGCTACAGACAAAAAGTTATTTTAGTTAGTTGCTTTTACCCGGTAGTTACCATACCTTATAGCAAACAGGTAGGTATTTCCTTTGTGTCATCATTTTCTATCACCCTCACTTTGTAAGTGAAATGGGTTTGGTGGAAATTAGCATCGATTTCATCTGTCTTTCTACTTCGCCTTCTTTTTATTGAACACACATTCATCAACCCACATAAGTATAAATTTTGATTATCTGTGCCCTTCATGCTGTTGAAGTCTTTAAGTAATTTTACACGTTGCTCTGATGATATTCTATCAAAACATTTTAATCTTTTACATCTACAATCATCTCCTGGCTCGTGCGTATCTAGCAACTCTCATTTTTTTCATCACTTCCCGCATTCTTCCTGTTTTATTTCGTTTCTTTGTGTTATGCACAAAGCTGTTATTATTTTCTTCGTCACTATCACTCATTTTACTAACGATAGACCTTTGATTATATACTTGTCTAGATAGAGAGTTCGAGTTTCAAAACGGTTAAAAATGTATCACCCCACTGATGGGTTATAAGCTCGTTCCGCCCGCTCAGTCGTGACGCTGTCACTGTATGGTAAACACGCGATCTGTGAGATACAAAAATGAGGATTTGCGCCATAAAAGTGTGCAGAAATTACAGTGGACGTTTGAAAACAATTTAAAAAATCACTTATCATCGGTAAGTAAACTTAGAATTACTAGATAAGATAGAGAAACAATTAAATAAGTAAAGTTTTTTCTGTGGTTTTATACGACGCCATGTTTACATGGTTGCCAGCTCTTGGAGTATAAAATTTCGCTGTTTTGTGATTTTTAATTTGAAAAAAATATTTTGTCATGTCATGACCCAACAAATATTTTTCCGTAACTATTAGCGTTATTAAAAGTGAAACCAATTACTATTATTATTATGCCAACCTTATGTATTAATCGGTAGTTAAAATTGATATAATTTTGCGGTTTTTTGTGATGTTTGATACGAAATAACGACGATCACTGTGGGGCGGTGGGCGAAGGTCCGCCTGTGACGCAGGAGTTTGCGGGTTCGATTCCCGCCTCGGGACAAATATTTGTACGATCTGAAGATATTTGTTCAGGGGTTCTGGTTGTTTTCTATGTATAATAAAAAATATCTATCTATTTAATAATATTATATTATGTGTATCAGTCATCTAGTACCCATAACACAAGCACTGCTTAGCTTGGGGCTAGATGATGCTGTGTGGATTGTCTAGCATTATTTATTTATTAAATACAACCAAGGTGTCAATTTGGGCGGGTTCTAGGGTTGATAAAGAAAGTATCTACATTTACACCGTATACCTACTAACTAAGGAAATTATAGTTTACCTATTTAAATTACAAAAACCTGCGGCTGCGTTGAATGGTAAAGCCAGTGTCGTCTACTTTTTTTTACAGAATACCTACTGATCCTGTTTTAAGAAAAAAGTGGATAGACATTATAAGAAAAAGCCGGAAAGAGGATGTCTGGAACCCAGCGAAGACAGCAGTTATTTGCTCTTTAAATTATAAGCTGCATAAATAAATAATCTGCAATAATACCTGTGTGTGTTTTTTACAATAGATTTATTTACCTAGTAATCCTTATTTAATTTTTATAATTATAGATGAATCAAAATAAATACAATTTTTTTACCCCTACGCTACTATTATTGGAAATATTCAAAAGCTGGTATCACTCGGTACGGCCAGATGTGACGTTGCGCTCCTGTAGTTACACATACTTGTGTGCGTAATTCGCACACAAGCCCTTCAAACCTGGCCTGTTATTTTTGTTGCGATTGCAGCGCAACACTCTATCTAGACAAGTATATAATCAAAGCGATAGACAAAAAAAAACTACTTTCTCTTATAAATCATACACAGCCGCTCCAAATAAACACTCGACATAACCTCAAAGTTGACATTAGTATTTTGACAGTTTGTACATTCCTTCTTACGTTCCGTTACATTATGGACCTTCCCTGTTTTGTTCCTGCATACAGTTTTGAGTTTTATGTGATACATCTGACTATACTTGTTTTTACGCTTTTTGTGTAATGCCACATAAAATACCGAGGAAAATGAAAATATTGCCATCAAAAATTAACATTCCTGGTTTTGCACCTGTACTCTTCAGTTACAAGCGGTTCCCACACCAGAAAGTGACCAAGTGTAAGCACATCGTATCCTTCCGATTCTGAGTCAACGCTTGACTGCGGTCGTGAGTTAAGACACGCCTCGATCTGTGCTAACACCGTAGCCAACTCTTCGTATGTCAATGTAGAATCACCAATCACGCGCTTCAAATGAAATTTCGCGGACTTCATCCCAGCTTCTCACAAGCCGCCGAAGTTTGGAGAGAGAGGAGGAATGAAATGCCACCTTGTTCCATTGCCAGCTAGTTTTGCTGCAATCTCACTCTGCATTGTAGCTTGTTCTGCTGTGATCATTTTAGGTAGCTGCCTGGATGCTCCAATAAACCCGGTGCCGTTGTCGCTCCAAATATCAGAGCAATATCCCCTTCGCGACACAAACCTCTTGAAAGCTGCCAGAAATCCTTCAGTGGTCATGTCACTGACGACTTCGAGGTGCACAGCTTTCGTGGACATGCATACAAATAGGCAGATGTACCTACCCCTTGTTAGAATGCTGTCGCTGTCCACGACCCTTGGATGTGCGTAGGTTTATTGGCCCTGCATAGTCCAGGCCACTGTGTTTGAAAGCTCTCATTGGTGTCACGCGAGCAGCTGGCAATTAATTATGTGCATTAAAAAATATAATGATCCTAAAAAAATGGTTGTACGAAGTTAATAATAAAATATTTTTTGAATGATATCTTCTCGTTTTATTTATAAATACCATACAGACGGAGATGAGGAAAAAATTGTTTGACAATTTCTGGGGTCTTTGTTCATTCCAGAGGCAACGGGATTACTTATCAATGTGTGTAGCAGCTCTGAATGTTTTTACGAACGGTCATTCAAGCAAAATGTAGTGATACTGGTATAGTTCCAATTGATCGTCGCGGAAAGCATTCAAAGACAAATTTGGACCCAGACGTCGTCGTGCAATCCGTACGTGACCATATAAATTCAATTCCGCGAGTTGAAAGCCACTACCTATCAGGGCTAATACAAGTCGTGAATTCATTGATGGAGGTCTTACTATTGCTGAAATGTATAGACACTATAAACAGGAAAGAGAATCCATCCAAAAAAATGCTGCAAAATATGAGTTTTACGCACATTATATTTAATTCAGAGAGTTTAACATTTCCTTTTTCACACCTAAAAACCTAAGTGCCGTGTGGTGCCGGCATAGAATTTCACCACCCCAACTCTTTCCGTGGGTGTCGTAAGAGGCGACTAAGGGAAACACAGCGGGGGGCGGGCAGCAGCGCCTTCTGCAGAACAACTACACCGAACCGCGATCCCCAACCCGCATGCCCAGCGTGGGAATTATGGGCAATAACCCCCAAATAATGATGCAATATATGGCGCTCATTAGGGGAGGCCTATGTCCAGCAGTGGACTATTATAGGTTGGTGATGTTGATGATGTTGATGATGACACCTAAAAAGGATCAGTGCGACCTATGTGAATCCTATAAAAATGCTATAGGTGAAGAAATAGAGGCTTAAGAAGACAAATATAAAGAGCATCAAAAACAGAAAGAATTTAGTAGGAGAAAAGGCAGAAGATATTAAGTCTGGCACAGAACCTAACAGCTCTAAAATTGTTGCTATATGTGTGTATGATATACACAACTGAATATATCGTTAGACATTGAATAGTTTTCATACAGCTTTCGTAAACTAGGACTATGATCGGCCTTTACTTTCCACGTATAATTTTTTATAACTGCAGGTAATTCAAAATAACTACCGCCTCTCATGGGAGAATATTTGTTAATATTTATTTCCAAGTGGTTTATGGAGATAAAAGACCACCCAGACTAACAATGTTCAAATTCAGACAATTTGTGTTTTAATATATAAATTATTCTAGAATAAAACTCATTTATATCAGTACTTTGAAAAATTTTACCATATCGTCGGCTAAATTCGTTAACCCCGTATCTCCATCAACGTAAATTTTACAGTAGGTGAAAAAAACTGAATTACTTGAAATAATTATATGATAACCCCATTATGATAGTTTTTATATATACATAGGTAAAAGGGACCTTGAAATAATATTATAAGCTCTAATTGCCTGATATTTCACTTTAAGAGTAAAAAAAAGGAGTTACGAGTCTGGATATACGTGTTTTTCTTGGAGTTAAGAGTTCTACAAGTTAAATATTTTTTTAAGATTTAGTCGTTTTGCATTTACAAGTTAAATAAAACATGTTTAATATATGAATTAAGAATGACTTTTATTAATATAATTAGAGAAATAATAATGACGACACTTAGACTAAGGTTACACGCTCAATCTGGCGTAAGTTCAGTCCATCAGTTTGGTCCGACTAAGACTGATGCCAGAATGATGGATGGTAAACACGGTTACACGCTCAGTCTAAACTGACAGCAGACTGATAAAACTTACGTTAGTTATCATTCGTAAAGTGAAGACGACAGTCAAGTGAGTCACATGGTCCTGCCTAGCCATGGATATTGTGAAAAAAAAAAGAGCCTGTGCTATTATAATTATCGCTTTACTGCTAAAGAAGCGCGTAAAAAGGAAGCGATGGATGAAAACCTGGCTACAAAAAAGAGAACATTACACGCATCTAAATTTATTAAATGAAATACGACAACAGGATGACGAAGAAGACTTTCAAAATTACTATCGAATGAAAGAAGCCTGCTACGAGCATTTGTTGCAAATGATCAAACCATATTTGGAAAAACAAGATACCTGTATGAGGAAAGCAATAACCGCCGAAGAAAGATTAGCTGTCACTTTACGATACCTTGCTACTGGAAGAAATATTAAAGATCTTAAATATTCTGCAATTATGTCACCTGCTGCCATCAGTCAGTCAATTATTCAGACATGCGAAGTATTAATTTATGTCCTACAGTCTTATATCAGGGTAAGTAAAATATCTATATTAAGTACTTTATTTTTATTATTTTGCTTACAAAAACAACAATGTAATTCAATTTATGGCACTATGTAATTGTTTAGTTTTGCCTATTTAATCATATTATTCCGCTTGAAATTGAGCGAATAACGAACCAGCTGTGACAGGGGTTTGAATGTAGATGGGTGATTGTGCGGGAGGAGCTCCGACTTGGGTTTGGATGTTGTTGGAAGAATGCGCGAGAGGAGCTGTGACTGGGGTTTCAATGTAGATGGGTGATTGTGCGGGAGAAGCTCCGACTTGGGTTTGGATGTTGTTGGAAGAATGCGCGAGAGGAGCTGTGACTGGGGTTTCAATGTAGATGGGTGATTGTGCGGGTGGAGCTCTTTGGATGTAGTCGGGAGATGTTGTGTGCGAATAGAAAGATGATTCGGGTGGAGATGTGTAATAGGGATATGGTGCAGGTGAAGGGGTTGATGTTACATTTATTTGAACCGAGTATCTGTGTAAATTTCCTAATTCCGCTTCAAATAGCACATCATTAATGGCCTTCTTGGCATATAATCTTTGAGTAGGGGTCAGTCGTTCTAATGTTTCTGCCCAGTCAAATGCAATTGACTGAACACCACTAACTTGGGGTTCTGCTAAGTAATTGCATGCTCGTTCCAGTAATTCATTTTGTGTTTTATGAACACTTCTCTTGGAACTAAGCCGAGGCGGTCTTGCGGGTGGTGGTGGGGCTGACACGAATGAAGAAATAGTCGCAGCCACTTCTTGCTCTTTTTGTGCTTGATCAGATTCAGTTTCATTCTGATTACCATCACTAACCTGAAAAAACGAAACGTACAATATTAACTTCTACCATTTTTTCTTTTCAGAAACCATCAAAAGAGGAATGGAAAAGAATTGCCACTGATTTTGGGGATAAATATCAATTTTGGAATTGTTTGGGAGCTTTGGATGGTAAACATGTTAAGATCCAAAGACCAGAACACTCAGGGTCACTATATTTCAATTATAAAGGTCACTTTAGTATTGTCTTGATGGCACTGGCAAATGCAAATAAAGAATTTATAATGATTGATGTTGGTGCGAATGGCCGAGTATCGGATGGTGGTGTTCTGTTTTACACAAAATTCTGGGATCTCTATAGTAAAGGCGAATTAGATATACCAGAACCATCGCCATTGCCATATGCCTCCGAAAGTTTTCCTTATGTTTTTATATCTGATGAGGCTTTTGCACTAGGGAAAAATTTAATGAAGCCATATCCACAAAGTGCATGTAACAATAATAATGAGCGAAAAGAATTTAACAGGCGACTGTCACGAGCTAGATCAGTTATTGAAGGTGCTTTTGGTATAATAACAAAAAAATTCGGTGTATTTCAAAAAGCAATATGCTTTGAGCCACGAAAAGCCTCAGTGATTGTAACGGCTTGCTGTTATTTACATAACTACTTAATGAAAACCAAATCCCGTCGCTACTTGGCATCAAACTGGAAAATTACAAAAGCTACTGATATTGGATTGAACGATTTGGAGCCCACTTCTACCCGAAATTCAACTAATGATGCCAAAGTGATAAGAGAAAGACTTTGCCATTACTTTAGCCATGAGGGTAAATTGGAAATTAGCAAAAATTACCTCCAATAGTGAATAGTGAATAGAGAACATATAATAATAATTTTACAGCATTATACCTACTTTGTTTTATTTACCTACCTACCTACCTACTGCGGGGTGACATGTTGGAGGGAGATGTTGGGGGGACGAGGTGTGAAATTACGTGCAATGCACGTGTTACTTTTATGGCTACTTCATCCTCTCAACGTCTGTCTCCATGCAGGCACTGCACGCACGGACTCGCCGGGCTATATAATATGTACCTATACTACATAGAAAATATGCTCTTACTTACCCGATCTACCGGAACAGGCTGCTCAAATTTATCCAAAAATTTTAAATATTCGAAAGTCCAACTTTTTGGACAGTATAAGTCATCTGTACTAGACCCCGATCTTCGCGATGAAATAATTTTCTTGAGCTCTCTCCTGTAGTTGGACCGTAAAAAGTTGATTTTTTTTTTGACATCCTCTATAGTTGCCCCGGGTTTCACTTTTATATATATGTCGAGGAGTTTTCGCAAAGCGTCATTTCTCTTGTATTTATTACAATATAACGTATGCGTTTTATCCCATAACTCTGGCAAGGACTCGAATGAGAGAATGAATTCTTTTTCTATCTCGATTGGCGGTGGCGGGAGTGAAGTGGGCGGCGGCGGCAGGGCTTCGTCGCTTGGCACGTCTTGCTCCATTGCGTCGGGGACGGTGACTGACTGACACGGGAATGATTCGAGCGGTTACACGATCAGTCTGGCATCAGTCTGCTGTCATTCACAACAGAATGATAAAAAATATTTAAAATATTTAATTTTTGTCATTCTGGACCATCAG
This sequence comes from Eupithecia pulchellata, assembly GCA_963931895.1. Taxonomy (NCBI): domain Eukaryota; kingdom Metazoa; phylum Arthropoda; class Insecta; order Lepidoptera; family Geometridae; genus Eupithecia; species Eupithecia pulchellata. Next base: position 7,585,586 of record OZ007534.1, on the reverse strand, counting down.
TACGTCAGTCAACCGGTTAGACGATAATTCTCCCATCATTCTGAGCAGACTGATTGACCAGACTGACGCCAGATTGAGCGTGTAACCTTTGACTTAGAGCATCTCATAATTAAACAAAGTATTTAAAAAAATCTAAAATCTCTTTCAGAAAACAACAGTGAGGCTTAAATTTCATCAGACACTCTGCGATAATTTAATAATGGCACTTTTTGAGACTAAGAATTATTAATATAAAACACAAAAATCTAAATATTAAAAATAAGTTATATTATATAAAACATAGTGATAGGTACCTTATACTTGAACCGTAATCAGTCATTAAGTAATTAGGTACCATCACTAGTAGGAATCATTTCTTTAGCGTTAACACGATACCTATACAAAAGTAGAGACGAGCTGATAATATGAGGTAGGTAAGGTTCCTAAAACTTATTCATAGGGTATTGCATCATAAAATGCATGGTAATGGTAATCTTTTTCCATTGTAAGTTTTAATTATTGAAAGTGGTCAAACTTTGACTTCTTGATTTTCAATCTATCTGTATAAAGGTGTGGCAAATCTTGCTTGCATTTTAAATGGTTGAGATAGCTTGACTCTATACGGTAGTGGTTTTTATTCATCGTTTTCAGTAAAACCCAGTTTGTATAAAATATTACCCTCCGGCAAATATTTTAATTGTCTTAGTAGCATCCTGGTTAGGTTCGCGTGTTGTAAAATCTGGTATGCAGGCGGTGTTTAAGCAGCTTTCCGAAATGTTTAAATTTTTTGTTCTTATTTATTATAATATCTTTAGGTTTGAGGAATGATACCGACCGAATCTTATTCTCCACCAGAATTAATGATCCATCATAGTTGAGCTCATAATTACTCAATTCGTAACTGGTTAACGTTGAACTAGGATCCAGAGATAGATTGAGAATAGATTTGAGAATATTCTCTGTATTCTTTTTTTTTCTAGGATCCATTGTTCCTGCAACAAAAACGTGTTTTTTAGTAGTTTATTATAATAAGGTTAACAAACTAAATGGAACTTATTGTCATTAAACTATTATCAGCATGTTCGGACCCTGAACGCAATCTTTCTATAACCTACTCATTTAGACTATTCCAACGAGCTCAAAAACGATCCATCTAGTGTAAATTGACAAGAATTTAGGTATCCTGAGGATTCCAGGTGATGCTGCAGCATCAGTTCAAGATCACTATACACTTGCCATGTCAATGAAGTCACATAATACTGAATTTACAGCCAATCAGACCTGTAAAAGTTGCTTATTTTCCCTTCAACAACTAGAAACGAAATCATGCTTCTCAAACGGTTGAGCTGTTATTCTTGAAACATAGCTACGAATGCTTTACAGTCAGCTTGGGACGAGGCCACAGATATACTCATACAACAAACTTATAAGTTATAATAACAAAGCCCTTTGTTTTTGCGATCAAATAAAACTTATTTAATAGATAAAATCGCACTTATTTGAATAAGCTAACACAATCTAAATAAAACAAATAATACCAGTAACTCACGTTTTCCTCTTATTTATCGTATGGAAATCCTCGTAACTACCAAATTAATATAAGAAGAAAACCTTGTATATCCATAAAATTTCATCATAACGGGTTATTAACCAAAAAAGAAAAGATTAATGTATACTGAACGTAATAAGTACTTACATTTTAGTCGAAACCTGGAGCAACACAGAAATTCTAGCGCAAAACACCCGCGCAAGCACTATGACGACGTCTCGCACAGTACAGAGGGGCTCGTCGTTACGAGGTTTACCGTTAGCAAAATGCCGGGAAAAACTTACGAGGTTTTCGTTTTTGCAATTTTAAATTTAACGGTTTTTCACATGGCGCTACGTGTTTTACGAAACGATTCGTTTAAAAATTTCCTACCAAACTACATCAAAAAGTATATTTCGTCCAAAAATGGAGTTACGGGGTAAACGAATTACATAAGCCGACGATATTTAGTATTAAACGATTTTAATTGTTGCTTATTGGATTTGGAATACAAAATTTGCAAACAATTCGAAATTAATTTTTATACAATGCTTTTTTCTTAATGAGGTATCGATCAATTTGCAAATAACTTGTTTATTATCCTGCAGAAAAGCCTCAACTGTAAGGTACTCTACTCTCTGCGAGGGGTTTAAACGATAATTCATTATTCTATTTCGGAATGCACTTGCAATGATATCAACATTCTCATCTTCAGATTTAAGTACACAATTTGTTTTGTGTACATTCGTTCTTAAATGATATTTATAACGATCTCTTGGTAAATCAATACAACAATACACAATACACAGTGAATAATTCCAAGAGAAATAGGGGCTGAAAAAAAAATACTGTTATAAACATATGAATATTGTTTATTTTATGATTTCTATGAGTAATAAGTAGCAATCTAAATACAATGTTAAGTTACAATAAACTAAGTGATACACTGGAGATTACATAAAGATTTGTTTATTACTTTCATTTCTTTTAATTTTTTTTTTAAATTTTTGCTTTGCAGATTATACATAGTTAATGATATTTAAATAGGTTTCCAAAAATTTAATAAAATTGACTAATAAAATTTGGTGGACAGTTTTTGAAGTCCTTCCTAGTTGCTGCCATCAATTCCCTTATAATCCGCCATGTATCAATCACTATCTACATTAATTTTATTTTTAATAGTGACTATTGAATGACGCCATCTCGGTTAACTGGCTGTACATTCTCGATCTCGTCAGTTTTAAATAATTTAAACTCGATAAAATGAGATCCTGCTTTAGCCTCATCACTTTGCCTCGAATAACCGTTTGCCAATCGCCTTGTGTAATACGAATTAGACTTGCGCGCCGAAATCAAATTTGCCGGCGGCGGCGCGCCGACCCCCACGGTAGACGGCGGCGCCGCGCCGGCGTGGCTTGTTTCTTTCCTCTTATAAGTCATCCGTAAAACAGGGTGAATAGAGACTCTAGGGTGACTAGAAATTAACGAAATACTGGAGCAAGACAGTGGAAGTATCCTTAGTCCGTGACTTTTCTCCAGTGACAGTCGATCTGACCTCTGCAAAAGGATGTTTTGCTTCAGTATTTCGTCCATTTCTATTCCAAGCTTAAGACCAGGCTATAAATAAATAAAACAGTACTGTAAACACTGAAATGAAAGTTTATTATAAAAATAGCTCACTAATATTAGGCATTTTTTTTGCATAAATTATAGTTGTCGTGAATAAAAATTATTTTATTCACGCGGGTTGGGTTCAAGCGTGATCGTTTGGCATTGAGGACCAGTCCTGCTACCGAAAACACCCGCTCGCTTGGCGTGCTAGTAGCGGGAATGGCCAGCACAGCCCTAGCAAGGAGGCTTAGCATTGGAAATGCAGATTTTTTGACCTTCCAGTACTTGAGAACATCATCTCCTTCGAGATTTTCGGACGTTGCGGCTGCCAAGAACTTCCAGCACTCTTGATCCGCTGCGTCGGATTCGTAAACAAAGCTAGAGCCACCACTGCAATGTTTCTTTGCCAGTTTTGACAATAACGATTCTCTAGACGAGCTCACTATAGCAGGTGCTGCATCCGATGATACCAAACCTTTTTTGTTTAGTTGCTCTGCGAGAAATGAAGCACGCGTTGAATGTTTGCTTTACACCCGTACACAACACTAGGTACGAGTCAATCAGGCTTAGGTTGATGAAACGAGGGTCGAGCAGAGCTGCGATCACAATGTTTTCGGTAATTGGGAACCTTCTATCTAATTTTGCCAGCATTTTATTTTTCAGTGTAACCATTATTGGCGTCTCCTCATCAGACAAAGAATTTAGAATATCTTTTATTTCCAGGTGGAACACCAGTGCTAAATTAAGCGAAGCCGTCTTTTGAGTGGATAGCATTTCTACGGCTTCTCGAAATTTTCGCAAAAATCTGATGAGATCCTCTAACAGGTTCCACTCCTGTTGTTATATTTTTAAATCTTCCTGACCGACCTGTGTTAACATGTTGTTGACTGGATTTCTGTTGCAAAAGTGTGCTAAGCTTTCCAGCATAGTTAGAACACTGTGCCAGCGGGTTGGCGTGGAAGTTTTGATAGATGGTACATTTCTTATGCTACCAAATTCGTCATTGCTCTCTAGTAGGTCTGGTGATTCTGCTAGTAGCACGGCTTCCTCATCAGCAATCGGCTCATTCTCATCACTCTCCAAGTTTTCTGATACGTGCTCTAGCAGCTGTAGAAATTTTACTTGTTCTTTTTCAGCCTCTCGTTCCAAGTCCGGTAATCGGTAACGAATGATTCTTACGATCTTTTTACATTTGCTTACAAGTGATTCTACTTCAGGAACACTACTAATCCCATCTAAGGTTGCTAGGTTGTGTAACCCATGCCCTAAGCACAAATGGCTGTCGATACCAGAGAGCGAAATGGCACGTTTAGCATTTGAACCAGCGTCTGTAACTGAATAGAGTTCTTTTTCTTCTAAACCAAAGCGCTCTCTGGTTTCGTACAACATCTTTTGACATTTTTTACCCGTTTTTTTCCCCTCTATCAGTTTGGTTCACAATGTAAATGATTTTAGCTCAAAATCTGGAACAAAAAACATAATTTTACTTAAAATCCGCAATTAGGCACGTAATTTGAATACTACTTATTTCATTTTAAAAGTTTATTTACCAGCTGTCAAATAATGAAGCGTGAACGTACATACATATAGTTAAGGTGTCTATATTGGTCAGTCCACAAATCAAATGTTACTGCTGCATGTTTTGCGGCATCTGTAGTGATTTGAGATTTCACATTTGCCAACATGCTTTCGTAGACGTCGTCGAGAGCAGTGCGACTAAGGGCTAGCGCATACATACAACTGTTGCATCGACTAAACTGTTTCGTCGAGTTGTGTACTTCGTGATTTCTACTCAACTAAACAGTTTAGTTGATGGAAGTGCGCATACAATCGATTTTATATTTTCTCAAATCGACCAGTCTTTATTCAGCAACGCTCGAGTCAAGGTGTTTACAAACCATGTCAATTAACAACAAAGTTTTAGTTTGTGCTTTGCTGTATAGAAATTTTAAGAGAGATAAAAAAAAGAAGATACTGTGTAAATCCTGTACTTAGTGATAGATTATCTAGTGGAATATTTCACACGTTACATTCTAAGCTGAAAGAGCACCCAGACAAGTTTTTCAAATATTATAGAATGAGTGAAGAAATAGCATAGCTTTTTCTTCAGATTGATGTCTGAGTACTCTTTTAGACTCTTTAAGTAAAGCGCAGGCCTTTTTTCTACGCTGTTAATGAACTCCTCCGTGTCGTCCGTAATAGTTCCCACCATGGCGACAAGAGACGTGGCGCCGCTTCAAATGCTTATACGAGACTGGCAGTCACGGGATCGACTGTTTAGTCGATGGTCTGCGCACATCAACACAATGCAATACAAATTGAGCTCTCGATCGATAGTTGTCCAACTTTAAATCAAAAGCAAATCGATATAGCTTTTTGACTTTTTTGTCGAGCAATTATCGAGTTGACTGTATTGTATGTGCGCTTTAATATATTCTTTTAAACATTATGATACACAACAAAATAGTTGTTCAACTAAAAGTTGTATGTATGCGCTAGCCCTTATAGTGTCCGTAGAAGGCATGTCTTCTTTTGTATTAATGATATCATATTTCTGAGAAATAATATTTTAATGGTTATTATTAAATCATATCAAACTGCTGGCGGCTTCGCGCAGGTTTTTTTGGGATATTACCTAGCATAAACGGTTTCCCCTGGAAGATTTATAAGAGTCCGTCTTACAAATACAATTTCGGTTCATTCAGCCGTCAAAGCGTGAAAAGAAAAGAAAAGAAAAGAAAGCAAAAGTAACTCTTTTGCTTTTATAATATTAATAAAACACATTGAAATAATCCCCGGGATGATTTGTGTTTTAAAAACTAATAAATACAACATTGATAGACTTACTGCGTAATCGGATCTTTGTTTCCTTGGCTAAAAATTGTAACACTTGAGCCACAGTGTACCTACATATAGATGTGTACTGTCCATATGTGTACTGTGCTTGAGCTAAGGATGGGTTTTTCCGCCCCATATATGTACTTGTTAAGTCTTGCATGCCACCCTTCAAGGTGGTTGGTGGTTCTTATGTCTTCTTTATAACAGCACCATTTCTTCATAAATTGAACTTAATTGTAGTATTCTCTTCATCATGTAGAGTGTGCTGTTCCATCGTGAAGATATTTCTTGTATAAACTTTAAACGTCCCTGTGTATGTGTGTCACTTGGCTGATCACCCACTTCACGAAGTTGAGGTCGATCCATCTCCACTGCAAAATTGCAAAATATTGACATCTGTGGTCATAGCATAGAAAAGTTTGACGCCGGCAGAGAATTTATGATTTTCAGTAAAAAGCCTATAACTCTGAAACCATTGAAGATAGACCCATAATTTTATAGTTATTCTGGGTCGTCATGAACCCACCTGTCTGTCCTGGCATTTTCGGGTTGACGTTGAGTTACGGGACACCCTGTAGGTATATATGAACAGTATGTCAGGATCCTGTACCAACACAGATCATAAGTTTAAGGGGGAGTTCGCTTCATTCATAACGCTTTTGTGGGGCATGATGCTATAAACACATATTGGGCATCAAGCCCAATAATTGGGATCGCATAATAATACTTGATATGTTTTTGTTATATCTCGCCAACACGATTTATTTGTCGCTCTCACAAATTTCCATAAAGAAACATAGGTGCCACACAAGTGCACATAGTAAAAAGGTACTAAGATCCACAAAGGCACGTCGGTTTCATCATAAAGTAAACATTGATGTTGCAATAATACCGGTCTGAGAGGCTGTCACATTATTATAGGTATTGGAAATCTCTGCTAGGTAGGTTTTAGTGTTGAGCATCAGACGAAGCTGCAGTGCTTGAAGGACATACGGACTTCCTCAACCAGCCCCAAAGGTATTCGGCATTCTTAGTCTGGTCTCTCACAGTTATGAAAAAGTCTAAAAACAGTTTCACGAAACAGTTTTTTATAAAAAGCTCTTTTGTAATTTTACTATAAAAACGACGAACTACGAAATACGAACGAACGATCGATCGAACGATAGACAGACTGCACGCACCGGCGGCGCGCGGCGCGGCATGGCAGTGGCAAGTCATGGGTCTTCGCGACCCGCGACCCGCGAAACGATCGAGTCTTTTTGATTCGATCTTTCTGCAAGTTCGATCGTGATCGAACAGGTCTTGAAAAATGATCGATCGACACAGGTCTAAAAGGAGCAGTTACATAATAGAAAACATAAAGGTGGGTTTACAATGTTCAAAAATTTTCTCTTCATATTCATTCTAACAATCTATTATTCTATACATTATGTTTTTTCTAGACATTTATGACATATGTAATCGAAACCGGTTGGTCCAATGCATTGTACGCAAACTTTATTTTTGCATACCATACACAAAGTAAATGCGTTTTTCATAAAAAAATTTCGTCGTTTGCATAAGTGACAATAGAAAAATCTCGTCACAACCGTTTTCAGGGATTGTGAACGATAGTATACTTTTCTGTAGCTCGAGCTCGAAGAAGGCTCTACCACTTTAACTTGTTTTTTTATAGCAGTATTTGTAGTTTTACTTTTTCCGGTGTTTATTCTTCCTGACACATTAAGCACAGAAGTCACTGATAAAAATCTTATAATACATACGTGTGTTTTACGCTTCACCATCACATTTTAATAAATGAATTGAATTCGGCGAACCATTTAACTTTGGGTTGGTAATCATTGCCACGAGCACCAGATGTGGATGACTTCTTAATCTTGTCTAGTTCATGTCGAATACTTTTTATTTGTTGTCGAATACTTTTTATTTTATTTTTCCCATCTTCCAATGTGAATCCTTCAATTTCCATACCAATGCACAGATTTTGCAAAGCAGTTTGGCGCATAGCTTTGTTTTTATAATGTTCTGATGTTATATCCCATAAACACGGATTTTCTCTGTTTATAGTGACAAACTCTTCACCATTGTTAAATCTTTTTTCTTCGCAAAAAAAGTCCGCAAAGACAACCAACACGTGTGTACTTCGTCAGCACTGGAATGGCACTGGATTGGCTGTCTACATTATTCCAGTTGCACTGGATCGATCGCACCGGATTCAAAAGTAGACCGCGAATCCAGTTACTGGACTGGAATGCTTACTGGATTCAGTTCATTCCAGTGCCGGTTTACATTTTTCCAGTAAGCAATCCAGTACTGGACTGGATCGCTGGACTGGAATAATGTAAACCGGCCATAAGTGATACTGCATAATATGTACTCTTGAAGTTGATAATCTTTGGTTTGGATTCCCTCTATTCTATACTATACATTGTAGATGTTGATCGCTATCTCTGATAAGAATTTGCCTAAACATTTTTTCTATGTCCGCCGTGATAACGTACTTGTACGTCCTCCAGTGGAGTATGATTGATAAAAGATCTTGCTGAAGATTCGGACCGCAGTACATCACCTCGTTGAGGCTGTTGCCACTTGATGTCTTTGCCGATGCGTTGAACACGATGCGAAGCTTTGTGGTTGCCGAATCTAATCTTAATACACCATGATGAGGTATATAGTTTGCTTGATGATGAGGTTTGTCAAACTTGCGCATATGACCTAGCTCGAAATACTCTTTCATAAAGTGTATGTAGCTTTGTTTTTTGATGCCCCCAGCTGCTCTTCATAGCCTAGTTTCATAAGCAAGGCTACAACGTATCGGCCGTCTTCTAAACGTTGTGTTGTTTTTTGATAAAAATCTTCACAGTACTTTTCTGACTCGTTCATTGTTGACGAGGGGTTCCTGATGTCTTCAACTTCCCAGTAGCGTGAAAGATCGTCTTTGTTTTTGATATTTTGTATAACTGCGTAACATGATAACGGGGCAACACTGCCTGATAAGATCCACTCTAACTTGGTTTCTTGTGCCTCTCATGGTGACTTCGCTGTAAACAGCACCGTCGAGCAGTATGTCTATACGACGCGAGATGTTGAACTTCGGATCTGCTAGCGGCAGATCTTGAAGATATGTTAATGGACCATGATCAAAAGATGCGTTCGGCAGCTTATTTGCAACTTGTGATACGATGAACGCCTCCGTTTGTAAATGATAATCTTGATATATTGACTTGATCTCAACTAATACAGTGAGATCAAGTCTGTGATCACTAACCTGTGATCGATGATGATACTGATGATTGATAACGCTTGAGTCCTAGTAGTTGTACAAGGTTCTCTGATATAATTGATACTTGTGCCGCTTCATCTAAAAGTGCACGTGCCATTATTAGTGTGCCGTCTGCTGCCCTTAAGTTAACCAATGCTGTTGGTAACAGAGTTTCTTTGTTAAAAATTCCAAGATGTACAATATTTTTGTTATCTTGCTTTGTTTTTTGTTCCCGTGCAGTGGGAACCGAGGTACTTGCATTGCTTGCACTACTTGCAGATGCAGGATCATGTAACAGTGTATTATGATCACCCTCACACTCCTTGCAACGCTTCGTAGAAGTGCATGGTTTGCCATAAGGCTTGTAGAGGCAGTTTTTGCAAACCTGTAGCGTGCGAACGGTTTGCGATCTAGCCTCAGGTGTTATTTCTCGGAACTGTTTACATGCGAATAAACCATGACTTAGTTTACATAGGTAACATTTTGTTTGGTGGTCGACATGACATGATAATTCTTATCTCTTTGAGAATAAGGTTTATTGTTATTGGGCGATTTCGTTTGATTGGGATTTGATTTAGGCTTATTTTGATTTGATGATGTTGATGAAACGTCCTTTTCCTTTTTGTAGGTACCTACCTACAAAAAGGAAAAGGGAAGGAAGGTTCTAGGGCCATAAATTTATTTTCCAAAAACTTCATGAACTCGTCGAATGTCACAAATTCTCTGGGTTCTTTTCGGTTTTCCTTGAAATCGATGTATGTCTGCGGATCTAGCTTTTTACACAGCAGATGAACAACGAGTGGGTCCCATGCCTGTGTGTCTACGCTAAGAACGCACGATGGTCAAAAATCACACGTCCTAGCATCCAAGGACGCTCGAAGGACCAAGAATATGTAGGGTGAAGGTCCCCATATATTCGTGATAAATGATAAGACGAAACATTGATAGTAAGGATGGGAGCAAATAAGAACCACCCGAGTCCGTATCGCTACGTGAACTAATTTATTAACTGAAACTTATGCTAGATACATGATGCGAGCGGCTCATGAGAACCGCCGCGTTAGTAAAATGTACTTGACTGTACAGGGCATATTTTTTTCAAACACTTGTGCAACAGGGACTTTCATATCTTTTTGAACATATTTCAAACATATTTTCATTTGGTGTTTCACTTGAACATTTTCCAATTCAATGGGTTCATGACAAGACAATGATTAGATTCATTCAAAAACTTAATTTTTATCGTTGCATTTTTCGCACATCGCCATAGTTTTGTGCCATCTTTGTTAAATCTTCTTAAATTATATTCATAACAATCTCTACACAAAAGTTCAGATCCCTTTTGTGTGACACTAATGTGAAAAGATGGCTGAACTTGAGAGTTTGAAGGGCCGTCTTCTTCCATTTAGATAGTACTGAAATCGAAAAAGTGTATTCATATTAGCAACGACTAAATAAAATTTATTTATAAAATAACATGATAAAACTAACATCTAATCATTATGGTACGTGGAAAACACAAGTGTTGTTTGTGCAAAAATCACATAAACACAGTCACATTCCTAACATTATTTCTAACATCGCGTCGATGTCAAACTGTCTCCAAGTGATGTGCCAGAAAAGGCGGCTCGAAGACAGCTCCCACTGTAAAAAGCCTCAGGAGACCGCTGAACGAGGAGCTCACTATACAGGTACTTCTCGAGGTCGGGGGCCGGATTGACGGGGCACAGCGTGCCCCTGCGGCACGTCAAAGCACGCTACGTAGTGTGGCACGACGTCCAGATTTGATTGGCCTACGCCGAGTCAACAACGTGCGACAGTGTCGCTTGCTACAAATTGTTGCATGCGGCACCTTGTGGCATGCTACAAATAGAAGGCATTTGCGGCATAATATGTGGCATACGGCAGCCTATTTTACGCGCCGAGGCAAATCGTGCCTGGATAATTTCCAAAGCATCGTGCTGTTTAAGGAGTGTTACTGTGTACATAGTTTTGTGCCATCTTTGTTAAATCTTCTTAAATTATATTCATAACAATCTCTACACAAAAGTTCAGATCCCTTTTGTGTGACACTAATGTGAAAAGATGGCTGAACTTGAGAGTTTGAAGGGCCGTCTTCTTCCATTTAGATAGTACTGAAATCGAAAAAGTGTATTCATATTAGCAACGACTAAATAAAATTTATTTATAAAATAACATGATAAAACTAACATCTAATCATTATGGTACGTGGAAAACACAAGTGTTGTTTGTGCAAAAATCACATAAACACAGTCACATTCCTAACATTATTTCTAACATCGCGTCGATGTCAAACTGTCTCCAAGTGATGTGCCAGAAAAGGCGGCTCGAAGACAGCTCCCACTGTAAAAAGCCTCAGGAGACCGCTGAACGAGGAGCTCACTATACAGGTACTTCTCGAGGTCGGGGGCCGGATTGACGGGGCACAGCGTGCCCCTGCGGCACGTCAAAGCACGCTACGTAGTGTGGCACGACGTCCAGATTTGATTGGCCTACGCCGAGTCAACAACGTGCGACAGTGTCGCTTGCTACAAATTGTTGCATGCGGCACCTTGTGGCATGCTACAAATAGAAGGCATTTGCGGCATAATATGTGGCATACGGCAGCCTATTTTACGCGCCGAGGCAAATCGTGCCTGGATAATTTCCAAAGCATCGTGCTGTTTAAGGAGTGTTACTGTGTACATAGTTTTGTGCCATCTTTGTTAATTCTTCTTAAATTATATTCATAACAATCTCTACACAAAAGTTCAGATCCCTTTTATGTGACACTAATGTGAAAAGATGGCTGAACTTGAGAGTTTGAAGGGCCGTCTTCTTCCATTTAGATAGTACTGAAATCGAAAAAGTGTATTCATATTAGCAACGACTAAATAAAATTTATTTATAAAATAACATGATAAAACTAACATCTAATCATTATGGTACGTGGAAAACACAAGTGTTGTTTGTGCAAAAATCACATAAACACAGTCACATTCCTAACATTATTTCTAACATCGCGTCGATGTCAAACTGTCTCCAAGTGATGTGCCAGAAAAGGCGGCTCGAAGACAGCTCCCACTGTAAAAAGCCTCAGGAGACCGCTGAACGAGGAGCTCACTATACAGGTACTTCTCGAGGTCGGGGGCCGGATTGACGGGGCACAGCGTGCCCCTGCGGCACGTCAAAGCACGCTACGTAGTGTGGCACGACGTCCAGATTTGATTGGCCTACGCCGAGTCAACAACGTGCGACAGTGTCGCTTGCTACAAATTGTTGCATGCGGCACCTTGTGGCATGCTACAAATAGAAGGCATTTGCGGCATAATATGTGGCATACGGCAGCCTATTTTACGCGCCGAGGCAAATCGTGCCTGGATAATTTCCAAAGCATCGTGCTGTTTAAGGAGTGTTACTGTGTACATAGTTTTGTGCCATCTTTGTTAATTCTTCTTAAATAATATTCATAACAATCTCTACACTAAAGTTCAGATCCCTTTTGTGTGACACTAATTTGAAAAGATGGTTCAACTTGAGAGTTTGAAGGGCCGCCTTCTTCCATTTAGATATAGTTCTGAAATCGAAAAAGTGTATTCATATTAGCAACGACTAAATAATATTTATGTATAAAATAACATGATAAAACTAACATCTAATCATTACGGTAAGTGAAAACACAAGTGTTGTTTGTTATTTAAATTATGAGGATTTAAATTATGTGGATTATAAACGTTGATGTGACTACATTATTTTCCTCGCTAGTGAACAATGTTTGCTCATCGATGGCTGTTTGAATGGCCTCAGAATCATCGCCGTTTGTAAGATTCACAAAAATATTTTTTTCTAATTAAATATTTATGCATATCAGATATCAGGCTATCTGTGCTGCTCTAATTAGACCCAAGCCTTAGTTTTGCATTGGCGGATAGGCTTGTTTTCAAAACAAACTTGATCAATTAATTGTGTGAATCATCGCTTGTTATCATCGTACTGTAAAGTTGAATGACATCGATCAGCTGTAATGTGACTTGTTCCCTTTCAGTCATTACGGGTAAAAGGCTGTAAAAGGGCAATAGCGGTTTTTATATCAAATGAATTTGTTGCCATTTTTGGCCATCTCTTCGTTTTGTCCCTACTTTAACCAAATAATCCCTTAATTTAAGGATTAGTACTAGATCAGTAAGTGGCATTACAATATTAACGGAATTATAATATAAATAAACCCCTTGCTATACCTCTAGCGTGATGCATTTGGCCAGCGCATTTGATTATACATATAGCCTACTTATTGTATTATCTATTCTTACTTGTCTATAAGAGGAAAATAGTTCTTCATTATAACGTATGAGGGAATTATGGATGGGAGTTATTGAGTATTTTGGCCAGCGGTTATTAGTTGGGTATTTTGTTTCAATAACGCTAGACCCAACTGATACCCAATAACGTTACACCCCCCCCCCCCCGGAATTTCAATAAAAATTTTAGATAAATTATCTTTAATTCTATGAATAATATGAGTACATAATTTTTTTGTCTTGTTTTGTTTTGGATGGCGGTTAGGTCAACTACAATACAATGAACGCGATCTACCGTTTTACCGAAAGTCAAACTTAGGTCCATTTATACAAGGCCCGAGGCAAATTTCACGCCACCTGTAAAAAACGTTTGAACGCAGTGTTGCGATGGAAAATTGCCAAAGATAGGAATACCCAAAAGTATAGGGTACCTATCTCGCGCCACAGAGGTCATCCATCACTTATGCTTCTGTCTGTATCTAAGGCTAGTCAATCCATACAGCATCTTTTCACCCCAGATCTTCTGCTATTATTAGGTACCTAAATAGATAACTGATGTAGCTAGGTACCTAATGCTATAAATATATATTATTCTTTACTATACATAAAAATCATTCAGATTCCATCATTCAGATTCCGAACAATAGCAATTCATAATATTTATTATTTAAAGCGCTACCTATCGATATGCTCGTGAACGAAGTTGTTTAAGAAATATCGATAGACAGTGCTTATAAATTGTATGTGTAATTTACTAAACAAGTGGTCTTTATTAGTGGTCTGATTAAGCACTAGATGGCGCTGACAGAAATAATTATCAATTTTATAATTCTAAAGATTATAACAGGGTATTTTATCGAGTACTTTTTTAATTTTCCCCTACGTTCGCATTGCGAATGTTTAACAAGTTTATCACTCTAGTAAATAATAATGTGATAGTAGATAGGTAAGTACTTTCCCTGTTTTATTCCCCATTATATTCATATTCTTTACATATTGTTGTTTTAGTTGTTGACATAGATGGCAGCACATGGTGTGCGAAAAAGAAATTCCAGAATTACAAGAGCAATTCAAATTGCTAAAAGAGAATTTTTGATAATATTGTATGACGTAATAAAAATAATAAGAAAAAATAGAGGCGGCGGTAGGAAGGTATTCACTGCCAATTTAAATTAAAAGGTGGTAGGATAGGAAGGAAACTATGTCCGCGCCACCAGTAAAAAAATCTCGTACTAAAATGGTTGTGTTGTGTGTACTGTTGTCTGTTGAACGCAGTATGGAAAATAACCTAACTATCTCTTTTACTCGGATCAGAATTCTGGTGTTAGACAGGGATGCCCACAAGTATTGGGTATTTAAATTAGCTACCTATCTCGTTTACTCGCAATAAAATCCTAGTGTTAAACAGGGATGCCAACAAGTATTTGGTTATTTCTAACTGATTTGGTTAGAAATACCATGTTAGGTATTCCTAACTTGTTTGGTTGGAAATACCAATTGCTATTTCTAACGGATTTGGTTAGAAATACCATGTTAGGTATTTCTAACTTGTTTGGTTGGAAATACCAATTGCTATTTCTAACGGATTTGGTTAGAAATACTTGTTGCAGTTAGATAACTTTATGGGTGAGCGGTACTCTAGTATGCGTAGATGATAGGTTAGGTTAGGTTATGGCTCACGGTCGGTTATGCGTGATGATTGCTTTGCACAGTTATTCCGTAGCGGTAGGCGGACTTTCCAATAACGTTCGATATTTTAGGATCATGCTAACAGTTACTGAGTTAGTTATTTAATACCGGACTCATCTCTAGAGGGAATGCCCAGAGGAGGAAATTAAGCCTTTTGTATTTTATAAACTGTTTATTCACTGGTTTTTAAATTTTTTACTACGCCATAGTTTTAACACGAGATGGCTGATGCAATCCCTTCTAACCATAAATTATAAACTAGATTTAGTGTTGTGCTACACTCTTACTAGGGTACCACCCTCTAACGGATAGGTCGTCTAGCTGCTGATTGGCTGGTCGAAGGACAGGATGGGACTCCTGGGCTGGGCTAATCCCTGGACACAGCACCTTTCGAGCCGGGCATTGTCCCTGTCTCCAAATTTTTTTCTTTTTAAGCAGTCGTATGTTCCGGACGGGAAATAACGCTTATTTGGCTTGCGTTTAATTCCCTCCCAAGATTTTGGATGGCTAATTTTCTACACCTTTTGAGGATGAAATAGATGGATGTGCCGATTAGCAGTACTAAAATAGTAATAAGTAGGATCTCGACAATCCCTAGTGCTCCAATTTGACTCTGGCTGGTTCAATCGACCTTGCGTTCGCTTCCCCGTTGGCGTTTTGTGCCATTATCACTTCTTCCTTGGAGAAAGTTTTTCCCATCCTGGTGTTTCTAGTGTCTTCTTAGCGCGTACCACGTCTTATTTCTCTTTTTTTTTTCTATACTTCCATGACGTGTTTTTCTTCTATTCTTCCAAGATGTGGCGGTCCGAAGATGGCAAGGTCGCCATGTAATGACCTCATTTGTGCAGGGAAGGTTGAAGGAAATAAGTTGTCGTTTCGATGTCTCGTTTACTAATGCCTCCCAAAATCGATAGGTATTACAATTGTATTTAATTGAAGAAGACAAATTTCGACTAAAATATAACCATTAATAGTGTCTAGCTTCGTAGCCAATTAAAAAGTTATTGTTTGAGATACATATCGACGGTGGAAAGGAGAAACCCTTGAAGCGACTATTTTGGAACTATACATGAGAGCCGATCAAAGTTTTTATTTTACGAAAAAAAATCATAAAAAATTACGATTTGAAGTTAGAGAAAAAAAATCATAAAAAATTACGATTTGAAGTTAGAGCGACAGGAAAAAAACAGTTTCTTTATTTTGTATTTAACATCTACTATTTAACTCAGAAAAGTATGCTATCGTGATAAAACGATTTATGCGTCGCTTAATTATTTTATGGTAAATACAGCGGAAGGAAAAACACATTAAATGCAATTTCAGTATTTTGACAAACTCAAGGAAAAACACATTTAGCGACAAGCTATGCCTTATATAACTAGGAGGAAAAACAACTGAAGCGTATCGAGCTTATGATATAGGGTTGTGGAAAAACCAGTTAACTAAGAAAACCATAGTATGCTAAGTAGAGGAAAAACACTATAAGCGCTAGCTATGTAATAATTCAATGTTATATTTTAACTGAAGTCCCTACTTTGTTTCCCAAAAATACCAATAAAAAACAAGAATATTCGGATAAAACTGTCTTTTATTGTTTTAAAAGCTTAATTGTACAACACGTTGCACTAAAAAATACCCATTTCAGTGGGAAAACACAAACGTCAAACGAAGTGTAATACGCTATGCTGGTCGTCAACCAACATAGCGTATTGTTTCTGTATTGCAAACTTACATGTCACTTATAAACCTAACATTCATTATAAGAGACTTTAACAACCATAAATTCTGTATCAAAATATTACCTATTTCAGACTTATGACTTAATCAACATTACTAACACTATACTATAAGTAAAATCTTCAAAACAAAACAATTAACATAATCAAATGATTATTAGGAACAATAAAATCACATACTATCAAAATTTAAGGTTTCCAACGTTTGAAGTTGCTCCTTATACTATACGAGTAAATCAATCACAAACATCCTCAACATCTGTTTCTGCTAACGTATCAACACCAACGACGTGAGGTAAAGTGGCATACTCGTTGTGGAACAGTCTTGGTATGGCAAAACTTTCACAAAGTTTTGTCAAATCTTCATATTTTTTCTGGGTTATTGGTATAGACTTCTTGTAAAGCTGTTTTACGATTTGTGAAGTCGGAGCTCCGTTTATAAGTATGATTTCTTCTTCAGCATCAGGTAACATGGAGTATTTTACTGCCACCATGTTGAGATTTGACTTTTTAAAAGTGGAAATCCTCAATTTGCTTATTTTTCCTGACAAGTTTCCTCGAAAGTATTTACCTGAAAACTCATCATACCCCTGAAAGTCGGTATAATCTAAATAGTGAACGTTGTATGGCCTAGGTTCTTTTCTAGCTAACTGACAAACTGTAACCCATTGAGAAGGCGCCCATACAATTGTATTTTTCACCGACCCTTCAATGACAGAGTGCATTGAGTCGACAGACATCTCTGTATGGCCGGGGAGCAAGTAGTTCATTTGAATACTTGTAAGGTTCTCACAGTGTTTCAGTGCATTATGAACGGCGGCCAGTACAATTCTATTTTTGTTTTGACCAGGGCAGGAATCCGAATACAGTATTAGATGTTTTGCTGTGCCACGTGCGTCCACCAACTGTATATATTTCTGGATAATAGAACTTATTTCATTGCCTCCTCTCTTACCTTCTGATTCACCCCATATATAACAGAAACCATCTCTTGTGCCATTTTCATAAAAGCAAAGATTGTAAATGGCGTATTTTCGTGAATAGTACAAGACCATACTTTCACCATGTGGAGTATTTAAAACCTTTTGTAGGTCGAATGATGCACATACTACATCATTGCGCTTTTGGGCAAGTTCCCGATGTTGACTGTACCTCGCCTTACTGGCTTCTTTTTCTTTCAGATGTTCTTCTTTCTGCGCTCTACTTTCTTCAGTATTTAAAGCATCAAATTTCATACATTTTATGCATTTATCTTTTTTGGGAACGTGAAATCCGATATTAAATTCGCAAAAAAAAAAAAAATCTTTTTGAAAATCTTTAAAAAGATTTTCTCACTGACCACGTCGACACCTTCTGAAGTTTTCTGATCCTTGTAAATGCGATATAAATTTTATGGTTTCTAAATTCAACAGGCAAGTAAAGTTTTGAACTATCCTTTCGGCAATAATGTGAAGGCAGCGCTGGTAATTTTTTTATAAAATTAATGACGCTTTGACGAGTATCTTCCTTGGTTTTGTTGGCAGGTACAGTTTTCCCCCTAAGATCATCTTTTGAGCTCCCTTGGGATGCATTTGTCAGAGTATAGTAGACATAAGTTTGTGTGACGTCTATTTTTTTTTTTTTTTTTTTTTATTTGCTGTTAGTGGCTTTAGTATCGCTGCGGCCATGATTGGCCTATTGTGATCGCCACTTTGACGGTTCACCTCCGGAGGCGCGGCGTTATAGTTCGCCACTTATCCTTGCAGTTGCTAAGAACTGTAGGATATCCTTCGGGGTGATATCACGTAGTTCGTCTGGGCTAAGCAGGTGCCTGCCCAAACGAGTGCTACGTTTTTGCATCAGTGCACCACATTCTCCTAGCAGATGGAGAGGCGTTTCTTCCGCCTCATTACAAAATCTGCAAGATTTCGTGTCGCTTAGCCCCAATTTGAACATGTGCTTGTTAAGGCGACAATGTCCAGTTAGGGCTCTTGTTATGATGCGAAGATTGTTCCTGTTTAGCGCTAGGATTTGGTTGGTGTACCGTTTGTCGAAGGTTTTTAACAGTGATTTTGCATGAAGCATGCCCGAGGAATTTTTCCATAGCTTGATGGATTCCTCGTAGCAGGTGTTCAGCAGGATTCGGTTAGCCAGGCTTTTAGGAATGCCACAGAACGGCTCTGGTCCAAACTGAGTCCCCATTGATTGCCCCGGACCGTGCGAGCTCGTCAGCATTCTCATTGCCGTTGATACCCGCGTGGCCCGGTACCCATCTTAGGATAACTCTGTTATTCGAACCCAGAGCGTTCAGGCGTGACAGACAGTCCTCGACTAGCCTGGACGTGATGACCTTCGAATCCAAGGCTAGAAGGGCAGCCTGGCTATCGGAGTTAATAAAAATAGTTTGGTTGGAGTATCGCTTTTGCAGATTTATATCAGCACATTCGAGAATGGCGAACACCTCTGCTTGGAAAATGGAGGCGTACTCTCCTAGGTTTATGCTCCTGGTAAACCTAGGACGCTCTCCGTATATTCCACAGCCTACATCCAATCCCATTTTGGAGCCATCTGTGTACCATGTTAGGCACCCATCCTTGCAGGGGAGCTGGCTATTCAGCCAGTCTTCCCTGGAAGGCAGTTCCACTGTAAAGTGTTTATCAAACACATGGCGTGGGAGCATGGCATCAGTTGTCATGCTCAGGATGGGAGATTCCAGAGTTGAGTCTTGAAGAGATCTCATTTTCTGGGAGAGCCAGTTCCTTCGGCCTCCAATGCAAGCCCTATACATGCTGGTCTTTGCCTCTTTGTGTATGTGTATATGAAGAGGAGGAAGTCCCAGCAGTGCATTAAGTGCAAGCCCAGGTGAGGTGGACATGGCTCCCGTTGCCATAAGGCAGGCAGTCCTTTGTAGGCTGCTTAGTTTGGTGATTGCGCTGGACTGAAAGGCTTTGTCGTACCATACCATAGAGGCGTATGTTGTAATCGGCCTCACAATAGCAGTGTACAGCCAAAGGGCAATCCTGGGGTTAACGCCCCAGTTTTTACCCATTAGTCTGCCGCTAGTCCCTAGAGCCATCTTTGCTTTTTGCAAGACGTTGGCTAGGTGAGTGTTCCACGTTAGTTTTTGGTCGATGGTGACGCCCAAGTATTTTTACTTCTGTGGAAAACGTTATGATTTTACCGTTGAGTACAGGCTTCACAAGCTTGTCTAGCCTTCGTTTGTTAGTGAAAGGTATAATCACAGTTTTGTCAGCATTGACTGAGAGCTCGCTGTTACGGCACCAGTCGCTGACAGTGTTGAGAGCTCGCTGCATGATGCCAGAGATGGTGGATTGGCAGAAACCTCGCACGACAATCACAAGGTCATCTGCGTAACCTTGCGCATCAATGCGAAGGTCTGCCAGATCACGCAGGAGCTTATCCACGGCTAAGGTCCATAGGACAGGCGATAGGACTCCGCCTTGGGGGCATCCCCTAGCCGTGGATGACGTTCCGAAAATACGCAACATTTGTCGATAAAATTAGCCTTATAAGGTCACATATCCTTTGCATTTAAGATTTACATTTTTATATTCTTTGCATCGCCAACAACTACCATCTTTATAAATAGCATTTCTGTAGAATTGGTATCCGCCAAACAGTAAAACTCCCACGCCCACGTTTTAATATTTCAAAATCATTGTCAGTCATTTTAAATTTATTCAAATACAATTGAAAAAGCAATAGTCCACACACACTGAAAGCTTCAATGACATTGTCATCGAGTTTGAAAATAGAACATAAAATTAAAATAAATGGCTTGTGAGCAAGGAAGTTGGAAATCTCGAGTATCTAAAGAGGTTTAGATACTCGAGAGGTTAGGTTATTAGGTTTTTTTTTTTTTTTTTTTTACTTACACATCTCAAGTGGATTCTTCAAAAAGTTATTGCACACAAGTACATACATACATGACTGGTGGAAGAAGAAAAATAAGTATACTAATTTTTATTATAGGCTCGCTTTTTTTTGTTGAAAACGATAAACAAAATAAATGCATTATATTTTTTTTGGAAAATTCATAATGTGTAAATATCGGACTAAAAGGCTCAGAAGTCCGATGATCTGAATTGATTAGCATCATCGGACTGATGAGATTAAAAAGTCTCATCAGTCCGATCATCGGACTAAATCATCGGACTACTGATACTAGGCCTTGTCGTATATTCCATGTAATTTTCCCTATCATTTGGCAGCTAAAATAAGAATTATTTTAGGTTAGGTTAAATTCTACAATATTCATACTCCGCTAAATTGACTGTGTTAATATGTGGTAAATAGGTAAATAAAACTTACATTGAAATGATCCTCACAAAAATAGGCGGTACTTGTTGTTGATAATGCTGCTATATCTCTTCTAGCAAGTCTTAACCACTTTCTCTTGATTTGCCTATCTTTTGGCACATGAATAAACAACTTTTCCGGTGTAGTAATTGTTGTACTATTACACATGGGCACTGCACAGGTTTTATAAAACTTTGCGTTCATTTTGATTCTTGTTTTCAAGTCAAAATATTAGGTTTAGACAGTTATCTAAGTATAACACATAAACTGGACATAGGTACCAGTCATGAATCGCGCGCGACCAATATATTTCGCGGTTAATGACGTCATGTCGGTCAAGTGTGAGTGTTTTAGCGGGAAAGTTCATTATACTCTATTTTTGTGTAATTTCTCATCGAATAAACTAATATTTTTACATAATATATATTTTTTTATAGTAAACAAGAGTCAATGTTCAAAATAAAAGCAATTCCGAAAATTAGTTAACATGCCTATTATCATAGATATAATACAATTGATAATAAAACACTATTGAAAAATACTACTATATATTAGGTAGGTAACTGCTAGTACAATAAAATCACTTTTTTTTGTATAGGTAGGTTTGCCGTAGGTACTCATCATTTTATCATATTATCTGTCGGCTTAAAATCAGTACAGTTTCCGGTAGATCTAATCAGTTGCTTTGCCAATAAGGTTCCATTGACTGTTTCGTTGGCCAAACTGCCGGGTTTCTCCGTACTACAACAAGACAGCGCGCGAAGGTAATGATTTGTATTCATTCTTTCTATAATTTAATAATCATCAACTCTAGAGAATAATGAAACATTGTTAATCGGATATGAACCTTATTGTTTACGTTCGAAAGTCTTCTTTCGTATACATAGATATGAAAATACAAGGTATTTCCCCGAAACTCTAGGCAGGCCAGTGCATTCATTTCATTGTTTATTATTGTTCAGACCATAGATTATGGCTAAGATTTAGTTCGAAACGAAGGAGTTTGATACAAAATTGTTGCCATTAGAAAAAGTTTTATCGGATTGTATTGTAGTATTGTATCTCAAAAAATCGTATGTTTTCTGTACGATTTCGATGTTTCGATCGTACTCGCAAAAAACTTGCAAAAAATCGTACAAATACGATTATCGTACAAATGGCAGCCCTGCACCAAAGTGCTCAAATCGCTACGAAACCAAGACTAATCGACGCAGAAAAAATCGCTGATTTCAAATAAGTTAAAAAGTCATTTTCGACCACAGTGTCGGTTCAAGGGTTTCTCCTTTCCACCGTCGATATGAGAGAGCCTCAAATAAGTTAAATTGGTTTGCCCACTGCATACAATTTTTAAAGCAGTTTTATTATAATTCAAAAATAATATAAATAATATATAAAAATACTAAAATTTTAATTTAATATTTTTACAACATGAATAAAAATAACAAATTTATTCTAACAAAAAGAAACACTTAAGTAAATACTCAACGTCAATTAAGTCCATACTTAAATAAATAAGTAAAAAAGTGTATGACATACCCGGCGACTAAATATTTTGAATTAGGTACATAGTTAAACTGCCTGCACTAATTGAATTATCACTCGCATCACGGAGATTGATCTAAGGTTGCAGAATACGGAATGCATGAACTGTCTGAATATGAAGACATCGGAGTTGATGCTAAATTTGACTCAAAATTAAATTTCCCCAAATCAGCGTCGATAAAGATAAAGATATTTTATTTGCTTGAACACAATGTAGGTTAAATAGATGTTAGTAAGTTTTATGAATCAATTATGTTCTACTTAGATTAGCATGCAAATGTTCTTTTATTTTATATTCTTAATTAACTAAATAATACACTTATAGTTTGAGATACCTACTGTCAAAAATTTAAATATTTAATAAAAAGTCACATTTTCTATATCAAAGTTAAGGTGATGTCAAAATTTATCTGTCAAAAAATCATTCACATTATAATAGCATTTCATGATTAATAATTGTTTTAGCTTAGTCCTAAAAATATTGTCATCAAGATCTTTTAAAGATTTAGGTATTTTGTTATAGATTTTACGTGACATACAGACTACATTTTTTCGTAAGAAAGCTGTTTTACTGTTAGGCATTTGAATTGTACTGCTATCACGTCTGTTTCGCACCACAAAATCAGACTTACGTGGGAAAAGATGGGGATGTTTTCGAACAAATAGTGCCATTTCAAATATATATAACGAAGGAAGTGTTAGAATCTTGTGCTCAATGAATAAAGGTCTGCAACTGTCGGTAATGTTCAGGTTAAACATTGATCTAATACACCTTTTTTGTCTTTTAAATATGACTTCTTTATTTGTAGAGTTAGCCCAGAAAATTATACCAAACCTTAGGATAGACTCTACTGTTCCATAATAAGCTGTGAGTAGTGTTTCCGTGTTTACAATGGAGGATAATTTATAGAGTGCATACGTAGAGCTACTTACTCGCTTACATAATAGCTCAATGTGGGTTTTCCAATTTAATTTACCATCAATTTGAATACCTAAAAATCTTGTTGATTCTACCACGTCTACTTTACTACCATTAAACTGCAATCTCGTCGAACAGTATATTATTTATGTAATCTTTAACATACGCTTTCGTCCTCTTTGAATATTCACTATGTTTTGAAGCAACATGGTTTCTAAAAGCTTGACTCTTGTCCCTTATCTTTGATTCGTATGTATCTTTTAAAATACGGTAGGCTTCGGCTACACGAGGGTCTTCATGTTTAGATTGTTTTGGTGATATTGTCGTGTGGCCAGATTGCAGTGACGTTGAAGGTTGCCTTTGTGTTATGGTTTTTCTTGACCCTACTGAAGCTGCAGGTTGTGAATGTGTTGTTGAATCTGACTGTGTATCTGAATTAGGGTTCACTACGGCAGTTTCGCTCGGGAATTCAATGAGAAGTGGAATTTCCCAAAATGTATTGGCGCTGTAGATGGGAAACACTGCGTGATACAAGCACCTATTAAAAGCGCAAGCAACTTTTTTAATTATAAATCCACATTCAGTGTGGTGTTAATGGCCATCGTAGACGCTAACTACAATTTTATATTCGCTGATATTGTTTCTCAGGGCAGAATAGCAGATGGCGGAGTTTTCAGAAACACTTCTTTCTATCAGAAACTACAAAATAATGAATTAAATTTGCCTAATGACCAAAGCCTTCCAGGAAGACAACAGAATGTGCTGTAATGGAGGTTTGAAGGTGTAATTAACACGACTGTAGTTGGTTGAATAGTGAATGTTTATTGAGAAAAAGCAAGGCTTTATATACTATAAATTTACCTCTAATTTTGATTTATTAATTCCTTATCTTCGTAATTCGATATGCTTATTGTTTTACAAATAATGTTATCCATTCGTATTTGTAGCAGATAATGCATTCCCATTACAAAGACACATCATGAAGCCATATGCTGGCACTCACGCCAGGGGATCCGAAAAACGAATTTACAACTACCGTTTGTCTAGACTCTAGACAAATATGCCACTGTCTTTCAATCTACAAATCAATTCATCTTCAATGTGGTCTGAAATCTTATTGACTCGATCAGAAATGATGTTGTTGGAACACTGAACTGCTGCAACTTTCTTAGCTGAGTCTTCTCCGAGTACGCAGCTGACGATTTCTGTCAAACATGGTTTTATTAAATTTTCTGCAATTGTGTGTCACCAGCACGAGCGATTCTGTAACTTAGCAGAAATGATGCCTGTGTTGCGTTTTCATTATCTGTTTTAACATATTATTGTAAAGCAGCCGAGCAGCAGTCTTTCAAAAAAGCTTAAGCTTTTATCCTTTAGTTGTGGGTGGTTTGTTTCAAGGTGTCGTTTAAGCTTTGCTGGTACCAGAGACTATTACACATAATTTTGTTACAAATAACGCATTGTCCATCTGGATTCTCAGCAATCCCTACAGGAATAAATCCGAACGATAATTAAGATTCGTCGTATTTTCTCTTTTTTGAAGTAGTTCTCTCCTGAAGTTCAGCACTTTTGTTGGTTGGTGTAATTTGTCGGTCTTGCCCAGGACAAGGGTCTTCCGTGTTTACTCTACCCTGGAATAATTGACAAACATTGATAACTAGTCTCGTGCCAGGAGAGCTCAAAAAAAAAAAGAAGCATGGCGGCTTGTGCCAAATGTCCAACTCCTGATAAAATAATAAACGAATAACCGTTAAGTACCTACGAATAAATACATAGAAAACATCAAGTAGAAAAATATAATCAAAAATAAGGAAATTAATGCGTATGAGTAAGCCAACCAGTAGTTGACAAGGCCATATTATATTAATTAAATTAACAGAACTACTATGATATATATGCGATAGTTTTGCTTGTTCACGTACCCGCTGAGGTGGAAATGAGCCTCATCGCTCATTATGATTTTGGTCGAAAAATCGTACACTTCTTCCTCGAGATTGAGGATGGCTTGGGCGTAGGTTACGCGCGTTTGGCGGTCGGTCGGCAGGCAGCAGCTGATGCACGGACTGGACTTTGTACGGGA
This sequence comes from Eupithecia pulchellata, assembly GCA_963931895.1. Taxonomy (NCBI): domain Eukaryota; kingdom Metazoa; phylum Arthropoda; class Insecta; order Lepidoptera; family Geometridae; genus Eupithecia; species Eupithecia pulchellata. The sequence continues at coordinate 7,559,805 of OZ007534.1, read as the reverse complement.
ACATGCGCAGGTCTTTGACCAAAATTCGCCTTAGGGACGTCCGGCTGATGGCTAATTGCGTGGCACGGCGTCTGGTCGATGTTTCTGGTTCCGGCGACAGCTCGACATCCTCGGCAACAGCGGCGATATTCTCGGCAGAACGGGCGCTCTGGGGCCGGCCACTCTTGGCAACGTCTCGTGTGGTCCCATACTCTTCAAGGTTGGTGGCCAAACGGCGCAGTGTTTGCGCAAGTCGGTGTCGGACGGCCGGGAAATCGGCGACGAAATTCCCGCTGCGCCAACACCACAGACGAATTGTTACGCAAAAAAATAGACATAATTATTCCGCGTTCTTGGAGAGTATATCGCTCCATGGCTTGTTCACTGGTATTCTGCATCTGTCTAGTCCACAAATGTCAAAACAGATTTGACATTGGCGGCCATTTGCAAAAATGAGAGCATCTTCGAGTAGGGTGATTTCTTTTGGCCCACCTAGTATATATTTTATGTTTTATTGACACGACTTCAACTTCTGTCCTGGAAAGTGCTGTAATCTGTGAATTTATATAATTTACTTCTTCATTTGTAACTTCAGTTGTCTCCTTGATGAATCGTAATCTTATAGGGTGACAGTAGCGAGGAGATGATGGTGTTGGATTTTGCCAGAGTATTTTCTTTTCAGGTTCGTAAACTAGTTGAAGTGGAATCATAGAACTCTGAAATATATTTTCCTCGGAATCTGCTTCATTTGTAAATTTGGTTGTTGACGCGCTGGTTTTAGGATTATTTGTCGATAAATTTTGATTTTAATTTTTGTAGCCATAGAGATTATTTGGGACACAAGAAATAAATTGGAAAGGAACCAACCTTGCGTCTTCTTGCCGCTTCAAATGTCCAATGTCGGTGATCGGCTTGCAGAAATCACTCGCATATACGGGTTAGTGAATGTTTTAATATTCGTTATTTTCACTTTAATTAGGTACCTATTTTATTGTTTTTATGCTAGGATAACCCCTTTCTATTTGATTTAGCAGTTAATACGAATAATTCAATCGTGAGACGTTGTTGATCGGTTCAATTAATAATCGCTATCTTTTTCTTCTCGGCCGGTAACTAGGATTAATGGAAGCGAGACAGAATACAAGGCAAATTGCGTGTGGGAAATTATCTCTGTGACCTATCTAATTATGCTATTAATCCATACATTTGGCCGATACATTACCCTCTGGTTTGACAGGATGCAATATCCTTCAAGGCCTGTTCCCAATTTTCAATAATTTATTAATTTAAAACGTTCACTAAAATAAAAAACAAATACGATAATTAATTACTAATACCTTAATTATATTTAAATATTAACTGAATCAAATCGATAATGAGTGGACTGTATGATTTATATTCATGATTTACTGAGTAGGCAAAGGAAAAACCTTCACCAACGGTCTTTTGTATACGCCCGATTTATTACGAACATAATCCCTAGTATAGTATTTTCCGCAATAAATAGGTGCGTTCTATTACGCCTAGCGGCCAAATCGGCCAATCAAGGCAAGCAATTTCAGCAAAACAACCGTACCTACTTGAATGGGCTCCGTGTTAGCCACTTATTACGAAATTGTAGAGTATTCAAGTATTCTACCTTCCAACGTTTCCAAAACGTTTGTACCAATTGATCCACGACGCGTTAGCGTTGTAGACGCGTTAGCGTTGTTCTATTTTCTTTAGCCCTGATTTTTGTTAAAAATTAAAAATATCTACTAAACCACTTATTTTGTAACCATAGACGATATTTTTTTTTTATCATGTTCCTTTCTTATTTGAAAAACTGTGATTTTTTTACAACATTGCGAAGTAGGTACTAGAGAAATAATGATGTTCTAACTACGCAACTTTTTTACAACATCGCTAAATTAGGGTAAGAACAAGTTCCTATCTGTCAATAAAAATAATACCTAAATTATGAACCTACAAAGATCCTATTCAAATTTAATTACCTTGCTAAAGTTATCGATAACCTATTTCTAAAAACTACTTTTACCAAATAAAAATAAAATAAATTTCGGGACATACAAAATTTATTTTTATTTTAGCTGTGTTAAAAACTATTTACAGACAACTTTGTTTGAATAAAACTGTTGTTCTGAATCCCGAAATCTTTTATAAATTGTATTTAGGAGCTCCTGAAGCAAGTCCCACTCAGGGTTTTCTTCTCCCAACCGCAGTTTAATATGTAGAGGTTTTTAAGGCTTTACGAAATCGCTGGTCGGGTGCAGTGCAGTTGATTCCACGCCCTCAACCTTGTATAGTTTGAAGTTAATGAAAAATTCACCCTCGTCGGTGGTGATCGTCCGGCGCGACTGCCCGTCAGACACTCGGGTGGTGAAGGATGAGACGGTAGCCGACCCGCCGCGGCCTTTCGTCGACGGAGCCGCAGCCTTCTTATCTTCTGCTTTTACTATCGAGAATATACATATATCTCTTGGCGTTCTTGTTCCTGTAAATAAGAAGGTTTCATCAGACAATGGTTCTAACTAAATCAACTCACCGCCACCGTCTCGTAAGAATCTAAGGTATAAAATATCAAAGTACTAATCATACCTAAGTATACTACACTGCTTTAATACTATACACGAGCGTTATAGCACATCTGATTCTTTAAGCATAGAAGGGTCTAAGCCTTGGCTAATAAATGGAATTGAAACTTAATTAAGAGGTCTATCTAGTTCTCAAGAAAAAATATTATGAATCTAAAACTGAATTTATTTTGATTTAAATAATTTTGTAATTGATCATAGGATAACTTACCAAGGAAAATCTTCTTTGGCTTAGCGAATCCCGCGAATTACATCTGTCGCTGCAGTAGATGAGGACGGCTGCGGGGCGAGAGCCTCAGGAACGGTAGCCGGAGTTATCTTCCTCTTCGCAGCCTTCGTCTTAGACAGCGACGTTTTTTTTGCTTTTTGTGAATCGGTGCTCACCTCCGAGACCAAGAGTAATCACTCTCGTAGTCGGACCTGAAAAATAAAAAAACATGTCAACTTTTATTAATTCACAATAAATCTTTGTTTGGTTATTTTATTATCAACGAACATTATTTGTAGAGTTGGTAGAAAACTTTGAAGGCGACAGCAGGCGGGCTCGGTTCGGCGAAAAGCCGCGATCTCATGTCGTCACTCAGCAGCCCCGATACAAATTGGTCCCTCAAATTCTCTTCGAGACTCGTCTTGAAACTACACGTACTGGCTAGGTGTTTAAGGACTTGCAAATAATCGCCGAGACTTTCACCGCCATTTTGACGCCTCAAACGAAAGATATGGCGTTCGTCTATTTTCGAGCGCTTTGGTTCGAGATGGTCGCCGACTATTTTCACTAATTCCGTGAATGATTTAGACTCCGGATTTTCCGGTGCACATAAATCACACATGAGATCGTAAGTAGGCTCGCCTATTAGGGTCACTAGCGTGGCTACACGTAACTCCGGTTTGATTTCATTGAGCGATATGAACTGTTCCACGCGTCGAATGTATGCCGTGCCGGCCATTTTTTGCTCGGAATATCAAACTGTTCGATTTTTCCGATCGGCATTTTATTGTCACTTGTACTTAACACTATAACACGTAAATTTTGAGTCTTTTTCGCGGTTTACCTCGTCGCTAGTGATATTTATGGGTATAATTAGCGGGACCTCACTCAAGGAAACACCAAGTCAACGAACCAACTGCCTACCCTCGAATACACATATTATTAAATAGTATACCACAATATGTTAATGACGAGTTAGTTCAACCTGGTTCTAGGAGGCAAAGAGATCATTCTGGATTCTTTTCCTTACAAGTTTTACCCCGCAGAACTCCAAAAAATGCAATAGAAGTCAGGTCAAATTTTTCAAATTATTTTCTTCTAAACAGGAGTATGTTTGTATGAGTACCTACTTCTTTATGTGCATAATGAAACTACCTATCTACTGTCTATATAGTTATTCCATGTTCTCTTAATAAATGTTATGTTACATTTATTAAGAGAACATGGAATAACTATTGATTTTTATTTTATACTTACCAATGTACTTTTTTTACTCGAACATTCATATACATCCTCGAGGAATGTTTCCATGATATTATAAAATACCCATATGGGTTTATAAACATCTTCTTCGCTGCATCCAGAAGATATTGAGGCCTTTTTTTTCTTTAGATGTTGCCGAAATGAAGTCATTAAGGCCTCCTTCTTCTTCTTGAGCTCAGGAATAGAGATCTGCATTTCATTTGAAATCCTTACCCAGGCATCATGCACCTGAAATACAACACAGGTACCTAGTTTAAAATTTTTGAGTAGGTACCTATACTAGAACCTAACTAAACTAGAAAGACCATAATGTCAAGTAGGAATTCAGCTGTAGGTACCTAATTCAAAAACACCTGAACAGATCTTCATTATTAAAACTACTGTAGACCTATTACTAAAACTACTGGACCGAAAAAATTCTTTCACCATTAGAAAGCTTACTTTTCAGGGAGTGACATAGGCTATATTTTATCCCGAAATTCCCACGGGAACGGGAACTACGCGAGTGAAACCGCTAGGCGCTATTAGTCCTGTATAAAAATGATGCGTTTTTTATTGATGTTAGTAGTACTTACTTTCTTTTTAACTTTGTGCATGGCGACTTTAGGGTTCCATATAACTGGTTCGTTCTGATAATATTCTAAAAACTTGAATATGTCATCGTTTGTTTCGAACGCCATTGTTTATCATCACCTCACACTACCACAAACAGATTAAATAGATACGTGCGTGCGACGGTGACCGACACCAACCGCATAATGGCGGGCTGACAAACATGTGGTCACGATTGGCCGAGCGCTGACAAGCGCCTTTGATTTGTGCAGAAAAACCGACACGACTCCGAAGTGAGGCGAGTGGCCGCGAGCGACAACGAGTGGGTGACAAGTCACTGCAAATGACCTCTATACACGTTGGCGCTTGTTCTTCACTTGGCCAGCTAGGCGAGCGACACCGAGCGATGGCAAGGCAAGGCAAACATGCCGTCTACACGTTGATATTGGCTCTCACTCGGCAGCGTTGGTATTGTAAGGTGCTTTAAAAAGATTTCTAAAGGAGTTCTTTTAGCTGATAAAAGAGGCAAACAACCTCCACCTAATAAACAGTCTACTAAGTGAGAGGCTTGATCTAATAAAAAAACATATTTTTTCGTTCCCTGCCATGGAGTCACATTATTGCAGGAAGAACACACAGTATAGATACTTAGATTCTGAACTGAATGTAACAATAATGTACCTATTCGTTGTTTAAGAAAAAAATGTGAAGAAGGCGCAATTGCAGCGTATGGGCTGCACATCTAACAGATGTTACTGAATAGGTTACGTCGTCGTCGCCGTCGTCGTCGTTAGCATTGACTTTGTCTTGCAGACTAAGATTTTCAATAAAACCCGTAGGCAATTCTTGTTCTTCGTCGCTACTGTCCTCTTCTTCTTCGCGGCTTGCTTCTTCGAGTTGTTCATTTACTAACTTAGATACTATTATATAATTTGCACCATTATCGGTCGTAATTGTTAATATTTGTTTTATGGATATGTAATACTTTCTCAGCACATATAGCAACATTTCTTTCAGATATTCAGTTGTGCTTCTTGTATTGAGTTCTATGACTCCTAAGTGTTTAATATGTATTTTACCATGTTCGACGTATTGGGTATTTACACCCAAAAATGCCCGATTTGGCGAGAAGCCCCATCAATTTTAATTGAAATTAATTTATCCTTTAATTTCATTGACTCATCTCGCCTTATATCATCAGCTTGAGAAGCATTTCACGAACTGACCGGCCGTGTAGGGTCGCTAACTCTCCTGGGTCGATTGGGATCAGAGCGAGTATATTTCTAAACGATTCATCATTGATCAAAGAAAATGGTCTTCCGTGAATGGTTACCATATTAATACATTGTTCCCTTAAATACTAATTTTTTTTTGGTATTCTTCAGCTTTTTCTTTTTTGGGGACGGTGTACTTGACAACATACTTCTTTCTTGATATCATTCAAAAGTTGCATAATTATTGTTTTATCTTCCCTTGTCACGCATTTATGAACAGATTCTCGTAGTATCTTGTTTTTATCTGCACTTAAAGTCACGGTGGCCGTACAAGAATCACGGTTTGTACACTTCCACCGCGTCGAACCATCTTTATTTGGTTTCCCATCTTTGCTTAGGGTATACTTTCCATTTATTATTAGCATATCATTTTTTTTCTGATTTTTAATAAACTCAAGAGCTTGAAACATTATATTTAAAATAACGTGACTTTATAATTGAAGACACGAGTGGATGAAGGTGTTATGCAACAAAAACAAAAAATGGAGAAAAATTGCATTTAAGGTTTTTTAGGTGTAGAAATTATAGTGTTTGAGTTATGATGCTAAGATTTACAAAAATTATAGGTAATTATGTATGTATTCACTTGTATATTATTACTATTTGAAAATATATATGTATATAAGTGGGTCATTTATACAAAAAAAACGTACATAGCACCTTCATTCACAAACATGTTAGTCGTGTAAATAAAACAACAATAGTGTATGAACGTGTTTTATACACTAAAAGTTCACTTAAAATTAAAATATAATATTTTTTTTAGTATATTTTCGTAGAAATAACGATATTCCGCCTTTACAAATTTCAGTTGTTCCTTAATATCATCTTTTTTCTCCGTTTTTATCGTGCCATAGTTATCTGTAACCCGTTCTATAAGAAAATCATCTGGTCTAGAGTTTCTTTTTAGTAGGTATATCCACTTTTTTAGAGGTTGTCATCATATCATAGGTCTCTTTATTTAGATACGAACCAAATTCTTCCACGTATCTAACGAATACCATCTCTGAAATTGACTTTGGCCGTATTAATATCTTTTTTCCTATTTACCAAATTCAGTTTTTCTTGCAAACAGCTGATTTTCCTGAAATGCCCAGCCATATTAATAACTTGATTTAATCTTGACGCCTTACAAATTATTTCACGATATTGATCGGGAATAGATATCTACATATACTTCTATTCCAAAATACACACCGTACCGTATACACAAGCAAAATACCTTAGTCGCAAGGATTACTTAACTCCACGTTAGTGAACTAACATTCGTATCCTTTCAAAAGATTGATGGTTAAGGTATTTGAAATTTAATACCCCATATCTTTTATTATTACTATACTTATGTCGGTGGATATCAAAACTGGCAAACTCCTAGCTAACGCTTTTTTCAGGGTGAGCGGTTTTCTTAATCAGATCATTGCAATTAGATTAGCTTAGGAAAGAAATGTTTATTTAATGTATCAGAGACAATAACGAGATTTTGCATACTTTAAAATGATTGAAAAGATGTAAATTTCGTGAAAAACGTAAATTAAGTTTGGATTTATCCCCGTTTGATAATTAGGTAGTGGATTTTACTGGTTTTGAAAAAATCTATGTGTGGATTTAGCTAGTTTTGATTTAACGTAATTTGGGATCACAGGGATAGGGATGTCAACCTCAATCAAATGTATCGATACTATCATCATCATCACTTAAAATAAGAATGCAGTTAGGTTTACTATTTCAATGCTAGTTCTAATTTGTTTCTTTTCTTAAATTGTATTTTGTTAGTTAATAAAATATCTACCAAGAATAAAACTGGGTTATGAATGAAATAACTTTAATCAACATATTTTACTAATCCTAAACATTTTCTTATTAATAATTATCAGCTTGGTTAGGGTAGGGTTAAAAATACTTTTTATGAACTAAACAAATTCTAGAACTTCTACCATTCCATTTTGCTCATCGCAAGCACACTCGTGATTCATTTCAGGTAAGTTATTATTGTCGATGCTTAGTACATTCTTGAAATAAGACAAGCAATCTAAATTTTCCCAATCTTCGCCGTAATGTTTTTGCAGAAGTTTCCTCACGTCATTGAGCTTCGGCAGAGAAACTGGAACACCTAGAGGCAGCTCTACTGGGATTAAATTTCGCAGCAGTTTTCCCCTTTTTAAAATCGTTTTGGAAACACCGGTATCGCTGTTGTATGATATTTCGCCTCTTACCAATATATTGGTTGATGTTTTCGCCCGCTTTATTATGACTCTTTTAATTGTACTTATCCTGAAATGCAGCTGGTCTGGTGCTTTTATATTTTCACGTACTGCGGTACGCCAATCGAAAACCCGAACATCAGTGCCTAAATTACGGATTGTGGAATGTTCCCGTATAATTTCTTTATATTCTTCAGGGTTTATTATAGTTTCGTGAACACGGCATTTTTTTTCAATAAATGCGAAGACTCTATCAGGAGGCATATATGAATGTCCTGTTACTGGAAATATAACTTCGACCCTTTTCAGGTCTTTAGGAGCTTCACTGAACCATTTCATCAACATCCCTATTAAAATTGTATTTTTATTTTGGCCAGCGCAACCATCTGCCATTAACCGTATACACTTTACGCCATCCAGGGTTAGTTTTGATAGTGTATCATAGACAGCACTGCAAATTTCATTAGATGACTTGGCAGCCATATCTTCTGTCCAGACGTATGCAAATACGTTGTCTTTCTCAAGCTTGCTGCCAGATGACCCAATGACAACGGAGAAGTTATACAGGTACATCTGCCTTGAATAGTACGTCGCCTGGTCAGGTACTTTAGGCATAGGCAAATTCTTCTGGCAGTCGAAGGAAATTGTGAGCAGTCCTTCTTTTTCTTCTTTAAGGTACTTGAAAAATGCCTTTGCTCTTAAACTATGGATTCTCTTCATCACCATAAGTTCTTCTTTTTTGCTAGTGTTTGTCTCCAGTTTTATATTTTCTGTCAACATCAGACAAGTTGAACATACGTCCTGACGAACAGATCCGAACCCTATGTTAAATGAAGTGCAAAACACTTTTCTAAAGTATGATGCTGTTACAGAAAAGCCTGGTGCTGCCTGGTCCTGGTACATGATGAACATTTTGTTGATACTTAAATCTGGTGCTAAGTAGACGCGTTGACGGTTTTTACCACGACAGTAATGGGTTTCTAAAGGCTTGAAGGATTGTATGAACTTCTCAACTGCTTCGTCTGCTTCCTTCCGGGACGCGTAAGAAAACTTTTTTTTGTCTCCTCCGCGGTTTTCTCTAGCCATTTGACCAGATGTAAAATATCGTCTTATTACTCCTTGTACTCTTCCTTTTTTTAGCCTCAATATGCCCAAAAAGCTTTTAAAGCAGACTGGCACTAGTTTCTTGCTTGTCGCTTTGGGCACATAATACCTAGTGGACGATCTTTTACAATTTTTTGTACCATTTTTGGGCCTCCTTCTTTTTACATTTGTGGTGTGACAATGCTTCAATATGTAGTTGTCTTGTGCATCTTTTGTTTTATTTTTATAAAGTTCTCTATGGAAATTAAAAAGATCATTTGAGTTTAATGACGCACACGCATAGGTTTTAGTATTGTGGCAACATGTTGGTTTAATTGGTAGACCGCTCGCTGAGTACCTGAAAATCGATAATATTAATAATTAGTTATTATATTTCTAATCCAGTTAAGCAATTAGAGCTACTGAGATGAGCAAAGGGAGCCCACAAACTTAATCTGCAATAACTAGGCCCAAAACATTACCCAAATCTTTCGTATTCAAACCAAATAAAAAAGAATCCGGGAGTTGTTTGTGATTGTGCAAGGCTTGATTCAGTCTGACGTTGTTCAATATAGTAAGTACATTTTTTAAAAGAGACCTTCCATTAAAAAAAATTACAGATCAAAATCAAAATATTTTTAAAAGGGACATAAGGCACAGTCCGATTTCAATGGAACTCGAAAAAAAACCAATCAAATTGGTATCCGATCAACGTACTTACACTTTTATCGACATAACTGCTCAGCACAACTTTTGACATCACTAGCAGTTCTCAGACGTAGACGTAAAATTACTTAGTATGGGGTTGCAAACTTACAGTTTTTCTTTTATTTGAGCCTTTTTCAACGCTGATGCATATCGGCTTTTCTTCCTGGCTCTTTCCGGCGTCACAATTAATATTTCACTCATTTCAAAAGTACCATTTAATATTATAATTGAAATAAAAACAAAAGACAGTCACTCATCCACACCACGACAAAACGCAAACTAACTGCCATTTTGAAAAAATGCAGCTCCGTGATTGGCGTAAATGGATTTTGCCAACATTGAAAAAATTAATGACCTGGACTTTGCCGAGTTTGATATACAGTCGAACTTTAGGCCTACATTTCTATGGGAAAGCAACGGATTTTACTAGTTCTGAAAAGCAGGTCAGAATCGTTGGCATAATTAATATTATTTAGGCCAATAAAATACATTTTCACCTACAGTGGAGTTTGCCAGTTTTGATATCCACCGACACACTTATAGAAAACATCATCCAGAACACCCTGAACAAATATTTACAGATCGTACAAACATTAGTCCCGAGGCAGGAATCGAACCTGCAACCTCCTGCATCGGACCTTTGCCCGCCGCGCCACCGAGGTAGTCAACATAGCTAAGAATCATCTCGACAAACAAGGTTTTATATTGAAGAAAACCGCAATCAAATCGGATTATCCGTTTAGGAGCTACGGTGCCACAGGCAGACACAGATACACAGCCACACACAGATACATAAACACGTAAAACTCAGAACACCGCTCTTTTTGCGTCAGGGGTAAAAAAAAATAGTTTCAAAACAAAACACTTACTTACAAATTTCTCCATAAATTTTGAGGTTATTTACTTTATTCTCTTGAACACTTTTGTTTATAATGTCATTTTCACTTAGTTTTAATATAACATCTACTTACCATTTTCTTTCCTCGAGACATTTTTGTCAAACCGTTTTAGCAAAAGCAATCAGAAAAATATTTTACTTACTTCATTAATTTTTTTATCAAGACTGACCGTTAATATTTGCATAAAACTTTCGTAAATAAACAAGTTGAAATATTAATGAAGGTGTTATGAACAGAACATGACACCTTTCATCCATATTAAAAAAACAGTTTTGTCTATTTTGATAAGTTAAATCACGGATGAAGGAGCTATGTACGCACATAACACTTTCTTCCATTACATTATTTTGTGATGTATTATTGAAGTCGGGTGTTAAGTGCCCATAACACTTTCTTCCACTAAGAAGATTAGCTTTTTGTGTACATAACCCCTTCATCCATTATTTTTCTCATCGTTCAGCTTAAAAGTATGAAATCTGAAGGTGCCACGACTTTTGTAGTGACTTAAATACCTCATTGACGATGAAAAAGCAAAAATTCAAAAAATGCGACATACTCGTAACACCTTCATCCACTCATGTCTTCAATTGTAAACTCGACATTGACTGACAATAAATCGATGACAATTTCAAGTGGCCAGTATCTTAGGTATTATATTCTTAACTAAAGAGGTTTCGTGGAAATAGTACTCAGGAAACTGAAACTCTAGCGTGGGTACCTACTTTCCTCTGAGTACTGAAACATATTGAAACATTTTGCCATGTCAACATTTTAGGATTCAACGTTTGGTTATATTTAACGTTATGAGAATTCAACGTTTTGGGACTCGACTTTTTTGCCATGTCAACATTTTAGGACTCAACGTTTTGGTATATTCAACATTATAAGAATACAACATTTTGGCAAATTCAACATTCCGGGCCTGAAGGCTCAAATCGACGGGTGATTGAGTAACAGAACTTGAACTTGCATCTAATGGTTGCTCATATGCAATTGCGTTTCGTCTCAAAACTATCTGATATTCGTCTGGATGTTTTGAAGATAGATGATATAGCAAGTTTGTAGTATGAAGGCCCTGAAACAATTAAGTAATTTGATTAAATAGCATTCAAATAAATAACACTGAACAATCCACACAGCATTTAGATAATGCTGTATAGATTTTCGCCCTACACTAAGTACACCCTATATTATAGTAAGTAAGTACTTGACGACCTCAAGTGAAGAACAAGCCTGTGTGCGCTCCACAGATATTTGTTCCGGAGGTCAGGGTGTTTTCTATATAAAATATGTATTTATTTAGAAATATACAGGGTTACAGGTTAAGTCGAAATTATGGGAGGTACCACCCCCTCCAGGATCTAGCCTCCTGAGACCCTGAGTTCTTAAGCGATGACATAAACTTACAAAAATCTGAAGCTCACCTATTAGCACAAATTTAAATTTGGCGCCGTCTACGATGTAGGTTAATAGTGCCAATACAAAAAAAAATACTTTACTTGGTTTTTGAACGCATATCTGTCATGGCGACGGAGACAGTGTAACGAAGAGGAGCCGTCATGTCGCGGGGTGAGTTTAATCGATTTGAATCCTTATAAAATCACGTTACTTTCATAGTTTTTTGTATAAAATCAATAGAGGTAATATTTATCTACATTCCTAAACCATTATTTCAAGCAAAACATTAGTTTGTTGTGAATACCGTAACCTCAAATTTAATGTCATCATTCGATGACACTAGTTCTCAATTCCAACATTTTAATGTCATCACTTGATCACATCAGTTTTCAATTTGGTTATTTTTTATAGGTATGGAGGCAGATATTTTGGATTGGTTGGACAAATCTGATAGTGAGGCATTTTCTGAGGAAGGGAAGAGCATGTAGGTCCAGTGGCGTCAAACACTATCGAAGGGTATTCCAGCTCAGATGACGAAGGAAGCACCAGTGACTCATTGCCAAGACAGCCTGAAAACATATATTCATCAAATGAAGATACTGCTAGTGTTTTAGTTAGCCGTGGTCGAGCAAGAGGTAGAGGAAGAACTTTAACAAGAAGGATAGGACGAGGAAGGAGCTCACAGTCGATATCATCAACTCGGAGTCGTGTCGTGCGTCAACGCGGACGTGGTATCAGTCGACGTGTTCAACAGCGTGGAAACCAGCAGACTAACCAAGAATGGACCCATATTTCCTTCACGCCCGACATCAACGATTTACAGCAACCAGCGTACCTAATCCGTGACCGATCGGAATGGACTTTTATGGATTTCTTGCTGGAATATATAGACGATGACATTTTGGAGAAAATGGTTTTAGCTAGCAACAGGACAGCTGTATCAAAAACCTGCAGATCATTGATGCTGACTTTGAAAGAGCTAAAAATATTCATAGGAGCCAACTTTATCATGTCATTTCTGCGTTATCCAAAAATACGCATGTATTGAAGTCGAAGGTGGCGTGTTCCTATCATAGCTGATTCAATAACGAGAGATAGGTTTTTCAGAATCCGGTCTTCACTAAAAATCCTCTACGATGATGATTTGAGCCCTGAAGAGAAAAAAAGAGACAAAATCTGGAAGGTTCGCCCTTTGATTAATCGAATTCTGGATGGGTGTCACAGGCAGGAACGTACAGTAGATATGAGTATCGATGAGATGATGATACCATTTTCCGGTCAATGTGGCATAAGAGTATATTGCCGAACAAACCTAACCCATTGGGATTGAAAGTTCTTGTGTTGGCGAATCCCAATGGAGTTGTATGTGACGTGATTGTTTACCAAGGTGAGACCACCTTTCCTTCTGAACTCAAAGACCGTTACAGCTTGGGTGAATGTTCGATAGTTTTCCTGACTCGATCCTTGGTACCTGGACAACTGTGACCGGTATTTCACTACTATCAAACTTACAGACACAATGTTGAAAAATGTATTTTACATCGTTGGTATAATAATGGCAAATAGAATACCCCGAAACGCTCCCATGATATCCGATAAAGAATTGATGGCCAAAGGTCGCGGAACAACTTTCACTTGAAATTGGCTATAACAAAGTGGCAAGATAATAAACCTGTATATCTGCTTTCTTCTCGATATGCTGCTGAAAAAACCGACACTTGTCAACGTTGGTCTAAAAAAAAATAAAGTATACGAAACCGTGAATCGTCCAGAATTTTGTCCAGAAGAAGTGGACAATACGTTTTATAATAATAATAATAATGCTGGACAATCCACACACGCTTGTGTTATGGGTACTAGATGACTGATATACATAATACAATATTATTAAATAGATAGATATTTTTTATTATACATAGAAAACAACCAGAACCCCTGAACAAATATCTGCAGATCGTACAAATATTTGTGCCGAGGCGGGAATCGAACCCATATATATTTATATTCCACATGTTCGATTTAGCTTAGCTGTCACCAACTCTTGGTTTGTGTATCGTCAAGACTGTGTTGCGAAAGGTGTAGCTCGCAAAAAAATAATGAAACTGCAAGAGTTCAAAATGACCCTAGGACATCATTTTATCGAAGCCAATGACGAGTCAAGTGATAGCACGGATTTAGAATCTGATGGAAGACTGGAACCGAAACACAAAAGAAGGAAGGTGGCAATCGTTCCACTTCCATCAGACCATAAAAGGTCTCAAAAAGCCGCTCACATGCCGATAAAGACTTCAGTTCAAAACAGATGTCGTCTACCGGGCTGCAAACAAAAAAGCAGGACCAAGTGCTCAAAATGTAACATTTATTTGTGTAACACTAAAGAACGTAATTGCTACCAAAGTTTCCATACGTAAAGTATTATTGTTAGACTGTTACAATTTATTTTCTAGAGGTGTTGATTGAGATTTAGTTAGTAAGATACCAAGTCTGAATTTTGTGATCGATCGCTATAAGATGTTTTTGTTTCGATAAAAGTTTAATAAATGATAAAACCTGTAACTATTTCTTTTATTCGGCGGGGCGGTCGATGCAGCAAAATCACACCTTTTGCCACTGGAAAGAGCGCAAAGAGCGGTATTAAAGGTGGCTTTTAACAAACCCTACAAGTATCCCACTACTGAACTCTATAAAGAACTGCAAGTACTCTCGGTTAGGAAAGTATTCGTTCAGCAACTCATCATAAAACAACATAAAGCTTCACCTCAATTAAATGTTTCCCATAAACGCCGTAAATATAAAGTGTTCTCTTCAAAACCATGCAAATCATCGCTTGCACATCGCCACGCACAGTTCTTAGGGCCTTACATCTATAATAATCTTAATAAAACTAATAACCTGCAACAAAAAATCAGCCTTGATTGCAAAATTCTCGTCACGCGGTACTTGCAGGATCTTGAATACGCGCAGGTAGAGCACTTGCTGGAGGTACAATCTTAGTTCTGGTTGCATGGTGTGTGTGATTAGTGATTTTCAGCTTCTTATTATTTTTATGCGATATAATTTTATTGTTTTTATTTTTTATTTTTTTTGTTTTTGGTAAATGTAGTTCTTAAGTAATTAAATTCCTTAATATAGTTGTAACATATAAAGTATTAACGCGGATTCCTTATTCGCAACTATACGAATATAAAAAACCTAGTTGCATCTAGTGCTGGTTAAACTTATCTGTAGCCGGAGGGAAGAGCCCTTGTGTCTCAATACAAGTTATTCTAACTTAGTGAGAGCAAGAAGTCATTTTCTTTGACTGTAATAGGTTTATTTTAAGCATGTTTGTGCTAGATTAATAATCACTCCAAATGTATATTACTATTAATAATTAGACTAGTACAAATATTGTAAACCTTTTTGTAAATAAACATTTTTATTATTATTTTATTATTATTCCACTTCATTTAATTATTTATCTCGTTAAAAAATACATTTTTTACTATAGAAAATACAACAAAATTATTATAAAATAACTCTACAGTAAAAAATATATCAAAACGGTGGATCACCGACCGCGAAGCTAGGCTCAAGCGGCCGGTGACTAGGGCTGCAGAGAGAGGAACTTCCTGACGATACGCGCAGAGTCCAGGAGTACCGCCTTTTGGATCTGACCCTTGATCCAACTTCCTAACGAGAGTCTCTTGAGATATTGGTCGAGACTCTTCGCTATTACACCATTAACTGAAACGACTATCGGGACGATGGTCGCTGAATCAACATCCCACATGCCGACAACCTCATTAGCTAAGTCAAGATATTTGCTAAGTTTATCTTTCTCAGCTTTAACGAGGTTACCATCATGTGGTATGGTGACATCAGCGAGCACCGCCTTCCGTTCTAACCGATCTATCAATACAATATCAGGCTTATTCGCGAGAATAGTCCTGTCAGTAATGATAGATCGGTCCCAATAGAGCGTGGCACGGCTATTTTCGAGAACTGGCGCAGGTATATACTTATAGTACGGGACTTCCGGACCAGTAAGGCCGTATCGGAGAGCAAGTTGCTGGTGTATAATTTTGGCTACTTGGTTGTGTCTATGCAAGTATTGAGAATTAGCAAGATGCGAACAACCCGAAAGTATATGACGTAGGGTCTCCCCAGGGAGATGACACGCTCGACAAATATCGATTGTGCCATCTTTCATGATATACTTTCGGTAGTTGTTGGTCTTTACTACCTCATCCATAATTGCAAAGACAAAACCTTCAGTTTCCCCAAAGAGGTCACCGAAGCGTAGCCAGTTTACCGAACTTAGGAGATCTACATCAGGTCCTGTGAGGACCTTATAAAATCTCCCATGCAATTCTTTGCTCTCCCATATTGCTTTCCTGTCCTGAACGCTCATCACCATAGGTTTCCGCCAGTTCTCGTTAGACAAGGAGAGGGGGGTTAGGTTCTTATCAACTGCAACCACATCGCGATGCATCTGGTATTCGGCATGAAGGAAATGATTTCTGAGATTGCATACTTCACGGTTGTGTAGGGTTTTGGCGTTTAGAAAACCACGACCACCACATTTCCGTGGTATATACAATCTCATTACCGAAGATCGCGGGTGATGCATGCGATGAATGGTTAAGAGTTGACGAACTCTACAGTCCAAGGCATCTAGTTCAGTCTGAGTCCATCTCAGTATGCCAAAAGTATAAGTAAGTAGTGGCATAACCCAAGCGTTAAAGGCACGCACTTTGTTGCCTCCTGACAAAAGGCTATTTAACACTGTTTTAAGGCGACAAAAGAAGCGCTCCTTTACCGATTGTTTTATGTCTACTATACCTAACCCTTCTGGCATACCAAGGTACTTGTATGTATCACCCTCCGAAAGAGATTTGAGGGACATTATCTCTGAAAGCTGTAAATTACAAGAATTTACAACCTTCCCTCGCAGTATTTGAATGACCGCACACTTATCAACACCGAATTCCATTTTAATAGCACTACTGAATATTTGCGTAATATTCAGGAGGGCCATTAACTTTGTCTTATTCGGCGAGAATAGTTTGAGGTCATCCATATACAACAAGTGAGAAATGACTTCACCACCTCTCCGGAGGGAGTAGCCTATTCCTGAATCTTTCAGTAGAGTACTGAGTGGATTCAGAGCTAAGCAGAACCACAAGGGACTCAGACTGTCGCCCTGGAATATACCCCGCTCTATCCTTATCAGATCATTGGTAGTAGGCGGATCTGTTCGGCTACCTGGATGACGAAGAACTGTGGTCCACTGCCTCATACAAGAACCCAAGAATGATCTTAGAGTAGTATCTATTTTATACAACTCTAAGACCCTCTCAAGCCAAGTATGAGGTACCGAATCATAGGCCTTCTTATAGTCTATCCATGCAGCCGACAAGTTCCCTCTCCCACGTTTGACCTGTTGATTAATCGCCATGTCAATGAGGAGGAGCTCCTTAGTACCACGGGACCCAACCCTACACCCATTCTGAGAAGGTGCCAAAATATTATTCCTAACAATATGTGTGTTAATTTTTGTAGTCAGAATGGATGTAAGCAGCTTGTAGATAGTGGGTAAGCATGTTATGGGTCTGTAATTCTTTGGTTCCGTAGTACTACCAGACTTATGGAGCAGGAAAGTTATACCATTCGTCATAAAATGTGGGAGTGACCCCATCTCAATTGCTTCTTGGAATTGTGCGGCTAGAACCGAGTGTGAGCATCGAAACCATTTTAACCAAAAGTTATGCAATCCGTCTAGGCCAGGACTTTTCCAGTTTTGGGTCAAACGGACTGCATTACTTACATCTATTGTAAAGATGGTTATAGGGTCCATGGTTTCGATGTTTTCACACTCAGCATTTACCACATTCATCCAATCCGCTTCCGTGTGCTCGACAGGTATTGACCAGATATCTTGCCAAAAATTATTTCCGGTTTCGACATCTGGTACTTGACCGTCGGACACACGTAGAGTGGGTTTCTCCCAATCGCGGTAAACTTTCCTTTGGTCACTTTGAAAGATGCGATTCTGCCAAAATCTGTCAACTTTCGCACAACAACGCTTTTTATACCTTTTTATTCGGCTTGCCCAAGCATAGACTTTTTGCTTTAGGTAGACAATGCGCTCTGTGCTACAGGCTAAATAGTCCTGAGGTTGTACTTCAGTACCTTCAAAAGCCTGGGTCACAAAGCGCATAACCCGAGGTCTATGGTTGCCCTCCCTAAAGCAAATGAGCTTAGCTATAATGGTTCTGAACCTACTGATACGCCTCTCTATTCTTTGTTGCCAAGAGGGGGTGTTGCTAGCTTGACGCGGAGCACGTGTATTGTCCGGAAACTTTACTTGCGCTACGCGGCAAGCTGCTATAGCCCCACAATAAAGAATAGAGTGCGTATCAGTAAGATCACTACTAGTCAGTAGATAGGGGGCTAGTAGTGGGTTCAAAGCCCCCACTATAGCTAAAGCACGTCTATGGGTGGGGAAGCGAGGGAGACGTGGCCTAACATTCGTATTCCGATAATTTAGAATCGCATCATCCAAAATCCTCCTCATTTGCTCATTATTTTGGGTACTTACCTCAATGTTCTCGTGGTTGACCTCTTCCACAGCGTAATCAGGTTGGGATGTTATATTCACTTGTTGGTTTATTATTTGTCGCTGTGGCGGTGTAACACGCTGGTTACACTGTGAATGGTCCACCACGGGAGCACTGAGCACTTCACGTCGGAGCTGATCAAGTACAGTATCATCTAACATTTTTGAACGTTGGATGACCCGTATCTGATCTGATAATCGTTGCACGTTGACGTCGAGTGTAGGTTCGAGGGCCTGAAACAATGGCAGTATCTTAGAGCGGTACGCGGTCAGGTTAGTTCCACCCTCTGTTGCCCTATAATATGCGCGCATGACGTTCTTATTGTTTTCTTGAGTCCATCGCATGCGCCGCACTCTTCCATCAGCGACGGGGGCCGGTCGTGGGGCTGTGCGCCCTGTAGGTCCCAAGCCAGCTGACAGAGGGGGTCGGCCTCGCCGCACAGGTGTTCGCGGCGGTCGAGGCGACTTCTGCAATTCATTTTCGCTGCTCAACACATCACTCGTCTCTGGCGGCGTTTGAAAATCCTCTTCATCTGAGGACGAGGATGTGGAGCTAGCAGAGGCAGACTGCGGTGGTGGTGCTTTGAGTGCACTTTGTGCCGCCCTCGCTCGTGCTCTTGTAAGCATTTTTTTTATTTATTTACATGGTTACTACTAAGATTTTTTCATAAAAACGTAAATAAATTGAAAAAATCCATAAAAAGACGTTTGTCATCGGCGGCGGTGACAATTTTTTTTTTTTTTTTTTTTTATTATTATTATTCAAGGCATAATTGTAATAAAATATAAATCGATTCGAATAGTCTTTGTCATCATTCGAGGACTAACGCCGAGTGACCTCATTGAGCACATATTATAAAACGGGGAGGGGGGAGGGGGGATATTTTTTACTGTTTTTTTTTTTGACTACTTTATGGAGCTTCGTAAAAAATAGTTTATTTAAACATAGTCCGAAAAAATAGTCCTGGGTCTCAGGAGGCTAGATCGACTTAACCTGTAACCTGTATATTAAGGTGGTCCAAGCTCCCATAGTAAAAAAAAAAATCGAATTTAGGTGTCGCCACCCCCTTGATTTGTTACACCTACCATTCCTATTATGTGTGAAAAATTTCGGCTCCCTATCTTATATACAAGGGGGTGCTCATTGAATTAGAAGTTTCTGACAAAAGTTCAGGATTTTAAGAAAAACACGTAATTTAAGGTTTATTAATATTCCAAGTCTCTCTAATGATTAGGCTACGTCCGGACAGACAAGCGCCTTGCTTAGCGACTAGAGCCTAGTAGCTTGCGCTCTGGCTACTTGCTAGGATACATGGTGGTAAAATATACCATTTCACGGCCTTATCCATCATGTTGGGTTCATGACTTAAATAAGTCACGGTCAAGTCTTGGGGAGTTTAATGTTCTGTATAAACAATTGCGTAATTTTGACGACAAATTTTACGAATATTTGCGTATGACAAGAGAAACATTTGATCTACTTCTCAGTAAAGTTAAAGGAAAATTAACTCATTTGGATACTCATTTTAGAAAAAGCATATCAGCCGAAGAACGACTAGTCGTTACATTAAGGTAAGTGAAACACTAAATACATATTATTTTTATTCAAAAAACCTTAAAAAACAGTATTTTAAGATCTATGGAAAAAACAATTCTTCATATGATTATTTGTAATTGTTTATGTAAGTAATCAAAGCCGAATCGTTGTCCATTTGCATGGGTATATTATGAATTAAATTTTGTTCAGATGAATTCTGGACGTGCAATTCATAGACTGATTGTTGAGTATTTATGTTTGGTACCGGAATATTCATCACTGGTACCGATTGTTGAATATTATTTTCTACAGCTTCAATTTCAACCAAAATTAATTCTTGAATCTTCGATCTTAACCTTAGTTTACGCCTTAGTGGAATATTTTCCAAATAAGGCAAAAGACTCTCAAAAAACAGTAAATCATCGCTTTTTTCTTTGATACTTTCCCTCTCGAGAATCTCAAGTTTCTTCTTTTCTATTTCTAAAAGTTGATCATTGTTTTCGGTTCTGTTCATACGAATTTTCTTTCTTTGTGATGTTTGACTAGAACTTTGAGATCCTAGAGTATCACTTGTAATTGTTTCTGAAGTAGAATTAGTCTGCACAGAACCTGGATTCTGCAGCTCCTCTAATGTTATATCGGTTGTAATTGAATAATTATCATCATTATCTGTACTTAAGTTTGAATCTCTCGCGGGGCTCTCGCTCTGGTTCTTCTTGCTCTTTAAAAATAATAATTGATCATAATACTGCCACGTACTTTTACATATTTTATCAGCGCTGTCTCCGCTCTTTGGCTTATCAATTTTTCCACATTCTTTAAAAAAATACGCTCTCAGATTTTTCCATCTTGCTTTTACTGTTTTGACTGAAACAAAATAATAATTTATTTATTTCATAAAACTGGTTCCATATACGTACAACTAATAATAATAATAACAACAATTCATTACATCACTCATTATCATAAAAAAATCATCATTCCGTTATTTTCACATAATAGTCTTAATAATTATAAAAGTTGGAATTTGGAATTATAATAAATAGGAATCCTAAAATAATATTTCAGCAGTTAATATGTTGTTCAGGTAGGTATTAAATACTTTTTTTTTTCAGATATTTAGCTACTGGAGAATCCTATAGGTCTCTTGCATTTCATTTCCGCTTAGGTCGCACTACAGTTTCTGAGATTGTAAGCGAGACATGCAATATTTTGTGGAGTACACTGAAAGACGAATACATGCCAATTCCAACGACGGAGAAATGGTATGAAATTGCTGATAAGTACTATAACAAGTGGAATTTCCCCAATTGTATTGGTGCAATTGATGGGAAACATATACCTAAGGGTAAAGTGTCCATGTAATAGTGGATCTTTGTACTATAATTACAAGCAATATTTTTCAATTTTACTACAAGCTGTAGTTGATGCGGATTGTAAAATTATTTTAGTAGATATCGGAGCAGAGGGGCGTCAGTCCGATGGTGGAAATTTTAGAACTTCATCTTTGTTTTACATGTTAGAAACTAATGGCCTCAATATTCCATCGGAGAAAGAAATTCCTAATACAAATTTTAAAATACCATTTGTCTTAGTTGGTGATGGTGGTTATCCACTAATGAATTATTTGATGAGGCCTTTTTCATTAAGAAATATTGAGAACACAAAAACTATTTACAACTACCGACTCTCTAGAGCTCGCAGAAGTGTAGAGTGCTGTTTTGGTATAATGGCAGCAAAATGGAGGATTTTGCAGAAAGCTATTGAAACTAAGGTCAATACTGCAATTTCAATTACGAAAGCTGTATGCATTCTACACAATTTTGTTATGACGGAAGATCGATCTACGTTTCAACAAGACATAGATTAGGGTACGGCGTCGTACAATGAACCGGGTAAATTTTAGGAGCCTGTAGTTTTTAAATTTTTTACCTTTTGCTATTGTTTTTTCTCCTATCTTATGCAGAATTTATCCGACTATCATCGTGCATACTAGTTTTTTGACAGTTGGGTCTAGTTTAAGTAGGAGAAGTGTTTTTTTTAAAAACTCAGCTTTGGTTCATTGTGTCCTCTAGGTAGTACAAATTGAACCGGGGTATTTTCCACATTGAACCACCCTTTACCACCTACCTAAATATTGGTATTTTTCAATTTCAAAGCATGGCAAATAAAACAATATTTTTTTTTTTGTGATTTGCTTTATTATCGAAAGGACCAGTCTTATAAAAGTTAAAAAATAACTATAAAATTACACTTCTGAAGTGTAATTTTATCTGTTAATGAAAAAACTTAAAAATAAATTGAGCTAAATGCTATATTAAGAGATCAAAGTTTATTTTCAACATAAACACTATAATTTAACTTAGTTTTACGAATTATTATAACAGGATCTTCTAAATCAAAAATTTAACGTACATCAGTACACTTCAGTGCAAAAAAATGGCTTACCTACTATGACAATATCACAAGTTATTTGGCAGTCTTTATTTTACCCTGTGCTATGACTGGATTTAATCAACATTACAACATAGATAAATTATTTTTTACCTTAACAGTTCTATTAAACACAATTTCAAAAATTAAAATCAAATTTTCAATAATGAACAACAACAAAATTATAATATCGTAGGGAGGCCATTTATGGGCGCTTTATTATTTTTTTATCAACGTAAATTTATTGTGGGTGCAACACGCACCGGGAAATTGTAAGTTGAGTTACGATTTTTTGTCCCATTAATTTTTGGCGATGGTAAAATCATTTTGATGTCTTTGATTTTTATCTCTCCTAAATCGGGTTCCAAGGGCATCACAAATTTCATTAGTTGTTTGCTTTTATTTCTCATAAACGACACTCCATAAGTATTATCATCACAGATTTCGATGACCTTAGCAATGTAGTAAACTTTGATTTTCTTCAAATCGAAGGCAACAAAGACAAATTCACCCTCTATGGGCTTTCTAGATAGCTTTTGGAAATTGCCATTTATAACGGGTAGCGTGTCTTCATCTTCCGATTCATCACTCAATATCTCTACCACTTCTTGTTCTTCTTCCGAACTGGATTCTGACGAAATTACAACTTTTACTTTCTTTTTCTTAGCGACTTCCTTTAGTACCACTTTTTTCACTTTTTGTAAAACAGCTTGTTTACCTTTCTTCTTACGATCTTCCGCAATTTCAGTTTTTTCGGGTGTATCTGTTGCTATCCTACTCTTGCCTTTTTTCCTCATTTTTCTGGTATTCGATCGGGGTCCTGCTTTTAGTGGAGGCATAAAGATTGTTGGTGATATGAATTCTTTTAATTCTGTTGCGTTAGGCAAAGGCTTTTCAAGTGAAGTTTTTGATGGTGGGCTTGGAGTTTTCAAGACAGGAGCATGACCAGGTTCATTAAAACAAGCAATTTCTTCAGGATTCTCTGAGAATTCCATCAGAGATGGACTCAGCGGTATATCATCATTGCAGTTAGTAGCATCGGAATCGATTTCTGGTGATTCTGCACCGGCCCTTACTGGTAGCGGTCTGTCAGTGACTTTTGAAGGCAAAAAATCTATTTCTGTGAAAATGTCAGCATTGTAAGGGAAAATTCCACACTTCTTGAATGCTGAAGCGATGTTGATAGGCGTCATCGCCCTAGCATATGCTTCCCCTACACACTCAGCCACATTATAAATGGTCATCGAAGCACCGGGATGTCTTAGCAGCCATGAATCAACTGCGTTGTTATAAAAAACCTTGAAGGGTGCATAGAGTCCAACGTCAAGTGGCTGTAGTTTCGCTGTGGTGTGTGGATGCAATGTCAGAATAGTCACTCCAGATGATTTAGCCAGGTCCAGTGCTTCAATGCACAAGTGTGATTCGTGGTTATCTAGAATTATGAGGGCTGGATTTTCCAAACTTGCACTCGTATGTTTGATAAAATGTTTCATTACCTCTACAAATAGGTCTGATGTCATCCATCCTGTCTTGTGAGTGAGTCCAAGTGTACCAGGTGGGGCACCGATAAGCATGATGTCTTTAAATTTTTTCCGGGGGAAAACCATTACTGGGGGCAATGCTTGCCCTGCGGCACTGACTATCGCACAGGTAGTCACTAGCGTACCCTTTTCTCCACTCGTTATCTTTGAAATATTGAACTTACCCTTTGGCGCTACTACTTTAGATGGTTTTTGTACAGTCGTCGTTGCAGTTTCATCCAAATTGTACACACGGCAACCATTCCCGAACGATGGATTCCGGTCCATGACTGTTTTTAGGTTCTCGAAAAAGGTCTTGACTGTTTGTTCGTTAAATGCGGTTGCACGTGCCAGACTGCAAGGTTCTGGTTTTTTGACAGAAATGTCAGGGTGTCGTTTTTTGAAAGACCTAAACCATTCTTTTCCAGCCAATTTGTCTTGATGCCAACTGTCTGGCATAGATATTCCATTTATTTTTGCCATTTGATAAGCAACCGAACGACAATCTTTTACTGTCAGGCCGTAGAATTTTAGTGCGCAATCTACAATGTAGTTTTTTAAAACATTCTCTTGGTCCGGTGAAAAAACCAAGCGGTTTTCATAGTTCGGAACGAGTTTTGTAGTTTGAATATCGTCGATGGGGATCTTCAAATTTCTTACCACGTAGCGACGCAATGTAGGGTACGCGATTTGGCATTCTTTGGCAGCTTTTCGAATGCTCACCCCCTTTCTATGCAGTTTTAATGCTCTAAGCATCGTTGCAGCTGTAACATCACCTTTTTTTCGGGACTTTACTTTGGTCCGCGCCATCCTAAAAAAATTCCTTATTAATATTTAAGTCACATTATTTTAAATATGTATGTAGGTACGCTCTTTATACACACCCTGTATTACTGAAATACCTAATCTATGGCTATTTATTTTATTTACCTACTTATATAATTATTAATTAGTAATTTTATTATTGCCCTTTTACAGCACTTTAAAAAAAATATCATGACTATAAATCTTTTCTTTTAAAATTAACCTTTGAGGGATATTATTTAGGTATCATAAAATTAATTAATAGGGTCATCAATACAATTTAAAATATCGCATTGATTTCAGTATTTTCATTTAGTAGTCAACTATTTTTTAATTTTAGTCAATAACTTTCCGATATATTTTTACATCCGATCTATTTTTAATGCTTGCATATTAATTATATTGTATAATTATTTGATTGTAATGTTTGTTGTAAATAAAGCAAGCAAAAAAAAATTGTTAATTCATTAGTTAATAATTTCCAATTAATATGCAGTTCTTTTGTGACTTGAATAAATCACACAAAACAGTACAATTGCACGGAAGTGTAATAAGGTAATAGTACACAGTGAACCGTGGTTCAGTCTGTACTTCATGTGTGTGGTTCAAAGAGAGACACCCCACGTGCTTCGAAATAACCTCTAAATTTCACCGGTTAGACCAGGGCATATTAAGTCCAAATATCATGCATTAGAAAGCT